>CM077034.1:109771945-110334418 GCA_039090855.1 Macrothele yani | reverse complement strand
TATACCATTTCAAACAAGATCCATATCGATCCTGAATTTTCTTCTTAGCTAATATATCATTAACAGTAACTCAGGGTTTAGATAATATATTTTCAGAAGTTTATTTTGAATACATTTTTTAGCTTTATCTTCAATTGCTGTTTTTGCTGATTTACCTAAGGCTCCTAACATTTTTTTTCCAAAAGGTTTTAATTCCTTCAGTGAAGATATTACCACCATATCGTTTTGCATATAATCTATGTTTGCTATAATTTCTTTATTAAGCTGAAAAGCTTAAGCTAAAATTAATCTATATAAAACTCTCATATTATTTAAGTCAATCAGTTCATTATCTTGGTACAACAGTATACATTCGAATTCTATGAATGTCGTTTCGTCTATTAACGGGTAAAAATAAAGGATTTATTTTTATCAATTTTTATTAAAGCTTCAGGAGGATTGAGTAAGCGTAAGAAGATATAAAATATCTGAATTAATATTGTATATAGAATATGTAATTACATCGCAATGAATATGTATATCGTCAACTCCTCTAGAAATGTTTGCCATATATATTTTCCTTCTTGATGATTACCTTCATATATATTCTGATTCAAATCCTAAAAATTTCATTTGTAATAATTACCCTCTCTAAGATGAAATTTTTATATTCATCTTTTATTTCAATACTATAAAGCATTTATGCTGTGTAGCGAAATTAGCTTTAAATTTAATTGCAGGTGGTTCATCTCCCAAATCGTTTTATTAGAAAAGGTATTTAATTTCCCTTAATGTGTAATTTTTCATTATCTAAAGTTATTTCATGCCATAAACTACCATCAAAATAGCTTAAAATGTTTCAGTATTTTCATATTCTTCATCAATATTGTTTATTTGAAACCCACATAGACATAGATTTTAAAGCTATTTTAGAATTTTCATTAACTGGAATAGGTAGGACATATTCAATTTGTAAAATCTTCTGATTTCTCAAAATTTTTGTAATCTAAAATTAACATTTATTAAGAACAAAATCTTCATTATAGCCACTTGGTTCTTGGGTAAAAGAATATAAAACTTCAACAGGTGATTTACCTTTATTCCTTTGAGTTATGTATTGTCATACTAATAAAAACCACATTTAACAGATGTTGGTTCTTGTAAAAAACTCGAATTATATCCTTGTAATTCCTTTATTAAGATGTTCAAGAATATTTTACAATACTTTTAGGGTTTGAAAATGTTATTTAATTTAATGTCTTTATATTTATATTCTCCAAATGGATCAAAATATTCCATAAGAATTATATTTAGGATCATTATAATAACAGACCCAATGAGTCCCAGGTCCTACATAGATATATCTAAATTAATAATTCCACTTTCAAATTTCTTAAGCGTCTTTTAAGGTAATAAATCAGATGTAAATACACCTCTGAATCCTTTTACATCTTTCATATTTAGTTCTATCGTTTTATTTGATATACCTCGTAATTCTAGGAAGAACTCTCTTTCCAGAATGTTCTTTTTTACAACCTGATCTCCAGTTTCTTTACTTAAAGCTTTATTCTTACCAAAACTAGCAGCACCAGATAGAGCACCAGTACCAAGACTGCTAAGATAGGGATGAAAAAGGGTAAAATACCTCGGTTTTTCTTTAATTGTGTCTTATTTATAGTTATTCGTTTACCATTTTTAATTTGATTAATTTGAGTTTTTGTTAAATACATTGCATCATGATTAGCACTTTTAGTTTTATCAATTTGCAATGTAATTTCTTCACCCTTTCTTAACTGCTGATTTTAATTTGTATTTCTGAGTTTCACTCAAAATAAATTCTTGATACAATATAATTACTCATTTATTAAGATAGAAACTTTGAATAATATCGTTTTACTTGCTCATTAGTCATTTTACCTTCTTTCAATAATATATCTAGTATTTGAACTACTTGGTTATATACTTTCTTATTTTTAGTTCCCTTACATATTTTATCTGTTAATTTATCTAAAATATTAAGACCCTCACCCATATAGTAATTCCCCGTTTTGAGAGCTTCTAATGCTCTAATGTATTTTCGCACCTCAGCCATTTTATAATCGAAACGATCAATTTTTGTTTGTAATTTTTTCTTTTTTCTTCATCTTTAGCATTATTATGTACTAGACATTTTAGACGTCCGATTTCACTGATTTTTTCATTTGCTTGATTTATTTTTTCATCAATCTCTTCATCAGATTTATTAACTAATTCTGAAGGTAAATCAAATCCTAACTTTTTTTAATAACTGATACATTCAGGTTTTTGTTTAAGTTAATTTTATGAATTCCTGCTTCTCTCTCATACATTTCTTTAGCATCTGAAATAGGTTCTTCAACATCTTCTAAGGCAGGAATTCTTGAATATTCTGCAATTGGTTGAAATGAAAGTTCTTCAATTGCATCTTGAATAGCTTTTAAATTTTCTTTTCTAGATACATCTTGATATTCTAATTTTTCAACTATAGGTTTATGAAATTTTGTGATTGCCTCTTCATACCCTAAATCTTCTAATTGCTTTTCCTTATTTCGTTTTCTTAGTTCAGCATTTACTTTTGCTAATTTTAATAAATCTTGTATCACTTTACTCATTTGTTTAACTGAAAATTTGCTTCCAAGCAAATTATTTTACTTATATAAATGGAAGAACAACTTGAAGAATATTTATCTTTTGCTGAAATGGCTTTAGATCTAGCTGAATATTATTTATCTCAAGGAATACCAGCTGCAGACTTATTATTTGAAGCTGAAATGTTTATTGAAGATGCTGAATTTCTATTAAATAAATATGATTAAGCAAAAAGCTTGCAGTATTAAACTAAAAGATTATTCAGAACCTGAAGAATTTATAGATCCAAATCAAAATCCAATATTACCTATTCATCCTTTTAAACTTTTAATAACAGGATCTTCAGGATGTGGAAAAACAAATTTACTATTAAATTTAATATATGATCATTTAAATTTTGATGCATTATTCATATGTGCAAAAGATATTAACGAACCTAAATACTCTAAATTACCAGAAAATTACTCAATATTTGATGATATAGAGAAGGAAGATATTTTAAAAATAAAAGGAAAGAATAAAAATAAGTTATTAAAATTATTTAAAAAGTTTAAGAAAGAAACATTATTTAGTTCAGACATAAAGGAATTTATTACTGTAGATGACTTAGATCCTTCATTAAAAAATCTAGTTATTTTTGATGACTGTGTAAAAGAAAAAGATCAAAACGAAATTGAAAATTTTTTTATAAGAGGAAGGAAGAAAAATGCATCCATTATTTATTTATCACAGACCTATTATTCAACACCTATTGATATAAGAAAAAACTGTGATTACTTTATTTTTTTTAAATTTCAGCACAGAGAAATTAAACAAATTATTAGAGAAATTGATGGTGATTTTAATATAGATCCTTATCAAAAAAGTATTAAAAACCTTATGATTTATTCATGTTAGATTTGAAAAATCCTCATATGAGATACAGACATAACTTTGATCCTATATAAAAGGAAGAATATTTAGAAAAAAAAAATGTATGTATACAGAAAAAGTTTTAATTACTATAATAAAATTAGTATATCACTATCAGTAGGCAAACTTACATTTAGTGCTTCAATTTTATCAGCTTTTGCATTTATTCCTTTAGCAGCACTTTCTTTAGAGCAGGAGTAATTGAAGTTCTTGATAAAACTCTAAATATTTCAGAAAGAAAAGAAGAATATAAACTAGCTTACAAATTTTATAAACAGATATTAAATTTAATAAACGCTAATCCAATTTCAGAACAGGATGCTTACATTAGAGAAGAAGATTTTATAAAAAATATTAAGTATTTTCCTTTAGAAAAATATGTAAAACAAACACAGCTAAATGGTTATAGAGACGTAGTAAAAAAATAGATTTACAGATAAATAAATGGTGCGGAATAATCATAGATTCAAAGATTAAGGGTACTGGTTATATAGGGGTAATAAAAGGAATTGATATAGTAGGATGGTTACAAGATAAATTAAATCCACCTGAAATGCATATACCTGGGTACTAGTATTGTGGCCCATTTACAAAATTAGAAAAGAGATTAAAAGAGGTGATCCAGGAATTAACAGAGTTGACAAAGCTTGTAAAAAACACGATGTAGCTTATAGTAAAACTAAAGATACTAAACAGAGACATATTGCTGATCAAGAACTCTTAAACGATTTAGATTCAATTGAAAATACTACAAGTGGATTCTATCCATTAGGAGAGAAACAAGCTTGAGCTGTTATAAAACCAATTATAAAAAAGCAAAGAAAACATTTGTTTTAGGAATTTCATCCTATATAAATATGTATTGCTTAACCCTTTAACCGGCCGGTCTGCGGGAACAAATTGTCGCCAAAATCACCCGAAGCTTGAACGCGTATTGTCTCCAAATTCCCTTCTTCTTCCGAAAAAACTGGTCCCATTTCGGCGGGATTTCAGCTTTTCCAACATAGCGATTGCTGTCCCCCTTCTCACCTCAGCGGGTGGAACGCAACCCTGTGACAGGGATTAACGATGCCATCAAGTGTCCTTTATGCTCCGTTCTGTGACCCAAGGCGAGAACAGGAAGGCCAGTCTCCTCCAACACAATTCTTGCTGAGTCGGTCGGAAGAAAAAAATTTAAAGGAAAGAATTAACATGTAAAGACAGTGATGCCCACTACATTGAAAAAAAAAGAAAACAATTTTACATCCGCATACATTGGATTTAACCATAGATGTTGAATCGTATGTAGACGGGAACACACGTTCCCCTCAACTTCCGTTATCGAGAACACCCCCTGAATTTTTGAATAAAGTTTTTCACATAACATATTACTCTTTCCTAATTTTTTTAATTTCAAAACTTTGTATTTATAAAATTTCAATATTAATTCAAAATAATTGTGTTCTATATTTTTCTAAAACCAAATATATCGATATGAAGTTACTTTTGTTTTCATACCACTGTGTGTTATTAGTGGCGCATACCCGGGCAAAACCCATAAGGTCCGTCCCCTTTCCCCACCCTTCCAAAAATTCTTGTCCATTGCTCAGATGAAGGAACAAAAATTACCTTATTCCAACGGATCCAGGAAAACTCGTCCACTTTCTCATGCCGCTGAGAAAAGTGCAAACGGCGGAATACTCGTACACCCTTTCAAGTAAGGGGATATACACAAATTGCGTTTCGGTCCGAGATCTTGTCAAAGTGTGCGAGTTTTCCTAGCTGAACAAAACGGAATGTACCAGTTTTCCTAGGGATCTCAATGGGTATGTAAGATCAAAATGGCTGAAGGTTTATGTAGAACGTTTCTGACTCCTTTAATCTTGAGTTATGATTTTAATATCTCCCATGAGATAACAAGCAATAAAGGCTAATTAACAGGGCTCAACGAATCGATATTCAGGTGCTGATCCTTTTAGAAGATTTTAAATTACAACCTTGATATTCCGTATTTCTAAACATTTTATAAAACCTAATAAAAGGCACTCAATGGATCACAAGCCACCTAGGCCGCGGGCCCTTTTAGAAGATTTTAAGTTACAACCTAGAAATTTCGTATTTGTAAACATTTTATTGAACCTAATGAAAGACCCACAACGGATTATTTCTCACCTATTTACAGGCCAACTAGTCCGCGGGCCTTTTGAATAGATTTTAAGTTGCAACCTAGATATTTCGCATTTGTAAATTAAACAGTGACAAACGGTATTGATTTGGACATGTCTGCTGTAGTATAAATTCCACAAGAGCCGTAGCTCTTAGATTATGCAAACGATGTACGTGTAAAAATATCTCATTCCCTTCGTCCCCTTCCCCTTTAATTTTTTTCTTTAGTGAAGGAATGATGTTATTGTACCTTAATGAAAAAGAAACAGTTCCAACCCTTCTTACGAAACCACAATATACATTTCAGGGAAACTTTTTTTTTCTTTTTTTCTTGTAGGGGGGGGATTAATCTCTAGTGGGACTCCGAAGTGTAAGGGGTACCCAGGATTCCCTACCACTCATTACCTATGCTCTTTTTCGGGAAACGATCACACCATATCATATCGGTAAACGGTAAAAATACCCCCGGGGAAAATAGCCCCCCTGAAAATACCCATGAAAATTTAAAAGCGGTAATGGCAATGTTCCGGTGAGGCGATTTACCGGCAACCCTGCCACACCTCTTTCAGCAACTTGGAAAATTTCTACAGAAGAAAATTGCCACGTTTTTCATTAAAGGGTCGGGTACAAATTGCTGTTCCTCCGAAGAACACTTTGAATGTGTGACAATTTTTCCAGTGATGTAGTTTTCTAAATTCCCGAGTTATGTGTGGCAGTTTTCCAAGTTGCCTAAAGAGGGGAAGGAACTCTTTTGTTTGTCTGAATTTTTATGCGGGTTCATACGAGTTTAGGGCAACTGGCCACAAGAGTTCAAGGGGGGAGGGCTATAAAGATTGCCGTTTCTGAACCTATATTGAGAACTTAATTGGGAACTCCAAACGAATTTCGAGAAAACGTTCCATGTAAGCCGAGCGAGAATTGTACTTTAATTTGAAGAAATAAATTGCCGAGGATTCGAGGTACACTTGGTTTGGGAGGGGCTCTACCCCCAACTTCCGTAATATTACATTCTTGGCCGCTGGAGATTGTCAGTCTATCCAGGATGTTCCTCTTGAAGCGTCCGCAAGGTCCGTGGGCTGGGAGGGGGGGGGTTACCACAAAATGTTAGAATGGACGTAGAGCTGTAAACATCAGTACCATGTTTTATATAATGATATTGTACACGACCACGAATTTTCAGGAGGGTGGGGTGAATTCAGCCCCCCCCTCCCGTGTCTAAGAGCTCTTCATGGATAACATCGAGGATACACTGACCGAATCTGGAGGTCCAGAATATAAAATTACGGAAGTTGGGGGTAGAGCCCTCCAAACCAAACACCTCGTATCCCTTTACAGACTTCACCAAATTACCGGGGCAGCGGGGAAGGGCGTACATAGTCTGCCACTAAACACAACATGAAGTATAGAAATTGCGAGCAAATCCCTTACCTTGAACACCTGTCTGCACTCTAAACGGCCCAGAATATAATATTACGGAAGTTGGGGACCCCCCCTCCCAAACTAAGTGTACCTCGGATCCTCGGCAATTTATTTCTTCAAATTAAAGTACAATTCTCGCTTGGCTGGCATGGAACGTATTCTCGAAATTCGTTTGGAGTTCCCAATTCAGTTCTCAAAATAGGCCCAGAAACGTCAATCTTTATAGCCCCCCTTGAACTTTTGTGGCCAGTTGCCTTAAACTCGTAAGAACCTGCATGGGAATTCAGACAAATAAAAGAGCTTCTTCCCCTCGTTAGGCACCTTGGAAATCTGCCACATATAATTCGGATTTTTTTACTGTCACGTATAAATCGGAATATATTTGGAATTTGGAAAACTACCCCATTAGAAATATTGTCACACATTCAAAGTGCTCTTCGGAGGAACAACTATTTGTGCCCGGTCCCTTAATGAAAAACAGGGCAATTTTCCAAGTTGCTGAAAGATGTGTGGCAGGGTTGCCGGTAAATTGCCACACCGGAACACTGCCACGCATCAGTGTTCCTGTGTGGCAGTTTACAGTGAACAGTTTGTTCTGGGGGTATTTCCTTCGGGGTAATTTTTACCGCTTTTAAGTTTTGACGGGTATTTTCCCGGGAATATTTTTTCCAGGGGGTATTTTTACCCACATCCTATCATATTATATGCAGAGGTTTTTAGGAAAGGAGTGCCTGACCCCAGTTCTTAAACAACCGTTAGAAATAGGAAGCTAGGAGATTTGGGCTAGAGTGTCCGACAGGAAAGTTACACGGAAGCGAGGTAGAAAGGGGGAGGAAGACGCCCTTATTTATTACCGGGGTCCAGTACCCGGAGTCTGATGGCTTAACGTGCACATTGACGCGTCCGTGAAGGGCTCGGGTTTAAATCCCGCCCGGTGAGGTATGAACGTTGCGTTTGTCTTACGGCACTGGGCCACATTCTGATTTCTTATCTATTCAACACTGGCATGAGATCATTCTGATTTCATGCCACTGTTCCCTTCCCTGGAATCAGTGGCCTTAAATTTGGAACGGGAGACAGCTTGTAGCCCATCGAGTTGCTCACGGTGGTCGTTAAACCTTCAATCAAAGAAAGAAAGAAAAGAAAGATCAGAATTATCGTTCTTTTGTTTTCGTTGTAATTTACACTTTTAGGACAAACGGCATAGTAATAACACAGGAAAAAGAACTGAGGAAGAGTCTCACATCTCTATAATACACTAAATATCTCAATTAAAAGGAACACAAAATTATGAGGGTCGTTATGAGTCACAACTGGGAATGTTTACATGGAGCAGTCAAATGGACGATTATTATACGGTCCCTTTATATATTTGTGTTCAGTTCTCTGGGTGGCCACTTCTCTTGCACCTATATCATCATTGTCGACTGTTATCATCCACTGTTGGAAGAAGGTCTCCCTAACTTTCCTCCATAACGATCTGCCTCAAGTCAGTCTTCTTCATGTCCCTCCCGCATGCTTTCGAATTTCATCTATCCATCTCCCATGCGGTCTCCTTCTGGGTCTTTTTCTAGTCCTGTGGAGTCCAGTCTAAAATTTCAGTTCATCGTCGGTGGTCCGTTCCTCTGGCAATGTATCCAGCCCATTGCCATTTCAGGGATTTTGCACTGATCAAGCTGTCTTCCACTCATGTCATTTTCTTCATTCTCGAGATCCTCTTCTTTCCTTTCCTGGTTATATTAAGCTTCTTTTTCAGTTGTCCGTATTTTTTGTAAGCCTTTATTCGTTAAGGTTCACGTCTCCACTCCATATGTAAGCACTGAAAGGATGCATTAATTAGGCACTTTTCTTTTAAAACATAATAGCATATTGCTCTTTAAAAATTCACTGTTTCTTCCAAAAGCACGCCGATCAAGTTTTATACGCAGATTAATTTATTCATCAAAGGGACCATTGCTTGATATCTACTATCGAAGGTGAATGTAGGTATCCGTTATCTCCAGCTTCTCCCTATCAATCAGTAATCCTTTATTTCTTGTAAAATCATTGTACATCATGAATGGAATACAGGATTACACCGTACAATACAAATCTGGAAAATGTGAATCCGTTTTTTAGTGTAAATATGGCATGGATGATAAGTCAGATAGTATCCGAAAACTTGAAAATGTCGTCGTCCTGGATCGGGAATCAAATCCGCGTCTCCCGGATAGACTCGGGCGCTATTAGGGTGACGCGGGTTCGATTCCCGCAGCAGGACGACAAATTTTTCAAGTTTTCGGATATTATCTGACTTACCACCCACTTCGTATTTACACCAAAAAAAAAAAAAAAAGATTCATATCTTCAAAATTTGCTTTGTACATCATTTTTTTCTTCTGCAAGTTCATTTTTAATTGCACTTCTTCACTCTTGTCAGCAAGTTATTGGAACATACTCTGCAGTTTTGAAGTGCCAGTTCCAAAAATGACAACGTCTTCAGCAAAACGAAGGTGAATTAAATAATCTCCATTGATCTTTATCTCTTTGTTTTCCCAGTTCAGTGACTGCATGACATTTGCAATGTGGCATTAAGGAGTTTGGGAGATACAAACACCTGATGACTGATATATTGTTTCAAACATCCGATGACTGATATGTTGATATCCATTTACCACTTTTTCTTATTTATTTAAACATAACAAACATTATGATTGTAACAAAAATTCTGCTGAAAAAGCCTAGGGAGCTTTGCACGAGATTCATGTGTAGCACAATTTTTTTATTGGTAATTGTCATTCGTATACAAAAATGAAATATCAAGCATTTAACGGAAAACGTCGTAAAAAGAGCTTAGATCTTTTTGTTCATGCATGTATCTAAGGATTGATGTACTACTTCTCCTATCCCAATTTTAGAATGTATATTTGAATACACCTCACCTTAAAACTCCAATGTAAAAGCAAAATTTTGTTGAAAAGTCCAAGGCATAGGAATTTTGTAAGCGTTTTAGGTTCAGTCCGTTCTTGCTTCTTAACAACATTTGACTGCAAGTTCACACTTACGAGATATTAAAATTGCTGAGTTTCTTCGAACAAGACTGTTGTGAAATTTTCAGAACTGTTCAATTTCCTTGTAACGCTAGGGTAAAGTTCTGCCGCTCAGCAGAGGAAATGATCTGACTAGTTTTGTCGATTGCTTAGTTAAAATCAAGATATTTCTTAGCGAAATTAAAAATGACCTCTTGTTTCTAACAGACGTAAGAAAACAACACACATCTGAGTATTATCTTATTTTCAAGACGTGGGCATTTTTTTCTTTATTTTCGAGGAGTGCGATTTTTTCTGTGAGCAATATTTCTGTGCGCATTCGTTATTCACATCGGATTAAACATAACAGACACGAGATTGTGTATTAGGAGGCGTAGGCTGTTTTTAAAATAAATGCAAGTGTTTACATGACTGTATTTATGAAAAATTAATCCTGTCTGATCTCGGGTACGGAGAACTGGCCACCGGAGAACTGGCCACCGAAGAACTGGCCACCGGAGAACTGGACACATTGCAATTTCAGTGCCATAAAATTGTTCTGCATAAACAAATTTCGTGTGGCTATATTCCCCACTACTTGAGCAACTTCTGTTCATATTTTTTTTTTTAATATTTCATTTTCAGTAAGAAATTTAGACATTTCCAAGATTTTCGGAGCTAAGACTAAGCGGAGAACTGGCCACCGGAGAACTGACCCCCGGAGAAGTGGTCACTGGAGAACTGGCCACAAAATTTTTCCGTTGCCACGTCTCCCCGAGATTGGTTATCTGACACACATAAAATGTCCGTAATTTCGTATTTTCTTATTCACGATATTTTTCTATAAACTACTACTAAGCAAATTCTCTGCGTGTATGAGCAAACCCAGGAAACTTGTTCGGGTGGGGGTGGGGGGACTTAAAACCTAAAATATGAAATATGAAGAATTTCTGGTTCGATCGGGAGATTTCCAGCCATTACAAGCTACAAAGTAATCGAATTGTCTGAGGGCATCTGCTGCCTCAGGAAACTAGTGGGGGAAGGGGGGCATATACCAAAAGCGTAAAATATCAAGGATTTCTCATTTCTTTTCCAATCGGGAGATCTTCAGCATTTACAAGCTGCAACACCACAAATTTTCTCAGCGCATGTGCACTCTCTGGAAACCTGTCGGCGAGATGGGGTTAATACCGAACGTGTAAAATATGAAAATTTCCTCGTCCGATCAGGAGATTTTTGGGCATTTACAAGATACAACTCGACACATTATTTGAAGGCATGTGCCTACTCCTGTGTATGTGGAGGGGGGAGGGGTAGAAACCGAAAGTGTAGAATATGAAGAATTTCTCGTCCGATTGGCAGATATTAACTATTTACAAGCTTCAACTCGACTAATTTTCTGTTCTGAGCACATGTGCCTACGCAGCAAACCCGTCGGGGGGGGATTTCAAAAGTGCGTAAAATATGAAGCATTTCTCGTCCGACCGGCAGATATTTGGCAATTTACAGCTCGACACATTATTTGAGGGTATGTGCCTACTCAGCAAACCTGTGTGTGGGGGGTACCAAAAAGTGTAAAATATGATAAATTTCTCGTCCGATCGGAGATTTTCAGCATTTAGCAGCTACAACTTGAGACATTATCTGAAGGCATGTGCCTACTCAGTAGACCTGTCGGGGGGGGGGTAGCTTGTAAATGCTGAAAATCTTCGGATCACACGAGAAATTCTTCATATTTTACAGTTTTTGTATTCCACCCCCCGACAGGTTTCCAGAGTAGGCACATACTCTCAGATAAGATAATACATCGAGTTGTAACGTGTAAATGCTGAAAATCTCCCGATCGGACGAAAAATTCGTCATATCTTACACTTTTGGTATCAATCCCCCCCCGAAGGGTTTGAAGAGTAGGCACATGTCCTCAGATAATGTGTCGAGTTGTACGTAGCTTGTAAATGCTGAAAATCTCCAGATCGGACGAGAAAGTTTTTCATATTTTACAGTTTTGGTATTACCCCCCCCTCCCCTGACAGTATGCTGAGTAGGCACATGCCGTCAAAAAATTTGCCGAGTTGTAGCTTATAAATGCTAAAAAATCTTCCGATCGGACGAGAAATTTTTCATATGTTGCACTTTTGGTATTAACCCCCCCCCCCCCCCGGACATGTTTCCAGAGTATGCACATACGCTCAGATAATGTGTCGAGTTGTAGCTTGTAAATGCTGAAAATCTTCGGATGGGTCGAGAAATGCTTTATATTTTACACTTTTGGACCCCCCCGACAAGTTTCTTTTTTTTTTTTTTATTGGATGTTTAACGACCACCGTGAGCAACTCAATGGGCTATAAGCAGTCGCCCGTCCCTAATTTAGGGTCACTGGTTCCAGGGAAGGGAGAGAGCCAGTGCAGTAAGACAAACACAACATCCATGCCTGACCGGGATTCGAACCCGGACCCCTTACGGACGAATGATCAGAGGCCAGCGCCTTAGACCACTGCGCCACCGAGGCGGCCCGACAAGTTTCCTGAGTCAGCACATGCGCTCAGATAATTTGCAGACTTGTAGTTTGAAAACCCTGTAATCTTCTGTTGAAATGTAGATCATAAACATTTTTTATAAAAGAATTACATTAATTATCGCTATTAAGAAAAGACGAAATTACGGAAACTTTATATGACTCAGATAACCAACCTCTGGGGGTCGTGGGCATAAAGCGGTCAAAAACGCAATTTTTATACGACCCCTTAAAAATTTTGTGGCCAGTTCTCCTGGTGGTCAGTTCTCCGGTGGCCACTTCTCCTACACCCGTCTGATCTCGCTCCTCAAAATATGTAGGTTCAAAAAATCCAACTATGGGCAACTCGATATTAAGCTTTCTGATAAGCATAGCTTGTAATATTATTGAATTCTAAATAACATACAATGAATGATAGTCTGACTGGACTTCTGCAAGGATAGCGCGATTTTTTTCTAGCAAACCGTTTTCCATCTCTGTGAATCCGAAATCATATGTGTTCAAAAGAATTAGATCAATTGTCTTCGTACAAAGCATGCTGATTGACAACCGACCAACTATTTCCTCCTGTTAAATTAAAGAAAATCGCTTTTGTGTCTTGTGTGTTTTATGTACTTTTTATTGCTCACACTTATATCTAACTATCTGTTCTCACTAATAGTTCAAATCGTTGCTGTTTTCATTTAAAATAGCAAAGCACTTTTGAAAAATCCTAAAATAAAGTAATTTTTGAAATTTAAATATTGTTTTCATTACCACCTAATCAGAAATTTCACGTAAAAAAAAATCATGTCATATTATTTCAATTATTTTTAGGTTGCTGTTGCAAACCGAAAAATCAGTTTCACAGTGGATTTCCTATTTCTTTAAATAAAATTGTGTTAATTAAGTATTTTAAAATTAAAAGATTGTGTTCCCGAAAGTAACATTTTTTCTTGCCAAGTTGATTACAGAGAATTACTGAAATACTCTAAAGTTTTCCTTTAGTTTTAATTGTCGCATAACTACAGTTCAAGCTTCGTGAATTTATCTTTCCAAGACAAATGTAGAAACTGCAATGACATCCAAACGTCTCTCCTTTTAGATTCAGTGCCATTGTCCGAACCCTTTTAGCAGGTAATCAATCAGAAAGGATTAGTGTCAACAGTCCCCGTAAACGAGCAGTTTGAATAACAAAACAAAGGGGGAATGCAATGTTCACTGTTAACCGGAGTTCGAGGTCACTCGGGTGAGCTGGGCAGTGGACAGATTGCGTACCCCGAGTTATTTCGTGCCAGCCGCTATGGGCCACTGAAACGTACCCCGAGTTATTTCGTGCCAGCCGTTATGGGCCACAGAAACGTACCCCGTGTTATTTCGTTCGAGCCGCTTAAAGGGTTAAAGTGCAAACAGAAAACTGAAACTAAAGACATTCAAGAAACAGTAGCTAAAAATGGAAGACCCCTGGCAAAAGGAATGTGTGCAGTCTGTAGATCGAAAAAAGTGTTTTTTTTAAAGACGTCGTGAAAGATATTAAAACTATTTATTATACACCAGAAACTGGTTATTGTGGTATTAATGAATTACAAAGAAAAACTAAATTACCGAGGAAAGATATAGAAGAGTTTTTACATCAACAAGATGTATATACTAAACATAAACCACTTATTCATAGATTTAAAAGAAGAATAATTTATGTTTCTCATGTCAATGACCAATTTCAAGCTGACCTTATAGATAAGCAAACATTTAAATCCTTTAATAGTGACACAAATTATATTTTATCAGTAATTGATATATTCAGTAAATATGCTTGGACAATTCCGATTAAAAGAAAAACAGGTGAAGAGGTAACTAGAGCATTTAAAAAATATTCAAAGAAAGAAAACCAGAAAAACTTCAAACAGATAAGGGTACAGAGTTTATAAATAAACAAACTCAAAAGTTATTCAAGGATGAAAATATTCACTGGTTTACAACTGAGAATATTGAGATTAAATGTGCTGTTATTGAAAGATTCAATAGAACTTTAAAGACTAAAATGTGGAAGTATTTCACAGTAAATAATACTAGAAAGTGGTTAAATGTACTAGATAAATTAATTAAGAATTATAATAATTCTTATCATAGATCCATTAAAATGACACCTATAGAAGCAAGTAAGGAAGAAAATGAATTAAAAGTTTATAATAATTTGTATAAAGAAAAAGAGAAAAATAAACCAAAATATCAAAAAGGAGATAAACTAAGAATTTCAAAATATAAAAGAGAATTTAAGAAAGGTTATCTTCCAACATTTACAGAAGAAATGATTATAATTTCAGATATATTGAACACAGATCCTCCGACATATAAAATAAAAGATTTAAATAATGAAGAAATTACAGGAACATTTTATGAAAAAGAACTGGTTAAATATGATAAGAAAGATGAGGCTTATAAGATTGAACAAATTATTAGAAAGAAAGGAAATAAATACGTAGTTAAATGGTTGGGATATCCTGATGAATTTAACAGTTGGGTTGACGATGTAATTTGAAATTTTTTTTTGCAAAAACGCCCCTTCGGTGGAGGGTCTATGCTTCATTTTTTTATTTATTTGTACCTGGCCAGCCAGGTACTTATGGGCTTTAACTCTTTCGACCCTCCACCGGAACACACACAGAACTTATTAGATGTTACACGCACACGCTCTACCATGAACCGAACTTTGATTTCAAAGTTCGGACAGGGTGCTACTTACATTCGAACAAACGACCTTTTGCATGCAAGCTTAACACGGTACCAACTCGGCCAACCCAGGCCAGTATATTCTTGCTTGAAACTTATATTTACGTTGAAGCCAGAGAAAATTGGCAGTGATCCAAGGTTGTTACGTAACCAAGAAGTGTTCGTCACTGATGATTTTGGCAGCTGTTCAAGTCTGCCTGAAAGAGATTATGTAAATATTTTGGCTCGAAGCTTATCAGTGTTATGTAATGACTGCATTTCAGCAAGAAAGAGATTTATTTTCTTGTGCTGACATCTGGATGTGAAAGAAAAAATGTAAATCACAGTATTTAAAGTTCATTAGGCAGGAATTAACTATTGACGATTTAAAATACGATATTGAAAGAATACATGAAAAAGTATTTAATAAAATGATATCTAATAATTGTCTTCATTAAAAGATGTATGTTATGAAAATATTAAAGATAATTATTATTATGGTCTCTTTGGAGATTTTAAATTAATATTAGACAAAAATACTGGTCATTTTATTACTACTGAACTTTGTAACGATGGAGGTAAGATATTTTAAAAATGGTTAGAAAATAAACAATCTAAAGAATTAATAAAATATTATAAAAATTGTGGTGGCGCGAATTCGGGCAGCCTAAAAAATGATCAAATGTATGAAATAAAGGAAGGAACAGGTAAGAATATTATTAATGGATCATATGTTAAGCAGGAATTAATTTTAAATATATCTTTTTGGGTTTCAAATGATTTTTATGATAAAGTTAACAAGATTGTTAAAGACTGTTACATTAAAAAATTCAATGATAAATACAAGAATTATAATGAAAAATTAAATAAGAAATTAAATAAGATAAAAAATATAATGGAAAAATTGAAACTTGAAAATGAAAAATACAAAGAAGTAGAAGAGGATATAACACCCAAAACTGCTAATTCTAAAATGCTTCATATGTTTATTATCATACAGAAAAATAAAGAAAACTCTGATTATCCTTATTATGTAATCAGATGTCAAAGAGATAAAATGAATAAAACTATTGCTAATTTAAAAATAAAGTATCTAGATTTAAATATAGTATATGAAATAAAATATGATCCTAATTCAATTAATTTATTTAACAGAGTTAAAGAAAATATATCATACATAGAAACTAAATTTAATCATCTTAATATTGTTAATGATCATACTATTGATAATTTAAAAGAGGCTATTTAAAGAATAAATGAAACTAAGTTCTAAAAAGTTCTTAATAAAATTATATCTAATAAATGAATTATTTTAATGAAGAAGCTAATTACTTTTCTTGATCATCTTCGGAAGAAGAACAAATTGAAATTTCTGAAAATTTTAAAAAAGTAATGAAACAAATAAAGAGAATGAAATATGATGAAGAGGAAGACTGTTTTTATATAGATTATAATAAATATTTAAAAAGTAGATATGTTAGTAGAATAAGATATTTTAATCAGTTTAAAAGAAAAAATAACCTTAAATTTCATAAGGAAGCAGAAGATTTATTTTTAATATTTGATTTTATGTCATCATCATCATCATTGTCAACCATTATCAATCCACTGCTGGACGAAGGTCTCCCAAGTTTCCTCCACAACGGTCTGTCTTGTGCCAGTCTCCTCCATGTCACTCCCGCATATTTACGAATTTCATCCACCCATCTCCCATGTGGTCTTTTTCTGGGTCTTTTCCTGTCCCTTGGAATCCAATCTAAAATTTCGGCTGTCCATCTATGGTCTGTCCTTCTGGCAGTATGTCCAGCCCATTGCCATTTCAGAGATTTAACTCTGATCATGATGTCTTCCACTCTCGTCATTTTTCGGATCCACGAGTTCCTCTTCTTATCTCTCCTGGTTATACCAAGCATGCACCTCTCCATGCTTCTTTGAGTTGTCTGCAGCCTTTGTATGTCTCTTTTAGTTAAGGTCCACGTCTCTGCACCATACGTAAGCACTGGAAGGATGCATTGATCAAACACTTTTCTTTTAAGACATAATGGCATATTGCTCTTGAAAAATTATGCTGTTTCTTCCAAAAGCTCTCCAGGCAAGTTTTGTACGCCGATTAATTTCTTCATCAATGTGACCCTCACTTGATATCTGCTGTCCAAGATAAACATATGTATCTGTTATCTCCAGTTTTTCTCCATCAATCGATAAATCTTCATTTCTTGTAAAAGCTTTGAACATCCCTTTTGTCTTCTGAAAGTTCATTTTTAATCCCACTTCTTTACTCTTGTCAGCAAGTTCCTGGATCATACTCTGCAGCTCTGATGGGGTAGTTGCAAAAATGACTACGTCATCAGCAAAACGAAGGTGGGTTAGATAATCTCCATTAATCTTTATCCCTTTGTTTTCCCAGTTCAGTGATTGAAAGACATTTTCCAATGTGGCATTAAAGAGCTTCGGAGATATGGTGTCACCTTGTCTCACTCCCTTTCCAATTTTTATGTGTGTTGTATTTTCAAACAGCCGAATCTTTGCACTTGCATTTTCATAGATGTTATTAATAATATTAATGTATGCATCTTCAATACCGCAGGATTTCAGAGCTGTGGTAACTGCTGATGGTTTCACCGAATCAAAGGCTTTTTCATAATCGATAAAAGCCATGCACAATGGAAGTTCATATTCCCTCGCTCTTTCAATTAGTTCTCTCAGTACGTGGATATGATCTATTGTGCTGTAGCCACTCCTGAATCCAGCTTGTTCTCTCGGTTGAGCCATGTCCAGTGTTACCTTCAAGCGGTGTGAAAGAACTTTAGTGAAGATTTTATAAACCACTGATAGGAGGCTGATAGGTCTGTAGTTCCTGAGATCCTCAATGTCACCTTTTTTATGCAGCAGGATCATTGTAGCGTTGTTCCAATCCTCAGGAATCTTCCCTTCATTAAGGCATCGAGTGAAAATTTGGGCGAGTACTGTTTCAATTTCTCCACTTGCTTCTTGTATGATGTCTATAGTAATTCCATCTTCTCCTGGAGCTTTCCCCCGCTTCATGTTCTTGATTGCATGAGCAACTTCTGCTGGGAGGACTGGAAGAACTCTGGTACCTTTCATGATGTCTGGAGTACATGTATCATCCCTTTCATATAATTTGGAGTAGAAATCTTTCACTCTTGTCAAAATTTCGCCTCTATTTCTTGTTATAGAACCATCTTCTTTTCTCAGAGCCATAATCTGTTTTCTTCCCTTACTGAGATGTCCCTTTGCTATCTTAAGGCTTTGGTTGTTTTCAATTGCTTTCCTCACTAGCTCACAGTTGAATTTCCTTACGTCTTCAGTGATACTTTTTCGTGTTATCTTGCATAGCTCTATATATTCCACTTTGGAAGTCACATCTTCTTTAGTTGTCCTCATCTCTCTTCTTTTTTGCATCAAAATTTTGGTTTTTCCTGATAATTTGTTCACATGCAACTTGTTCTTAGACCCAGCTAATTTTGTTGCTGTTTCCATTAGAGCTTTGGTTACTTTTCTGTTAACTTCCGAAATATCCACTTCTTCCGATGTTAGGATTTCTAAAGCAGAGAAACTGTTCTTCAGTTCCAACTTGAAAGTATTATGGTGTTTTTTAAGGTTGGTTATGTCAATACATTTTGTTTGTCTTATGAGCTTGCCACGTTCCAATTTAGTGTTGAGGTGCATCTTACATCTCACCAATCTATGGTCACTACCTGTGTTGAACTTGTTCAGCACACTGCAGTCTTCGATGACGAATTTTTTGTTACACATAATAAAATCAATTTCACTTGTCGTCCCAATTGGATGTCTCCATGTCCATTTCCTGTGTGGCTTTTTCTTGAAAAAGGAGTTCAAGATGAAAAATCCTTCTGCCTCTGCAAACTCAACGAGAGTATTTCCACGCTGGTTTCTGTTGCCGTGACCGAATTTACCTACTGAAGTTTCATTCTGTTGCCGTTGCCCTATTTTTGCATTGAAATCTCCCATAATTATCTTCAAGTGCTGCTTACCTTTATTATTTAGATGACGAATTTCCTCATAAAATTCTTCAATTTCTTCTTCAGGATGACTTGTGGTGGGTGCATAAGTTTGAATAATCTGAGCCTGGTATCTTCTCGATAGTTGGATAACGAGTCGTGCAGCTCTGTCAGAGGAACTTTCAACTTCTACCACTTTATCCTTCAGTTTCTTGTTTATTATAAATCCAACACCACTAGTTCTGCCAGTATCTGTCCCACGATAATAGAAGAGATGTCCACTTTTCAGTTCAATGAGATCTTCTCCTTTTCTCCTTACCTCACTTAGCCCGACGATGTCCCACTTGATCCTTTGTAGTTCCTCTTCCAATTCAAGAAGCCTTGGATCAGAAGATAGGGAGCGTCCGTTATAGGTAGCCAAGGTCAGCATCAAATGGCAGCCTAGTCCGGTCCTCCGGGGATTCTTAGCACCCTCTGCCTTCATGTCGCACTGGCCGCTGCCTTGGCCAGGTACATTCCAGCTGCCGGAGACTGAGGGCCAAGATTTAAGTTGTAGAGTCATTTTGGAGGTGTTTGGCCATAACTCACCACGCTGGCCATGCGGGTTGGTGAGTGTGGGATAGCATTTCCTCTGATCCCGATGGTATAGTTATACCGCTATTGGCGGTCGTCAGAGCCCCTTTAGTGGGAACAGGATGCACCACAAGAAGGCGGGGTTGACATTTGTCAAGGAGAGGCTGTGATGTTACGCATCACCTGACCTTACATCCCTGATTTTATGTACTATGAGAAAAATTTAAAAATATGCATATTTTATTAAAAAAATTTGTGACTATTATAATATATCAAATGATATTAAAATTCATATAAATCCCAAAAATGAAAAGATCTGGGAAGACTTTAAAGCAGCAAGCTTTTCAGCTTAAAGCAAAGTATTTATAAAATTTGATTCCTAATAAATGGAGAACAAAACATGCAAAAGTTGTAAACAAACAAAACCTATTGATGAATTTTATGTTCAACATCGTTATGGTAAAGTTGATAGACAGCATATTTGCAAATCTTTTCAGTGCATAATTTTATATAGTAAAATAAATTGTGATTGTGGTAAACAATATACTTATACTCATAAACAAAGACATTTAAGAAGTGAATTGCACAAACGTCTTTTAGCTTTTATCACTTTTTGATTTGGAAAATCCCTTTATAAATGTACTCCATAATAAATGGATAAAACTCTGCAGCCAATTATTGTGCATCTTAAAAGTGCTCTGAATGCTATTAGTGTTCAGAAACTTAGAAATGTTTTAAAAAGATTAAATATCAAAAAACCAAATGTAAAAAAAGACGATTTAATTAAATCGTTGATAAAATATATTAGAAAGACAGGTGATTATAAGTCTGTTTAAGTAGATATCCTTGGATTAGATACATCAGAATATTTAGATAGAAAAAGAAAAAATATTTATTAATCATCCAGAGAGAAGAAATAGAATTAATAAAATTATTTGATTCTTTTAATTTAAAATTCAAAAATAACAAACTGAAACCAAGAAAAGAAAAGAAAAATTAAAAGAGCTATAAATCTTGAAAAATTATTTAAACCTGATTATGAAATTATTGAAACAAAAAGAAAATATATTGAAAAATATATGGTACATAGAAAGAATTATAGAGTAGCTGGAGTAAACATTAAACCTGAAAAATATTTCAATATTTTACAAGATATATTTAGAAAAGCAATTGGTAAAATTCAAGGTAAAGTAGATATAATCGTATATAATCCTAAACTGAATAAACCATTTCATGATAAAATGATGTATACTAAGGATGCCTATGAACTATATATTTATAAATTATCTGATCAAATTGAATACAAGGAATTAGAAATAACTGATTGTATATTTGATTTTAATGTAATTGAATTACCTTCAGGAGGTAAACATATAAAGATAATTAATGTTGAAACAATAGAAAACTAAAGAAGTATCTGTCAGATAAAAAATGATGATAATATATGTTTAGCTAGATCAATTGTAACTGCTCTATCTATTCAAAATCCTAAGCTATTATGTGGTAAATTGAATCATAATGAATTATCAAAAAATGATATTAGATACATCAAAATGGGTAGAGTTTTACAAAAATCATTAGCTGTAAAATTACATGAACTATGCAATATTCCATTAGAAATATGTTGCTTAGAAGAGGTTAAAATATTTGAAGAATTCTTAGATATCCAGATAAATATATTTTGCAGAGAGAATTTTAATGAACGTATATATAGTGGTAAATATAAATCTTCATGTGTTTACATACTGAAAAATAGAAATCATTTCGATGTAATTACTTCTCTTAAAGGATTTTTAGGAAAAGAGAATTATTGTGATTATTGTCAAATAAGCTATAAAAGATCAGATCAACACAGATGTCCTCTCAAATGTGATAGATGTTTTAAAACAGATAGTAACTGTAATGGTGAAGAGATATTTTGTAAAAAATGTAATCGATTATTTAAAGGTGAGGAGCGTTTTGATAACCACAAAAGAAAAAATAAGAAAGGTGTTAGTGTATGTAAATGTCTATGGAAATGTTTAAAATGTAAAAGAATTATTAATCGATATGAGAGAAAACCCAAAGAGCATGTATGTGGTGAAAAGAGATGTAAAAATTGTTGGAAATATGTATTACATGATCATAAATGCTATATGAAACATAAAGCTGCTAAAGGTGGTAAATGTGAAAATGATTGTCCTAAGTTAACAAGAAATCGAAAAGATTGTTGTGAAAAATGTTGAAATGAATATACTGAGAAATATATATTCTTTGATGTTGAAACTAAACAAGAAACAGGAACTTATGAAGTTAATCTAGTTGTATGTCAAATGTATGATGGTAGTGAAAAGATATTTGAAAATGAAAATGATTTTTGTAATTGGTTATTTCAACAAAAACATTTTGGATATATTGTACTAGCTCATTATGGTAAAGGCTTTGATTTTCAATTCTTAGCTAAATACTGTTTTAAAACAAAATAGAAGTGTTTACTATATATAATGGAGATAAACTCAATTATATGCAGACATCTGGATATAATATAAGATTCATAGATTCAATCAATTTTACTATGATTCCATTAAGAGATTTTTCAAAAATATTTGGATTAGAAGAGATGGCAAAAGGTTATTTTCCTCATTATTTTAATAAAGAATGTAATCAAAATTATATAGGTAAATACCCTGAAAAACATTACTATGGATGTGATTCTATGAGATCTAAAGAGAGAAATGAATTCTTAAAATGGTATGAAACTGTTAAAAACGATACGTTTGATTTTCAAAAAGAATTTGTTAAATACTGTAGATCAGATGTAGATATTTTAAGAAGAGGATGTTTAGAATTGAGAAGATTATTCTTAGAAATCGCAAATATCTATCCATTTAAATATCTAACTCTAGCAGGTGTATGCATGAGTATTTATAGAGATAAATTCTTAAAAAAAGGTACAATTGCCATAGATGATGATACAATTCAAAAAGACAAATACAGTAAAAAATCAATTGCTTGGTTAGATTATCTGTCTAAAAAGAATAATATCAATATTCAACATGCATTAAATGGTGGAGAGAAAAAATTAAAATTAGGTAAGAAAATTTATAAAGTAGATGGATTTTATGAAAACACAGTGTTTTAATTTCATGGATGTCACTGGCCTGGATGTAATAGATGTTAAAGAGAATCAACTATAAATGAACAGAATCAGATATGTATGAAAGACTTGTATAAAAGAACTAAGAGGATTCAAAAGAAAATTTTAAAAGCTGGATATGAATTAATTGTTATATGGGAATGTGATTTTTATAATAATAAAGAAATTAAGAAATATATAAAAAGTGAATGGAATAGAGATTTCGTGGAACCTTTAAATCCTAGAGATGCATTTTATGGGGGTAGGTGTGAGCCTACAAAATTGAAATATGAATTTAAAAATATTGAAAAATGTAGATATATTGATGTATGTTCACTATATCCAACTGTAAATTACTTTGATAATTATCCAATTGGTCATTCTGTTAAGATATTTAATCCTGAAAAATTTGATAAAGAATGGTATGGTTTCATCAAATGTAATGTCTTACCACCTAGAAATTTATATCATCCAGTGTTGCCAATTAAAGATGAAAAAATGATGTTTGCTCTTTGTAAATCATGTTCTAAAACTATCAAATGTAATCACTTTAAAACTGTTGTAGATAAAAAGATATGTAATGAATGCTTTGAAATTAGAAATAAGGAGTGTAATCATAAAAGAGATGAAAGATGTTTCACTAGTACATGGACTACTGATGAAATGAATTTAGCAATTAAAAAAAGATATATAATTTTAAGGATACATGAGGTTTGGAATTTTTTAAATAAAACTGATGAACTATTTAGAGATTACGTTAAAATGTTTTTGAAAATCAAATTAGAAACAGATGATAAATGGTCTGAAAACTTTAAAAGTGAAAAAGAATATAAGAAGACAGTTTACAAGAAATTAGATATAAAATTAGAAAAAATAGAAAAAATCCAGGAATGAGATTTATAAGTTAGATATGTTTGAACTCATTATGGGGTAAGTTTGGACAGAGAAAAAATATGAAACAGACTAAATACGTAATGGATTTAGATAAATTTTATAAAATTATATTAGATGATAATCTCAAAGAATTAAATATGATATTTATGAATGATGACTGTGTAGAAATGACTTATAAAATGAAAGATGAATATGTTAAAAATAACTTCAATACTAACGTTTATATAGCAGCTTTCACCACTAGTTCTGCTATAAAGACACAGATAGTGTTGTGTATATAGATGATGGAACTAATAAAATCAAAACAGGACGCATGTTAGGAGAATGGACAGATGAATTGGGAGAGGATAAATGTATGAAATCCTGGATAGCTGGTGCACCAAAAGACTATGGATACATACTAAATGATAGAACTGTAAAAGGTAAAGTTAAAGGATTTAAAATGATCTATGAGAATGAAAATATTTTGAATTTCAATGATAGAATGAAAGTAATAACAGGTGAAACAGATTACTTAGAAATATCAAATAATCAGTTTAAGATACAAAAAGATAGAAATATAGCTATAGATACACTGAACAAGAAATACATGTTTGGATTTGATAAAAGAAGAATTCTGGATGATTTGAATACTGTACCTTTTGGATATGTATTTAAAAAAGTGATTAAATTTAAACAATGCATGATATAATTTTGATTATAAATATTCAAGGATTTGTCCTCCCAAATCGTAAGATAGCAAAAGAGATAAGTTGGGTACACTCAAAGCTGAATATTGGTGAAACAATATCAGTGTTCACACCTGACTGCAAATTAGATGAACAAGAATTGAATATCGTACGTAAGTGTGTTTAAATGTGCATGGACTGAGATTTAAAAGATATTCAAATAGCAAAGAACTATGGATTAATAATTGTGAGGTAAAGAACTATATTAAAAACCTGTACCATATTTATGGTGGTACATTTGCATATAAAGGAGGAGTAATGGAAAAAGATGCTTGAAGATAATCCATCTGTTGATTTAGATATACCTAAATGTCCAAGAGTTTTAGGCCCCGGATGTTCTATGAATAGATGTATGCACTATAAGAATTATATTTCAAAAAATGAAAACTTATAAATTGATTTAATGGGTGACTCTAGAGCTCTATACTGTTCTTCAGATAAAAAATATAGTAACGAAATATCTCAAATCGCTCATTTTTGTGATTACTTGATTCATATGTATAGAGATAATTACAAGTTTTCAGATATTCTAACTATAGTTTATAAATATTTAAAGAAGATAAAAAGAATAATTGACAAAAAAGAAAAAAACGAGGAAATTAAAAACAAAGGATTACAAATTTTAAATGAGTTTGTAAGTTATTGTAATTTACAGTTCTCATCACATGTATTCAAAAGCCTTTAAAAAAATAAAATCTTATAAATGGATGAGTTCAATAGCATCAGATTATTTACAGAAACACAGAAATTAAAAGATTTGAATCCTGGAGATTATAAATTGATGTCACTGAAAAAAATCCAAACGAAATTCGGAGATACAACTATTGCAAAAATAGAAGTCAATGATGAAGAAAAAGAATATTATCTTAGAAAATGTCACGGAAAACTATCTGGCAGTGCAATTAAAAAAATTAATAAAGGTAATTATATATTCAGATTCAGAGGTAAAATTGATGATGTATATTATGATTATGAATTAGTAAAAACTTAAAAAAACAAATTCTATTAAAATGAAAGTTCACTTCGATCCTAATGCTGTTGTCATATATGTAGGAAATGAAAATCGAAAAGGTATATGGGAAACATATGCAGTTGATCGAGAGAGGTTCAAAAGAAGAATTACTGAAACAGAAAATAAAATAGGACATATCTTTAAAGAGAAACATAGAAATGAAGTGTTACATAACAAAACCTTATATTATTGATTTCGTTTAAATCTTTGTAATATTTTTAATCTTCCTATATTTTTAATCTTCAACAATTTTTAATTTTTCTATAAGGGGTATCCATTTTGGCTACCCCTTTTTTAATGCATTTTTAAAAAGGACTTTGCAAAGTACTAATTCAAAATAGTTTGTTTTACAACTTTTGTATTGATTTTCATCACTAAATCCATCATTTCATCACTTTTGAAATCAAAGCTATTCAAAGTTCAAAATGATTGCAAATGTTCAAAAAAGTCTTCAAATATCATCAAAAATGCGTGTTTTTATAATGTCTGTTTTTATGAAAAAACTGAGTAAAAACTTCAATTTTCAAAAATCTGATGTTTTTGACTATTTCATGCTCAAAAATCAATGATTTTTAATGAAAATATGGTGTTTTTGATCATAAAAAGCCTTAAAATGTTCGTGATTATTGAGGTCTGAAAAATAAAAAAATGCCTGATTTTGAGGTTTTTATGTGATTTTGGGGTGTGCCATAGTACCCCCTATATACTACTCATCTGCTTGCCGCAAGTGAGACGTCATAAAACTTTAATAGGATCCACACACAATGCGTGACGTAATGAGACAGATGGCGTGACCGCGCGCCAACATTCTCAAAGGCGAGATTATGACGTCATAAGATTTCTAAGCATTGGTAACATTAATGGAACAACGCCATCACTAAAAATGTTATAATTCCGGGTGGTTATTTAACCCACTAAACGAATTCTCCTAAAATCGAGATCAAGCTAAATCGATTTCTAGTACCAGAAAACGGTAGGTTAACGACTTTCATCAAAATTCTTAGAGCCGTTTTCAAAATAAAATGTACATACATACATACATACAGGAATTGCTACTATAAGGTGGACGTCAAGTAATTTTGCTTCCTATACTTCCAATATAAAAACTTCTGTACACATTTTCTTCCCAATTAATGCGCTCCCAAGGATGAAAATTTAAACATCGATTAAAATATCTTCATTTTATAACTTGCAATGCCTAATATTTTCTAAAACATAACCATATTTAATGCAATTCAACATTTGTTTGTCTACTGACATCATGAAAATACAGGTCGCGCCATCTTTTTTCTGGGCAATTAATGCGTTCACAAGGATGAAAATTTGAACATCGATTAAAATAGCTTCATTTCATAACTTGGAATACTTAATATTTTTAAACCATTACCGTAATTATGCAATCCAGTATTTTTTTGTCCACTGACGTCATCAAAGTACAGGTCGCGCCATCTTTTCTCTAGTTTCAACACCACCAAAGGAAAAGTGATTGTTTTTTTAATATAATTATGGTTATGTTTTAGAAAATATTAAGTTTTCCAAGTTATAATATGAAGTTATTTTAATCGATGTTAAAATTTTCATCCTTGGGAACACAATTGTGAAGGAAATGTTTACAAAAGTTTTTCCATTAGAAGTATAGGAAGTAAAATTACTTGACGTCCATCTTAATTATATGGTATAAAAGCAATGGAATGGATCGAAATCCTACATCCTGACCTTTGACCACATTTCGTCCATTTTCAATAGGGTTTGTCCACAGGTGGTCCCCTACTACATACTGAAATTTCCTCGAAATCGAACTATTTTTACGCACGTTATGACTCATAAGGGCAATGGAATGCATCCCAATCTTATGCCCTGACCTTTGACCCCACTTCACCCATTTTGAATAGGGTTCGTCCCCAGGCGGTCTCCTACCACATAGTAAATTTTCATTGAAATCGAACTATATTCACCCAAGTTATGTCGCATAAGAGCAATGGAATGATCCAGCTCCTACGTCCTGACCTTTGACTCCATTTGTCCCATTTTCAACAGGGTTAGTCCCCAGGTGGTCCCCTACCACATAGTAAACTTTCATTGAAATCGAAACATATTTACGCAAGTTATGACACATAAGGGCAATGGAATGATTCCGCTCCTACGTCGTGACCTTTGACCCTATTTGTCCCATTTTCAATAGGGTTCGTCCCCCGGTGGTCCCCTACCACATACTAAAATTTCATCGAAATCGAACCATTTTTACGCCAGTTATCGTTCGGAGAGCCGGACGGACGGACGGACGAACGGACAAAGCTGAAGCATATACGCTTCTTCAACCTACGGTTGGAAAGCGTAAAAAAAGAGAACAAAAAGGAATCAAACAAGTCGTTCTTACTAAATCTAATTAACGGTCAAAGTTATTTTGTTGTAATACCCGGGTAATTTCGAATTTGTCAGCAAAAAGTAATATAGGAGTGGTATTAGTAACCTGCTGTTTTTTACGCTAAGTATCTGAAACCATAAATTTTATTTCAATTTGAAAAAATATGTTCTTAGAATTCGTTTCGCCTGTGGAGCACGGCAATTATTATCTTTGTCAGCCTTGAGGCAGTGTTTAGCTGTACGAACACAGACCTAAAGAATTCCCTTTAGTTTTCGTTTTTTCTTAAATATTTTAATAACATTTTTACCAGTAGGCATATCAATGAGGAAATATTTTTTTAAACTACATATACCATTAGAATACTATCGGATAATTCTTAACGAATTACAATTTAATAATCAAGTGCAACCTTTTTTTCAAATGGAATAAATATTTTGTTCGAAAAAGACAGAGAACATATAATACCTATTTAGTTTTGCACAAAGGATATCGCTGCAGTTCTTTAAAAACAAATGGAAAGTTTAAAAACAAAGGGACACAAATCGGTGTTGAAATCACAGCAGATAGGTGTACAGATAGATTTTCGATTTGGACTCCTCACCGTTCTAGGAGAGTGCCTAGTTCTAATATGGATTTCAGTATCCTGGCAGAAAATATAAATATATGCCGCCGAGCGTTAAGCTCTGGGATAATCAGACACAAGTAGTGCACAAATGTTTTATTGCTGAACAAAGTCAAAAGCAAAAATATAGTTTTTCTGAACTGAAAATAATTTCCTATCATAAATAGTAATGATCTGCGGTGAAAAACAGGTTCTGAAACTTTCTTTTAAAACAATGTAATAAATCCAGTACATTTTGGAAAATTGCATCCCACTGAGTGGGTAAAAAAGAAAAATTTATTTACTAAATAATGGGTCTTACTTCCTGTATTTCAATTTCACGAAGGAGTTTTTGCAATCAACTCCTGAAATTAATGCTATCAGAAAGAGGATAGTTCAACCAAAATGAAATTTTAGAAATATACATATTTTAATTTCCCAACTACTTACTGAAAGCTATGTACTTACCATTTTACTATTTAATTGGTTTTGCTTACTGACACTTTCAGTATCATAGAATCGTGAATTTAAAGATTAGATAAGACGGGCACTGACTCTTTCCTTTGGTTGGAAATTGAGGAATTGTTTCAAACATTTTGGGCCTTAAAATTGTTTTTCTTTTTTTTTTTTTTTTTCATATTTGGCAGTTTCACTGGATTTCGGTATTCACGTAGAAATTAAATCTATAATACATTTTTCGTCTAGTTTTCAGGACCACAGCTTTTAGGAAAGCGCAGAATCGGTACAATAGTAAAGCAGCCATTTCCTGTATTTCTTGAAATTCTCCATGCAGCAACAATCACGAGTGGTTATGAAGACACTCGCGGAACACAAAACTCCGCGGCGGCGCTGCTGTTCATTCGTAGTCATTTCCAATAGCTAAGAAAATATTAGACAGATTTGATTACCTGATTGATTTATGAAATATTTTATCCTAGTGATTTTCGAATTGAATGTACAGATAAGCGATATAAAAGATATATTCGATTGCTTAGATTTGCTTCGGAAAAATATATTTATGACGATTAGAGAGT
Organism: Macrothele yani; assembly: GCA_039090855.1. Taxonomy (NCBI): domain Eukaryota; kingdom Metazoa; phylum Arthropoda; class Arachnida; order Araneae; family Macrothelidae; genus Macrothele; species Macrothele yani. The sequence continues at coordinate 110,304,840 of CM077034.1, read as the reverse complement.
ACTTGAACGCAAATAAAAAATCGTATTAGAAAAATTTGCAACCAGTTAAAATTAGGTGCCGAAATATAATTTATCAGCATATTTTAAACATATGCTTATAGAGGAGAAAATGAACCGTCGATGCTAGACGGGAAAACAACTAATGGCGATTTTCATATTCCTTGCCGCATCTCCAAATGCGAACTGTTTCACTGCTCTTACAATTGTTTATTGAAAATAGAATTAAAATATTTTTTTAATGTGTTTTGGCAGTATAAATGAAATTTCACATGCATAGGACACCGATGTTTCTCCAATTATACAAATTTATTAAATAGGAAAACATCGGTTTACAATATGTCTAACAAAAAAACCTTTTTAAACAACTTGAAAACTGATGCAACATTTGCAAGGTTTTACTATCAGATTGCTATAGAGTGGAAATTAAGGTTTGAGACTTGTTCGCAAGTTTGTTTCATAGATATGTATATATTGTATGCCATGGTACAGAATTACACTTCATGAAATGCATACAACCTTTTTATTTATACATTTTTGGTTAGATTCCAACACACGCGATCTTTATGGTTCATCAGTTTTCTGGAAAATACAAAGGTTCATCGTTTTGATTACGATTTGAAATCGTTTGTTTGATAAAATAAAGTTCCTCTTAGAAGTCCTTAACAAAAAGGCTTTTTACTTGTAACCGAATAAAACGCACTTCATGTGGAGCAAAGGTTCAGTGATTCCTGCTCATGTGCATTGCAGTAAAGTTTTCAAAGTAACCAATGCTGTGTTAATATCGAACCCAGACCCCTTTCGGACGAATGATCAGAGGCCATCGCTTAGACCTCAGCGATACAGGGACGGTTCCTTGCTAATCCTTTATACCTATGAGATCACGACTTCCCGACTCAGAATTTTTAGGGGTGGTTGATCTACACTAACACCCTTTCAATTGCATTTACTTTCTCTAATTGCAATTCAGTAATTCAGAATGAAGTAACGAGAACTCAATGACGTTTTTGTTCGGAGTTTCATCGTGGTCAACTGGATGATATAAATAGTCACTCATCCCTTATTTGCGGCTTCTGGTTTCAGAGATGGACGGTAGCCAATTTAGTATAACTGACTACAGGCGGGGTCACCAATGCGTTACCGGGGGTATGATCCAGGTCCCCTCTCATGCGAAAGGTCAGAAGTTAGCTAGCGTTTAACCCACTGTGTCACTGGGTGGTGAACTCAAAGACTACTTGATCGATGTAACTGGTGTACTGAAGTGGCTTAACAGGTAAGTCATGTCACTCGGATACATCGCTGAACCTTCGAAATTCGCGTAGGTTAGCCGAAAGAAAAGTGGAAGTTTATTCCTTTTTTCGTTTTATTTTCAAATCCTACGACGGAATTCGTAAATTTTCAATGATATAACCCCGTATTTCATTCAATGAATCATTCTTTGAATGCGTAAAAGAATGATCCACTAAATGAAGTACGGGATTACACCATTGATCAATACAAATTTTGAAGTAATGAATCCGTTTATTGGTGTAAATATGACATGAATGGTAAGTCAGATAATATTAGAAAACTTTAAAAATGACGTCGTCTTGGAGCAGGAATGATATCCGCGTCTCCTGGATAGAGGCCACGTATGCTACTACTACACCACCCAGAACGACTGAGTCTCAAGTTTCGGATTAAGTTTGAAGTCTCAAGTTTTCATTCATTGATATTCTGCTCCTCCGGGCAATCATGGGAATGAATTCTAATCCTCCAGATTCGCTATATATATATGCCGGTTGTATCGACTAGCGAATCTTGTGATGGATAAATTCAAATTAATCGGAAACTTGAGAAGTGGTCGTTCTGGGTGGTATATTGGTAGCATACGCGGACGCATGCGCGAGACGCGGATTCGATTATCGCTTAAGGCGAGAAAATCTTAAAGTTTCGGATATTATGGGGCTTGCCATTCATGTCATATTTACACCAATAAACAGATTCCTAACTTCACAATCATTCATTTTAAAAAGAACAGTGTCGGATGGACATTAGTACAGAAAGAGACAAATAATTCAATTAATGTCCGGCTGAGTGAAGTATTCTTGAAATATTTTCCAGAGATACAGAATGAGGGAAAAACACACGATTGGGTTACAAATTCCTTTAGTACTATTGCATGCCACTTATTTTTCCACCAATTAAATAAAGACTTATCTGAAATATTTGCTGATAGCACACTAAAAGTAACATTCGAGAAAATGTCAATCTTCGATTTTGAGACTACAGATCGAAAAGAGTTCATGGAGTTCAGTGACCTTACTATTTTAAAGCTTCTTCCATTTCTATCGACTTACTTCTCATGATACGCTATCTTGGCACTGAGATTAATCAAATAGAAGGAGAGCAACTGCCTTGATCAAGAGCCGGTTCTTATCTTTGCACTCACTATCATTCTTTCACGAATTGTATTTCTTTGTTCTAACAAACAAGATCAGCTTTCTTACTAAGTGGATATTTCATAATAAGATTAATAATGCAGTATTTTTGTGTGATTCGTAATGAGCATTGCCGTTTCCCAATTCATATACAATATATTTATAATACTAAACAATGTTGTTTGACAATTCGTATGTATTTTTGTTTTGAAAAATTCCGTTTTGCAATTCCTAAATTGGAAAAAATATTGGGACACCAATATGTATACAATATATAAAAAGAAGTATTGGGGTGTACCAAGCAAGAATTGTTGAATAACACTGCCCCCAATGACTTAGAAATTCCCAGCAGAATATTGCTCAAGGAATCGTACGTTTTTGCCCACTTATTTCCGCTTGGCAGTGTATCGTAGTGCCTACACTTTCTCAGATAAACAATGCACAAATAAGAGGCGGTACAAATAGTGCCACAGGAAACGATATTCATCGGACCAGACGACTGTATTCCAATAACTAAATGTGCAGTTTTGATGGTCGCGTGTCCATTGTCACGCTTTCAACGGCGAAACTACACATAGGTTATATTCAGCCCTTTGGAGTTGCCTGCAGATACGCATTCCCAGTTTTAGCTGTGCTTGATGTACTGTGTGTTGTAATATATATCTTTCTTAACCATAATTCAAATTAACGGCAAGTTTCGACACAGTATTATTTTTGTTTTCTCTTTCCATGCGGAAGAGCCTTCTCTATCGTCTATCATTGATGAGCTCTTGTGACTTGCACCTTGCCGGCGGCTCCTGGTCATCTGAATCAAAATTTGGAAGGCACTAACCATGGCTGACCGTGAGCATACCACAAGCTTTCTGGTTTCGGAAATATTCTGGTTCAGCTATTTTGCTACAACAATTTGGCCTTTGCCATCCTTCACTGTCATTTCCATCTGAATAACATGAAAAACACTGATTAACAAAGCTCAGTATCAGGTGTTTTAATGGCTTCCTGAAGCACCGTCATTTGCCTTCAGTTTGGGAGATATGCGTAAATGCGTGTTGGTCAAAATAATTTGGCGTTTCGGGAAGTTATTGTACGTGTTCCTTAAAAGAAATTCAATACGACTGACCGTTAAACTTGTGTTTTCGTGTGTTACTAATGGATGCAAACATCTCTGACAACTCTGAGCAATTGAATTCCTTTTTCCGTGCAGAAATCTTAATGTCATTTAATTTTTTTATAACTTTGTATGCTTTTTATCTACAGTTCTAATTTTAGTCTCTACAACGTTGGATTCGCCCTCACAAAATTTTTTATGTAAAATTAAATAAACAAGTCTTTTTAAAGGCGCACCTTGCTTGAATAGGTGAGACCGATAAACCCAGTTGATAAAACATAGTTGTATTGTTTTATTAACATATTAAAAGCATTAATATTGATTCTATTGTCCTTTTCTTTGTGTACAAAAAGATTGTTTCGATAAGATATCCAATTTACATAAGGATAGCACAGCAATGAAGACAGCACTGTCCAGGAAAAGAACCACGAACTCCTACACACCGGGAGAGAGGAATTTGAAAAATTAATGCCGAGCCTTGCCCAGTTTTAGAAGAAAACACAATGTGCAACTGACATATCAGAAAACGCGAACTTTCTCTGTTATGAAAGATCAATTACATTGAGGTGCACAATGAGGGTTGCTTAAAAAAACAAGCTCTTAACAAAAACGAACTGCCCAAGGGTCGAGGGCAATGGCAGATGATGAGGACCTCACGATGGAACAGACCAATCTCATTGCGTCAGGTAATCATGTGGTACAACTGGGGTATAACAAGTAGGAGTTTAGCATATCAATCCTTCTGCATCTTAGCACGAATGATCTGTAACAGTTGCGCCAACTTCCTATACAACACGTGTCTATTTAAAACATGGGGTTTCTCGTTGATGGGAATGGGATTTACAATTAAAGACATCAGGAGCCGAAAAACTTCACCTATTCATATATGTCACGTTTCAGTTAATACATTCCGATGGGCGTCATAGAACATCACGTTATCAGGTCAAATAGATGGATCCCATCAGTGCCGGATTTAGATTGGGGAGGGGAGGTCGTGGTACTTCAGGTCCGGTATGCAATATACAGTGTGTACATTTTCTGCAAAAAAAGCAGAAAACGTGCATGAATATGTATTTATAGATTCTTTATTACTCTAAGCACATCTTGTTTCTTAGTCATACAACTGAAGTTTAACTACATCAAGAGAGAAATTGAACTAATCAATTGAAATTTAAAAAATAGTATTTAAGAAAAAATAAGTTAAGTAAATGAAAAGCATGTGTTCTTCGAAATCTCGTCAAAATATTAGCAATTGCATTTCCTTTTGTTGGCTATAAGATGGCACAAATATTTACTACGACACATCCCTTCTATACCATAATCTAATCTCATTATTACTTTTTCTTCCAGAAATGAAAACAGCAAGAATATGGTGTTAGAATGGTTTTACTGTAAATTACCGATTTATTTAGACGTTATGGTTCGCCGTATATGAAATTATATAACACATTTTGAATGATTTACGGTTAAAATTCTTGGAACTTTATTCGCGTTAATTTTCTCCTTTATTCTCTAAAATTTTCACATTTTTAATTTTAAGTAAACAGTATGTATCATGTATTTGAAACATTTAGAACATATTTATTTGTTTTGGACTTTCAACCAATTTTGTTAATGTTCTGACAAATGAAGTACAGCTTTTAGTATTTTACAATATAAATAAATTATTTTTAAACTCTTATTTTTAGTGTATTAGGCTTTCCTTAAAACATTCTGTAACTGGTCTTTGGAAGTCTGTCTTGTGTTGAATGTATTTGGTACTGGAACTTTTCAATTGTATTTTGTAAGAAACGCTCAGTTTGAAAAGTTAAATCGAAAAAATTATTTGATGAGAAGGTGGTTTTACCTCATAGTGTGAATTAATACTTGCATGCTACGCCAGCGAAAAAGAGCATATACAGGAGGGAAATTAGGCTGCTTTGCTGAAGAACGTCAACATAGTTCGAAAAAGTTGCTATTGCCTTAGATACAGCAATGTCATTAAATTTGTTTAAATCAATGAAACACCTTGTTCCGATGCATGAAACTCTTGTTAAGACGATCACCAGTGTAATTAATAAATAATACTTCTAAAACGCTGAAGTAACTAACCATTAAATCCATCAACCAGCATTACGTAGGAAGCAAATACATGCATACGAGGCAATATCGATTGCATTTGATTCATACGAAGCGATTTAGGCAATACATAAAACATAACCCGCAATGTTACTAACAACTATAATCTATCAGAGACAATTACGATATCATACGGCATATACAGTAACATTTGCTATGTCTCCATAATATTTGTCACTGTGAGCATTTTGTGAATCATGAAGGAATTATAACTGTTTTCAGCATATCAATACGGTTTTTTGGAAACCTAATTCAAGAAAGACACGTTCGTGGTAGCAACTTTTATGTAGCTAGAAATGACGCAAAATAATTGGTAAAGTCATTTATCAGGCATATTACACACCGCCTAACTTTCTGTTGAGAACAACCTATTCAATACAACAGAATGCGTTTAATGTTAATATGAAACTGAAGAATAATCAATAGCTTTATGTTCCCGTTTTTCTTATTTTGTATGAAACTTTCGTTTACTAACTTAAACATTTTGCTATGTATTATTTCCAGATATAACAAATATTTCAGACATAAGATTTCATGCAGATGCTTGCTGCACAGGAAGCCAACAGCCAGGCAAATTTCGCAGGAGCTTTTCTCTTCTACGGGAATAGCGATATCCAGGCAACCAGTTTGCAGAAAACTCCACGGGTCGATTCTACATGTAAGAAGGCCTACACTATGCATTCCACTCGCCGCATTGCACAGAAAAGTCTGTCTAAAATGAGCTTGAAAACAGCACCCCTCGGTACCTGATCAATGCGCCTGTGCTCTCCTTAGTGAAGAGTCGTCGGACAGCTAAACACGGATTCTCGAAGTCTGTACATTTGGAGAATATCATTTAAATGTGTGCATTTGGAACCGGTTTCTACAAAGACAAAATCTACCCTCCAACATTAGAGAAGTTTACTTCTACGATGATGAATGAAATCTGGTTTGGGATGGCAACATATTAGATGTACGTACGGTACTGCACATATGTCCACGAGTCACCCTTGTTGTTACATTCTACAGGGATGGCATCATAGAACCATATATGGCTTTTCAAATAAGCCTCTGAGCCGCTTTGTACACAATGTGTATGCTATGACATCTGATTATAAATTGCTCCGAATTCTTATATATGGCATATGTTTAAATAAACTTTGGATGCATCCGTGAAACCCACACTTTATTATTTAATAATTCAGTGTTTTCTATATGTGCATAAATCCCGATTAGGGCCGAGAGAGTGTGGCAGCAAATAAAAGTCCATGAAGGTTGGATATATTGTAATTCAAATGATATTACACTTTGGCGTTGCCATATACCTATATCAGGTGTTTTAAGAACGTTCGTTCATGTGGAGCAATTAATGTGATACATTTTGTTCTCTGGTCTGACTGTCAGTTGTATCCTATGTTGTGATTGTGGGCAACGCAGTAATGGTTTTCGCAGTTGAAATCGTTATGCCCTTTGCGAATTGTACACTGTGCGTTATCTCGCACATCCTTCCAAAATAGCATAGGTAATGTCACTCCGTGCATCAGCTAACTGAGTACATACATCGCAGAATAATATCGTACAACTATAAGAAAGGTACAAACGTGTTTCACAGTGCGATTTCTTAGAAAATCATCAGATTGTAGGGGATTTTCTTTTGAGAAAGGAAAAGAGTTTACTCCGAAAATGCTACGAAACTGGTCATTTTACACTCATGCAAACCATGAAAGATATTCGAATTCTATTTTTTTAAAACACTAAGTTATCGTGGGGCGCTTCATTTTTTCTATGAATTGTCCGTTCAGGTCTCTCGTTATTTAAAACGGTTTTTAGAATAGTGTTAGTACGATATTAGCTTTGCCGGATCAAGCGTTGTTATTGAAGCTTTTATTTGTTAATGTATGCTGAGAATCGACAATAGAAAATTTCGAAAAATTCGGACATATCAATGACGAAAGATGGGCCAAGATCCTATCCACTGAGCGAATTTGTAGTGTCTGGTGAGATCAAATCAGAAACTCCAAGTTTGCTGAATCGCACCTAACAAAGGAGTCTATTACGGAAGTGTCATTCAAATTCTGCGACATCCCATGATGATAAACTAGCATCACAAGGGTGAAGTGTGAAGTGAAATAACTCTGCTCGTGAAGCGACAAGATGTTTGGATGTACCAAGATCATCCTTAAATATTATGCTTCACAGTGTTTTAAATATTTTCCCACACAAATCTATCAACTGGACATCAGTTGTTATCGGAGGGTAGCCAAAAGCAGGCGTAATTTGCCAAATGGGACCTTGCAAAAATCATCAAGGATTCCCAGGAAATGCTGAAAGTTTTATGGACAAAAAAATCACTTTCTCTTATTTGGTCTTGTCAGCACGCATTACAAAATGTGGGAACAGCATTTTACAGATATTCAGAATAGGGACAATTGCATACACCAAGAGTTACGTTGTGATATTGATGTGGTCATTCTTGCGTTTTTTTACATTGAGTAACCGTGCCCTAGAAACGGCTGAAAGACGTGCTCAATGATTCGGAGTTAAGAAGTGAAACGTGTAGGGCTATAAAATGTTGCTGTCGTTTCGGTAAAAGGGCTCCACAGACAGTTGATTTAATGAAAAAAGGTTAAAAAGACAAATGTTTAGGAGAGTCCACGATTTTTCGACGGCGCCATGAATTTTAAAAAGGGCGTTTGTCGGCAGAACTCGTTCCTACTCCTGGTCGACCTGAAAATGTTTCTTACGGAGCGTATTGTTATCACTGTTTGGGCACTTCTGCAAGAAGATCGACGAATGACGTGTGAAGACATAGCGGCATCAACTAATATTTCAAAAACGTCGACATTCCGTATACTACGTGGCTAATTACTGCTGTATCTTGGGTATTCCTGATAAGTGCCTCCTCACCTGACGAGAAAACAATTGTTATCCAGAGTTCAGGTGCGTCATGAGTGGAAACAAATGGGCCAACCCCGTAGCGCAGTAGTCTAAGCGATGGCCTCTGATCATTCGTCCGAAAGGGGTCCAGGTTCGAATCCCGATGAGGCATGTATGTTGTGTTTGTCTTACTGCACTGGCTCTCTCCTTCCCTGGAACCAGTGACCCTAAATTAGAAACGGGCGACTGCTTATGGCCCATTGAGGTGCTCACGGAGGTTGTTAAACCTCCAATAAAAAAAGAAACAAATGATTGCAAAGAATCCAAACTTTCGAAACACAGTAATAACTCCTGATGAATCATCAGTTGACTATTTCCGCCCCGTCACGAAACGCGCCAGGAGTGTTTGGAAACACACAGGCTCTCCTGTTCCGAAAAACGTCCACCAAACCAAAACAGATGGGAAGATGATGATGATAATTTTATTTGATCATGAAGGCGTAATCTACAAGCATGCCGTTCCTTCACAATTTTTTGATAATGAAGAACATTACATTTCAGTCTTTAAGCGTCTACGACGACACATATCGATTGAGCGACTGGAACTGGTGGCGAAGTGAAGCCTACACCATGAAACGCCCGCCCACATGTGGATGTTTGTGTTCAACAGTTTCTAACGCAATGTAGTTTTAAAATCATGCCGCAGCCCGTCTACAGACCCAAACTCACCCCGTGCGATATTTGGTTGTGTCCAACAATGAAGGAGAAGTTTCTTGGCAGAACATTAAACACAGATGTTGACGTTATTGAAGCTGTACAGCGGTAGCTAAAGTAGCTTCCACAAAATGCCGTTGGTCGCATGCTTTGAAAAGTGAACTGAACGATAGAATCATTGCATATCGTCGGAGGGAAGATACTTTAAGAAAGAATAATATATATTTTGCTGTACCTATATTTCTTCATTTTATATGATTTCACTCTCATTTTTTATGGAACGGCAGTTGTATTTCCATCGATTATCATTGCATTTGCTGCATCTGTCGGTGAGAGTTTAAACTAAAATTTGTATCGATCTGTCGGTAGCTGAGCTAAATGTTTTTTCCTTGCTAAATGGAATGTCTCTAATACATGACGCTTTTCGTACAAACACTACTGTGAGTCACCTTGTACTAAGTTGAATCTCCGAGCTAGAATGTGTGAAGCTTGAAATTCTTACATTTCGAAATATGTCGGATAACATTTTCAGGGCATATAGTATGTGTTATATGGCAGAGCATGAGAAGTACAGGAATTAATTGTTTGCTGAGATTGAAAGACAATTTCAAAGTACAGCATAAGAGCTGTTTTCATCCCAAAAGGAAATATCCGCGGCGGTATTGTTTCTGTGAACGAAATACAAATTCTAATATAATCGAATAATATATAGAAAAAGAATAGCTAAGACAAATACTTCTGTCGCCATTAAACCACTTATTTCAAATGTGGGAGTAAGGCTGAAAAATTGAAAAATATTTCGCAGTTAACGTATTACCATATACGTACTGATCCCAAATCGGATTGAATGAATGTCCTGATTAATCGGAAATTTCTTTATTGCTTAAATAGCTGATAATTCAATACAGTAAACTCTGATTAATATTTTTTTTTATCTAGATATTACTTTATTGGACCGTTGGAGCCCAGCTCTCCGTTATATGCGGGATCAACTAGAAAGAGAGAGAGTAAGAGAGAAAGAGGGCACGTTCTATATACGATAATGTTCAAAAATCTTGATACACTTAGAGGAACAGGAAGCCAATTATTTTTCTATTACTGCGTAGTGTACTTTCAAATGCAAACTATCGTACATGTATATTTAAAAAATCAATGAAGAGATTACAGATTAAAAAAATTGCCGCCCCGGTGGCGCAGTGGTCTAAGGCGTTGGCCTCTGATCATTCGTCCGTAAGGGGTCGGGGTTAGAATCCCGGTCAGGCATGGATGCTGTGTTTATCTTACGACACTGGCTCTCTCCCTTCCCTGGAACCAGTGACCCTAAATTATCTAAATTAGGGACGGGCGACTGCTTATAGCCCATTGAGTTGCTCACGGTGGTCGTTAAACCTCCAATCCAAAAAAAAAAAAAAAACAGATTAAAAAATTTTCAAAACGCAAAATTGAAGCATTGTTATAAAATATATATATTTTACTTTATTTATAAAATAGTTAGAGTAATTGTTTTCTAAAAGAGTAAAATTAATCCATTAATTTCTTCTAATAATTAATAATGTTTTATTTCGATATTTGATAATTGTGTAGTATCTTACTGCAATGAATTTCAATCTAAGAAGTTCGACCTCACATGGGAAAACGAAATGTGCATGGATAATTATTTTGAAAACTTTTCGCTATGTGAAATCTGAATTTTTGACTCTATACTCGTATATTATCTCAAGATAAAACAGTTCATGCCTGAGTGTACAAATTCATTTATACGGCTCCGACCTGAAGTTGCCCTATTTTTACATTGAAATCTTTCATAATTATCTTCAAGTGCTGCTTACCTTTATTATTTACATGACGAATTTCCTCATAAATTTCTTCAATTTCTTCTTCAGGATGACTTGTGGTGGGTGTATAAGTTTGAATAATCTGAGCCTGGTATCTTCTCGAGAGTTGGATAACGAGTCGTGCAGCTCGGTCAGAGGAACCTTCAACTTCTACAACTTTATCCTTCAGTTTCTTGTTTATTATAACTCCAACACCACTAGTTATGCCAGTACCTGTCCCACGATAGTAGAAGAGATGTCCACTTTTCAGTTCAATGAAATCTTCTCCTTTTCTCCTTACCACACTTAGCCCGACGATGTCCCACTTGATCCTTTGTAGTTCTTCTATTTCAAGAAGCCTTGAATCAGAAGATAGGGAGCGTCCATTATACGTAGCCAAGGTCAGCATCAGATGGCAGCCTAGTCCGGTCCTCCGGGGATTCTTAGCACCCTCTGCCTTCATGTCGCACTGGCCGCTGCGTTGCCCAGGTATATTCCAGCTGCCGGAGACTGAGGGCCAAGATTTAAGTTGTAGAGTCATTTTGGAGGGGTTTGGCCATAACTCACCACGCTAGCCAAGCGGGTTGGTGAGTGTGGGATAGCATTTCCTCTAATCCCGATGGTATAGTTATACCGCAATTGGCGGTCGTCAGAACCCCTTTAGTGGGAACAGGATGCACCACGAGAAGGCGGGGTTGACATTTGTCAAGGAGAGGCTGTGATGTTACGCATCACCTGACCTTACATCCCATTTAATATATATATGTTTAAAAATGGTCGGTTTGTGACCGGTGTCGCTAAGAACATTTTAGTAGGAGCGCACGGCATAGAGTCGCGTCTTTCGTTAGCCTTCATTGATGACATACCTGCTCCCATAAATTTTGCTGGACGACGACGTAGCTGTACAAATCAGTGGGAAAACATTTACCAAGCCCAAATTGTAAACGAGTCTCCAAACGTACTTAGAGGTGTTTGGCTTTTATTCTTTGAAGCAAGCACAGGTATGCGAAGTTCGCGCTGAGCTTTAGTCTCCACCGGTATCTATACAAGGATAGCTATTAATATAAAGAACTTTAGGATGTCATGATATCAAAGAATATGTTTAAAGGATTTTGCTACTTCTGTATTGTAGGAAGAAGGCATAGAAATTTTCCTGGTCAGTATATATGTCCGCACCGCAAGTAACACGTGTCCCTGATCCCGTGAGGTGAGTGCTTTACAAGGGATGTTTGTATATTATTGGAAATATTTTCCAGAAATACAATTAATGTTTAAAATAAAAGTACTACTTACAAAACGCTGAAATCCGTTTTTATTGGTGTAATAACGCAAAAACCTAGAACAAAACAATAGCTTTTGCAATCAAGGGTGGATTCTTCAGAAAAAAACAAAAACAGAGTTCCAGTTATGTGTTCAAAAATACATGTTTGCTATAGATGTAAGAGAAAGTGCGCGTCGTATTCGAGATTTTTGATTAAGGGCGCGGATGTTCAGGAGAGTGCAGCATACACGTGGGTGGTCCATTGGTGTGTCCTCTTTGCATATCTCGTGGGCCGACAGGATTTGTATAGACTCTCTAAGGATTGTGACCCTGGCGGTTGTGTACCGTGCGATTTTCTATATATGTCTCCACAAAGGTGTTGCAGAGTTGTTGGCGACTTCACGCGCTAGTGCTGTAGTGAGGAACCTTCTTTTGACATCTATCCGGTGCTCCTGCAGTCTTAATCTTAAGCACTTCTTGGTCATGTCCACGTAGTTTTTAGTCGTTCCGTTTTTATACAAACGGGTTATTCTGAATACTCCCGCATCTTTCAGGTAAACGGTGGCGTTTTCTGTTGATGCAAGACAAGATGCGGTTGTCCTCGGTGCTGTAATCCCTATGCCGAAACTAAGTTTTTAGGGAATATTTCAAGACGTAATGGAAGCCCTGTACGGATTGGCATTAGCCGATGTATTGTAGTTTTGGGCTGAAACTTCCAATGTGACGGGATGCGAAATTACATCCCGTCCGGAGAATGATCTGCTCGACCATACCGTGGTGTGTATCCTGCAGAAACCGCTAAAGATATCACGTGTGAAGTTTGGCGTCGAGTGTGGTGTTGTGTGATGTGCGCGTAAAAGGTCGCCTGGCCCTGTGTCAGAAAATGGCTAGCTTTCTCTCTTTGGGGCACGATGAGAAATGCGGTATGACATTAGGAACATAGGTAGGTTTGTAGTAGACACTAGTACTGAGATTCCCGGATGGCGACTTTTTGACCAACACATCAAGGAACGGAAGGGATACATTGGTTTCTCGCTCAACAGTGAACTTTATAACAGGGTGTTCCGAAATTGATGGTGGTGAAAAACTTGTTTAGTTCTTCTTCTGTGTTTGTCCAGATAAACAAAACGTGATTTGCGAATCATAGCCACATATACAGGGTTGGTCCAAGTGCTCTGAGTATCCGGGCTTCTAGGGGTCGCAGGATTGCTTCGGCCAGTATATTTCCTCAACTGAGACAATTATCATATCCCAGTACTGCAGAGAGGGGGAAGCCCATTGGAACCCTTTGGTCTGCTTGTAGGTGCTGTTTTTGAAACTAAAATAGTTCGTAAATCTCCATCAGTATACTTTCAGTGTAAAGCGATGAATCGGCTACTCCTTGTTTTAGTGTTTTCGTAGCTTCTTTAACGGGAATTGAGGGGTAGAGGGAGACATTATCAAAACTACCTAAAATATCAGCAGGCGTTATTATTAGGCTTCGAATCATTTCGATAAAGACCTCAGATGACAACAAAACATCGCATGAATGCTGCATGAAAGGAGACAGAAATGTAGCTAGCTCCTTTTCGAGATGGAAGAATGGAGCACACCTTCTTGAAACGATTGGTCGAATTGGATTGCCCGGCTTATGATGCTTAACCCGGGCGAAAATAGGTAGTATTTCCTCAACTAAGACAATTACTATTTATCAACTTAAGACAACAGCGAGGCAACACTCGCAAAAGAACTTTTCTGCTACGGGAACCGAGAATCGGGGCGAACAGCTTGCAGAACCCTACGCGAGAAAGGTCTGTGTGGAAGGATACCTATTATACATATCCCGCTTGCCGCATCACTTAGAGTCTTTATAGGGTCCGAAAACATCACACCTGTACGCCTGATCAATGGGCCTCCTGTGTTGTCTTCGGTGACGAGTCGCAGTACAGCCGAAACTCGTTTTCTCGAAATGTCAGCACTTCCCGAGGGAAAAAGAAAGGCAGAGAGAGAGAGAGAGAGAGGGAGAGGGAGAGGCAGGCCGAAAGCCGAAATCTTTCCTTCAACATTAGGGAGATTAACCACCATGGTGGCGGAGATCTAGTGTGGTCTGGCATCATTTTGGATGGATGCCAGCTGCTGTACGTGTTTTCAAGTGGTTCTCTGATTGCTGCACGCTACAGGGATGACATCGTAGAACTATGCGTATGACGTTTTAGTGCAACTGTTCGCCCGAGTTCCCTTTCGTGCACGATAAGGCCCGTCCCATTCAGATTAGGCTATTCAACGAATGTCTGGAGATTGAGAGCATTCAAAGGTTGTAGCGACTCTGGATAGCTCCGGACCTGGACCTGCTTTTGCCATACGTACATCAAAAGGCATTTGAGCTAAATGTTGTGCATTTAGACTTGCTTGTATGAAACAAAAAAAAGGCTTATTTTTGAAGGAGTAGACGACTTTGGCGTTAAAGAGAGATCTTTTTCCTGAATAGATATACACTATCTACCAACAAGTATTTGGACACCCGTGATAGCAAAGTAAAACGAAGTTTATTCACCTTCAATAGTTGGTGGAGCCTCCACGAGCGGCGATTAGAGTTGCGACCCTCCGGGGCATACTCTCAACCTGGCGTTGTACGACGTCTAGCGGTATATTCCTCCCCTCGGTTTGGAGAAGACAGGACAGTTCCTTCACCGATTTCGGACGGTATAGGCACCCCTTAAGTCAACGCTCCAACTCGTCGCAGAGATGCTCGATAGGGTTAAGGTCCGGGCTCTGCGGAGGCCAGTCCATTCGATTAACCCCATTGTCACCATACCAAGCCGTGGTGGACCTCGCAACATGACAGGTGGAATTGTCATCCAGAAAGTAACATCGGTCCACCCCGTAAAACTGCCACAACGCAGGAAGCGCATGGTCATCCAAAATGATGCAGTGGGTCTCGGAGTTGAGTCTACCAGGAATTGCGACCAAGGGTCCCGTGCCATACCAGGAAAAACACCCTCATAGCGTAATTCCACCGCCGCCGATCTTCAGAGTTCGCACAATACATTCCGGCAGGAGGCGTTCTCCAGGAAGACGCCAAACCCAGACCCTGCCATCCGAACGGTAGAGGGGGAACCTTGATTTGTCGCTCCAGAGATAGTGCTTCCACTGTTCAACGGTCCACTGTCGACGTTTTTTGCACCACGTTAGCCGAGCAGCGCGATTGGACTTGGTGATCAAAGGCTTGTGGGCGGCAGCACGTCCAGGATAACCGAGCAGATGGGCTTCCTTACGGATGGTATTCATCGAAAGAACACTCCTGGATGCCTGTTGAAACTCCTCGCGGATGTGGCTCATCGATTTGTTGAGGTTCTTCCGAATTTCTCTGGCCAGCACCCGTCGGTCTCTAACTCCCAGTTTTGTGGGTCTGCCGGGTCGTGGCACATTCCGACATTCACCTCTCATCTTCCACTTGCCAATCACGTAGGCCACTGTCGATTTTGGGTACTTCAACTCGCTGGATATGTCACGTATGGATCGGCCATTTTTGTGATAATCGACGATTACACCTTTCTCGAAACCAGAGAGCTAAGAACTGCGTGGCATCTTGCATGCGACTGGTTGCGTTGTTTTTTCCAACACGATATTTAACGGTGATGACCATGACGTGTGTCAGGACCGCAGATATCGTCGATTGCAGGGGTGTCCAATTACATGTTTGTAGATAGTGTATATTGGTACTTCCGTAATATCTCTCACGAAGAAACAAATTGCAAATAATTACTGAGTCTACTTTTAGGCCTTTTGATTTTATAGTTATTTAAACTTAAAGAGTTTTGTACACACTGATCTAAATAAGAAGATCTATCAAGCTCATTTCTTTCTAATGCTCCAGTATATGTGAGTATGTTCGAAATACTGTACTAAGTGCATTACCGCAGTGAAGATCCTCAATTTTATTAGATGTCTAAAAATAGCGATAAAGGACACTACAGGCATAGCGGTTATTTATTATTTTCTGTGCAATTATATCACAAGATGAAACCCAAAGAAAAAGTGAATAATCACCTGCTTCACATCTGTATATAACAGAGTGCATCATGATAGAAGGACTGTCGGATACGACCGTACAATCAATTTTAATGTTCAGGTGCGGCATTCTCTTGTTTCTTTGTTTTTTCAAATTTTTTTTTATGTTTTAACTTTCTGCGACATATCTCTTCCCTAGTTGATGATTGGTATTTCATTCCAAACTAAAATACTTTTCACAAATCGTTAGAAAACAGTTGTTTAAGCCAAGCCAAAAGAATCGTGACGTTGTAGTGAGTTAATACTCACACATTTACGAATATTGAGAGCAAACAGGGTAAGAACCAATAAGAGTCGAAAGTCTCTCATAAAATGATCAACCATTGTCTTATCCCCTGAGGTATAAGGAACAGGAATTTTCGCAACGTGATAAATACCGCATGGCTAACATTGTTAATATAAATGTAGTATAAATGAAAATCTACTCAAGCCAAGTCATATTGTGGATTTACAATACCTGCTTTGAATTCATTTCCAAATGTGAAGCCTTACTTTGTATTTTTTTTTTTTTGTTTTTCGTGTATGTAATTCAGTGAATTCCCTATTTCTCTGAATTTGTGGATATCACATTTCGAATACAATAAAACTTGATGTTTAACGTGCCGAAATGCTGAAAAATACCATCCATCGACATACTGCTGTCATTGGGTTTAGTACCTATGTAAGTGCGAGGTTGAAAATATCATCGCCTTTATGCCAAGGAAACGTATGTGCAAATTAGATGTTTTCAGAAACGACATTTAAATTTCCAATATGGTAATCCTCTAAATACGCGTCAGTGAATAAACAAAAACATCGTTCTTTCCACATTCAGCAAATCACAGCAACCGAAAAAAGACTTAACGCGTTCGTCTAGATATCGAGAGATCCGGGATTAGATTTACCGGCGGCGGCCAATAACAATTTTTCGGTTGCTGTGCGTTGCTGAACGTGGAAAGAGCGATGTCTTTGTTTATTCAAATTTCCAATTTTTGAAAACGTTTAATGAGAAAATTAAGTTTATATCAATATTTGAGCTATTTTGGATGCAGAAAGCAATTCGTGCTTCTGCTTTACGTTACGATATCTACTGACAACTTGAAAAATGCAGTTAGGTAAAAACAACCAAAAATGCACACACGGGCTTTTAGCATAAGGGCGACGATAGGGCTGATTGACGAATTTCTCTCCTGAAAAGTGCTCTGTGACTCAAAAGGTTTGGCAATCTCTGCTCTTGAACTTGTCAAAAGAGCAAATCTCAGGGTGATCTTATTTTATTTAGGGCAAAGTATGTTTAATCACCTGCACTTTAATGTAATTGCAGTTTTTGAGCCCAATATGGAATTTTATTGCACAGCACACTGAATACTGATCAAGATTTTCAAATAACATTCGTTAATTAGACAATATTCTTTAAATATTACCAGTTTGGATGTGTGTGGGTGTTTCAAAAACATGGTTATCTTAAATTTGGAAAAAAAGTCACACAGCACGTAACACAGGATATGAAAAGGAACTGACTACCGTCTTAAAACGATTTATTAATAATGCAATAGTACACCAGATTTATGACTCTGTATCTCTGTCATTAAAATCATGACGGATATTTCTTTTCGGCAACATATTTTTTTTGAAATTTATTCCAAATTATTTATCACAAATTCACGGAATTGCCAGAAAAACTGGTTTACTTTTCAAATACCACATTGTTTCTCCTCGCGGTCTGCTAGCTGCAGCAAATCAATGGGGAATGGACTTCACTAGCTCTTTGTAGTACTCTGGAGACAATGCGTACAATGCTTCCTGAAGAGTATCTCACTATTCCATATTATTCGACGCTGGAGCTTCCTGGCATTAGCGACGCGTTAAACATCATCCCAAACGTGTTCGCTGGCGTTTAAATTCTGAGAATTATGGAGCTTAGTAAGGATAACACACTCTATGGAACGTTCCTCCTTCCACAACCAAACCAGTGTGACGTGTGCGGTGGCGCATTATCGTGATAAAAAAGGTCACACCCGTTGGAGGAGTTGTATGAAATGAACAGATGCATATGATTACCAAGGATGATTATGTAGCCTCCACTGGTCAGATAGGTCTACCAACGTATGAGGGGTCTAATGCTTGTCTCGTGGGGTTTTCGCCACACGCGGAGTCGGCCATCTGCCCGAAACAGTTTCTTCCGCTATTCGTCGGACCAAACTACACGTTTCCAATCATCTTGCGTTCAGTGGCGCTGTTCCAGAGCCCATCACTGAGGTCGACAGGATAGCACTGGCAACTTCATTTGCAGTCTGCTCCGAAGTCCCCATAGAACACAGGAAACGTTTCACTTTTGGAACACTGATAATACTACTAGCCCCAGCGTTGAATGACGGTGTGATTTTTGGCACTGTGGCAAGCCGGGCGTATATTACGAGGCGTGCTAATCACTGCTGTGTATGATCGTCCATGGCTTTTCAGTGGCAACACAGAACCCGCACGGTGGATATTATCCCTGAGTTTGTGTAGTTCAGCTATATTCTTGATGTTGTTGCCCGTGTAAATGCAAATTTATTTGTTGGTAAGCTTCAAGATGGTGTGACCATCTCTCGGGAGCCAACTACTGTCCAAAATTCGGAACTTTTTAAATCCTGATAAGCTGCCATCCAAACTGCGGAGGTTATTACTTGAACTCGTGTCCATATCAGCTTCTATATAAACTTCCTTTGCAGACGACACCATTTTCCACATGCGTATGGCGGCATGTTATGAAAATGGAAGCATCCTTCAGTTTATTTTGGCTCCTCAGTTAATGTAATATATACTTTCTGTAGTCTCCATTTGTGGACAGAAAATCCCTATCTATAACAAATTTCGAACTGCCTTATTTGAAATGGAATGGTACAAATATTAGAGGTAAATGGCAGAAATCACTAATATAGCTGTGAAGGCCGTAGGTTAATGTGATGAAGGATGAAGATTTTCCCTATAGAAACAATATTCATTCAAAATATTAGGAATATTTAGTTTATTGTGCTTAACAATATTTATATAAATAAATACCAATAATATTTTAAAATCGCTAATTAGCAGACCTAAGAAAACAGTACTCCTTTAAGTAGGACATTTTCAGAATGCGCAGTGGTTCAAATGCCGGCTTCTAATTATTTTCGCGAGATGGGGCCATTTTCGAATCCCGTTGATGCATGGATGTAGTGTTTGTCTTACGGCACTGGCATTCCGCCTTGAAACAAGGAACACAAAATTAAGGACAAGAAACTGCATATGTCCCATCGAGTTGCTCACGTTTGTTCGTTCAAACGTCAGTCAAAAAATAATCAAAGCGAGAAAAAGTCAACGTTATAGAGACTAAAATTAGAACTATAGATAAGAAGCTTATGAAGTTTCGCGAAATTTAAATGCCATCAAGACGTTTGCAATAAAAAAATCGGCTGTACGCTACTGTCACAGGTATATGTAACTATTGGGTATACACCAAAAAACAAGTCCAGCAGTTATTAATATTAAATTTCTTTTAAAGGTCGCGCGTAGTACAAACGCCAAAGCCTCAAAATATAATTACCAGCGTTTCTTTATGGAAATCTCAGAAACGGCAAAAAAAGGACGAGGCTCCTGAAGGTCATGAAAATGTGTAGGTAACGCCTCGAATACAGCCGACCCATGGCCCGATGCTACAACGCCAAATACGTACCCGCGGTACAGCTAAAAACTGAATAAACCTGGCTGTCCGCCTTGAAACACAAGACACGATTCCGCCCTACAGAAGACCAGTTGTTATGTTTCCGCTCCATGTCATGCGTAATTTCCGAAGACGAGCAGTGAACAATACCACGCGAGTTAGGCATCTGCTATCATACCTAGGGATTGCAGTGTGCAACGAACCGTTTTTGTACGGCGTTTCTTGGCTTCCAACATTTTACCTGGATGTGATTTCCGAGGTCTTTGTCAAGAAGTTGGTCAGTGCGAGCCTGGAGAATCCACGTCGACTCATGTCATCAATCTCATGTGTCCGGTCACCGCTCGATCTGTGGGCGATAATATGTCTCTTGATGGCATACTTGCGGTACACCATTCACTTGGGTGCCCTTAGTGACACTAGCTGTATTACAACTTGGGCGCCCTTAGTGACACTAGATATATTACAACTTGGGCGCCCTTAGTGACACTAGCTATATTACAACTTGGGCGCCCTTAGTGACACTAGCTATATTACAACTTGGGCGAGAGAATGACCCAACTGTCTTACCCAACAATACGTCGTTGTTCGAAGTCACTGAGATTTCAATTTTTACCAATGCTTGTCGATTGCGATACATCGTTGGAACGCCTTGCTGTCAGCCTATTTATCACTTTTGTCCGGTTTAGGTCTATTCCATTCTGCAAGGGAAATGCCTATGTCAACTCCCCATCACCTTTATCTTTATTGTTTTGTCTACTGGGTGAACGTTTTTGAAATTTTTCTCATCTGTGATTTGTTATCTTGAAACTTATGATCTCACCGATAGTGATATTTCTAATATAACAAGCGATCTGTTCTGAATCTGTAAGAAAATAAGGGAACACGCATTCATTCGGACTTCTGAATTCCGCATAGCTGGACGTTCAGGTAAAAGCAGGTGTGCGTGTGTGTGTGGATCTGTTTACAGTCCATTTAGGAAAACCGTCAGTTTTTTTTCTAATGTTTTGCAACAGAAAAAAGAACCCATATACAGTATTTGGTGTTATTACATCTTGTGATTTGAACGGACTTCCGAATTTATATCCACAAAATATTCACAAACTCCAGAAGGGACTTGAAATAATACACTAGAAGTCCAATTTTCAGAATAGGTTTTGTTTACCTAAGAGCTTCTGCTCAAGTGTTAAGTGTAAGAAAACTTTAAAATTGCAATGCAGCAAAAAGTAACATAGTTATCGCATGCAGAACTTGTTTGCTGTGCTTTTACTTCGGATTCCTATCATCGTATTACGTGATAAAACTGCTAAGTAAAAGTTTCGAATAAAACAAACAATTATTCTATACTGTTAAAAATTCTTATGAAACGGAGTATTTTATTTTGAATACCTACCAGCTCATTGCCTACCATTGAGTTAATTAAACTCACACGTTTATTTCACAGTGTTATCTGGTTGTTTTCACGTGCTTTTTGTGTTCAGTTCCATTTTCCAATGGCTGAATGGATGAGGAAGATTTGGTGCTATCCTGAATTGATCTACATGTACTTGATTATTTTGGAGTTCATGATTTACATTGCGAATATAGCATTAGTGTCACGTTTTGGGATTTATTTTTATTTATTGTTTTTCGATACATTGTAATCTTCTTTAAGAAAACTCTAAATTTGATAAAATTCTAAACCTAGGAATGTGTTGCTGGGTCCACTTACAGCAAAATGTTTAGTTCTGAAAAAGCTGGAAACATTTGCTCAACATTTTTTTTAGGGAAAGCTATGCAGAACAGAAGGAAGGCCTGAAATTTAAAATACAGACACTCTTTATTGAGAGAACTGTGCAATGCCAGAAGTTGGAGGAATTTGTCCCTTTTGTGTGCCTCCGAGAGGATACCATGAAAACCGATTTTTAAATCACCGTTGGAGAAGCAAAGGCGTGTTGCAATGAAATTACAATACCATTAAGAACGTAATCGCACTGGAAAATAACCTTTCGTTGCGGCAGTTCAAAATTTGAAAATACAAATGAAATTTTTAACTTCTACTGATCATTGTAATATTCTTCGAAACAAATACCTTCAAAGCGAAAACCGAATTTTGGACAATTAAAGGTAATGATTTTTTAAATGAAGTAATGCAGAAATTTTCGGTTATGTGTTTCGTGGCGTACCTGAACCGGTGCAACATCTTTCTCACAGTTAAATGTAAAATACTTTCAAAAATGTCCAAAAGATAATGCCTTTTTGTAGTGGTTTTCGCTTCATTTGTCTGAAGATCCTGTAAAATCTCAAGACTGAGTATTTGTGTAGGATCTTGTAATGTATATGGAGCAAGTCTGTCCATACATCTTCTTTATCATGTGTTTGAAATGCATGTTAAGCAGTTAACTTTAGTTGGAAGTTCAGTGTTAACGGCCATTATAACTTTTCAGGCCAAAAGTATGAAAATGTAACTGTAACGTATTTATTGACATATAAAATTTATTTTTAGAAAACAAAACAAAATATCAAGTAAAGTTTTCGTATGCAATACAGAGTTGTACGATAATAAACAAAAGTGTTGAATTTTTTCCCTTTTAGAATATTTTGTTTTCGATTCTCTTCTGATTGTGACCTAAGAAAGGAAGCGAGTCTTATTTTCATAAGAAACTAATACGCACAATCTTTTTAACATTCTTTAAAGTTTTTAAAAATATTCACAGTATGATACCAGAATTTTTGGAACAAAGTGAAAACATCCAAAGCCGTAAGAGGAATGTAGACGCTACCACATGATTAATGATTTCTGGTTCAAAGATTACAAGTAATTCAAACATGTTCTCAGAAAAACAGGCCTACTTGAAGGCTATATTGATGGAAGATTTGGATATGTATTTTAATAAAAAGTTCGTCATTGTCATACATAAGATAGTTTTTGAATATCGTACCGAAGACTATCTGTCGTTGTATACAATGTAAACTAATGTTTTCAGCGCATGTCAGTGAGTAAGTATCCCTTAAAGATTAAAATTACATGAAATTGGAAAACAAAATTATAATAAAAAAATTATAAAATTATTAATAATAATAGCTTTGGGAGATGTAGTACCTGACAACATGCAGGAGTGGCTTCCCTGGACAATTGTCGTCAATATTCGTAGGGGCAAATTAAGCACAATATACATCTGTGTCAATTAAGATTTAGCCTCTGCTTGTCAGAAACCGTCAGTGCGTGGTGAAGAGTCACACTCACCCTGAGGAAGCAAAACATAGCGGTTCCTAACGACTGAACCTCGAAAAACAACCCCATTTCTAATGTGTAAACAACCGTATCGGAAGACAGGGTCAGAGTATGTAGCTGAGGGTTAGAAATCATGAACATGTACCCATCAGAAAGAGGCGACGACGGATGGAAGAAATCCTTTTCATGGTATGCAAAGTTGTGCTATGAATAACAAGAAACGTGCATCATAATTTGTAGGAAAACGATGAATAATAAAAATAAATAACAATATACCCGAAAGAGGGTAGTAATCTAGGCTGGTGCTTTTCCTAAATATGAACAGCAGCAAACTGGGATGAGCGTTTCCTGTAGATCCTTTCGGTTAAATGGTATTCCCGAGGAAATGCCATGACAACACTTTGTAACCAACGCTGCAATGGTTTCTACTACTTGTACTTAGTCGACATTAAAAGTAGGTTTTGCAAAATAACGGGTCAAATGGATCACTGAAATGAACAAAGATGTGATTCGGTGCTACATGAGACGCACAAATATAAGAAGGAACAAATATGTGATGCAGTGTAACATGAGGTGCACAAATATAAGAACGAACAAATATGTGATGCGGTGCTACATAAGATGCACAAGTGAAGGAACAAATATGATATCCCGTAGATCAAAATTTCATTATATGTTTTTGGATATGTACCCAGGACTGAAAATGATAGTGAGTCAGCAAATCGTTGTGGATCGCAGAAGAGCCATTATCTCAAGAGAACTTCTGTCCGCTATAGAAATGCAAGACATAAAATAGCAAGTAACAAAAGAACTCGCCCAGGACAATTATCGTCCAACTAAAAGTGAAGGAAAGGAACAATCAAGAAACTGTCTCCTGGAAAAACAGAAATTTGTAATATCCGGAATGGCAAATATAGAGTCATTCTGAAACATGAAATTCAACACCATTTCAGCACAAGGTCCACAGAATTTTCATGGACAGAACATTGCGTTAGGCTTGAAAATCCAAAATTGGTGCCAACTTACAAGGTTCAACAAATTATATGCTAACTAAATTAAAGTGTTTTGCGGTGCTGTCTTCAAATTGACAATCATTTTGAACAACTTCATCTCGTCATTTACTGTGCTGCTGTTGCTACCCCTAGAACGATTTGAATGAAGACAAGAAACCAGCAATGAAGACATCAAAACACCTCTAACCAGAGCCAGAAAAAGCCTGAATGGAAGATAACATGAGAAAAGAAAAGTAGCAATATCCAGAAGGCTATCGGATAACTTACCTAATACTCAGGAATGATGATTCCGACAGATAAATAAAGTAACAAATAGCTAAAACTTTGTAACTAAGAGATATTGAAAAGGAATTGATTCCAGTTTAACTGCCGCTAGAGGCAAACAGACACAACTTGTATATTCAAAACGCATAAGGAGTTAGTTAAAGTGGTATGAGCATTAAAGCAGAGAATGCACATTTTCATAATAACAAGAAAGATTTACACGAAACATTGCATGATAAAATTAACAATTAAACTGAAGGAATACCAGAACCAACTGCCATTACATGGGTTTCGTCTAAAATATGGGATAAAGCATAGAGATTTGAAAAAATAGGCAGCTGCTTTGAAGAATTACAAGAAAATTATTCAGAAAGCATGAGACATGTCTGCCACATTCATTTCTTGAAAATAATTTCGCTTCGGCTGTCAGAAGGAACAGTTCACGGCCAGTTCACGTATGAAACTTTATTTATAAAAATCTGACGGTTACACATGCCCATATAGACCTAATCTTTTTTGAACTACTACAAAATCATGCCAATATTTCTTCATTTTTTGTAAAATAAAAAATTAAATTTCTTTCCTGTTATGATTCAGAGTATTGAGGTGAATCGAACTATTAGTGAAAAACAAATCTCTATATATCACATACAAAGAAAAAGTTCAATTCTACAAATGTCAGAATTAGAAGAGACATTTTTAAGGGGATCTCTCTTAAAATACTTTGGCTGTTCTGGATGAAGTTGCTCTTCACGTTCTTTTGTACTGGATCCGTCTTTGCTGTTTTTGATATTCTCAGGTACACATTTGCTTTCATGTAAATACTATTAAGAAAACAAATTTCAAAATGAATGAAGGAATGTTTAGATCAAACGCTTTACAAGAAAAAATATTCTCGTACAAATCAAGAAATGCGTCGTCCAGGGTTTTTTTGTGTAATATGAAAAGCTTTTGAATCATTTGCTATAAAAAATGTTTTTGGAACGGATTTATAGTGTAAAAACGGAATCAGCGTAAAACCATTTTCTTACTGCACCTACTGTGGAAATTTCGAATTTAAAAAAATACTCTATATCTTCAGTGTGTTTTGTAATGAACACAACAGTTTGCATTTATAAAAAGAAGTTTGGGAAGTACGGAAAATTACGTAGGACCCAGAATTTTTGTAATAATATGTAAATTCCGAACCTGAATTTGTATAACGTGATATGCCTCCAATTCTGTTTCCTATGTTCCCGCTCTTCTGAAACTAGATTGCTCGCCTAGTTTCCCCTGTACATTTACTTTTTGCATTAGAAACAACCAAACTTTTGACCTGGGTTGATATTTCTGGGTGGCGTAGCATGCAAATAATATTTCACACCATGCGTTGAAAGCCGATATACAGGGTGTTCGTAAACTGTTTTGACAAAAGAAGAGGGGTGTTAGTACTCATCAAGACGAACAATGTTTACAATGGAACCTAGTGTTGCATTCCACTCTGAGTGTCAGAAAAGAGTTACTTCGAAATACGTCCAACAAGCACCAGTTTTCACCTCAGACGTCATTTCTTTCGTGCCGGAGAAGTAGCACATCGCCAGAACATCACCGTCAAGCATTTACCGTATGCAAATTGCCAGAGAAAAGACGCAGCATCGACAGTTGCAGGTGATTGGGTTATCAAGGTGCAGTAGACACTTCCTGAATGCCACATATCCCGCACGATGGATTGGACATAACGGACGTGTGACATGGCCTCCACGCACACCGGACATAAACCCACTGGACTTTATCTTCTGGGGGCACATGAAATCATTGGTGTACGAGACGCCTGTGGATTACGTGGAAGATATCGTCGCTAGAACCGTTGTTGCAGCGGACAGGACAAGCACGACACCAGGAGTCTTCGACAGATACATGTACTTGGAGTGCCACTTTTCCAAAATTAGAAATCAACGCTGCCAACGTTTTGTACTAGTTTTGTACAGTTTTGTACACACAAAAGAAAATTTTGTACACCAACGGAAGTGGTACTTTTCGGCTCTTTAAAAGTGGCACTCCAAGTACATGCTGGAGTGCCACTTTTTCAAAATCGAAAATATATACTGCCAAAGTTTTGTACTAGTTTTGTACAGTTTTGAACACCCAAAAGAAAATTTTGTACACCACCGGAAGTAGTACTTTTCGGCTCGCTAAAAGTGGCACTACAAGTACATGCTGAGTGCCACTTTCTCAAAATCGAAAATAACTACTGCCAAAGTACTGTACTAGTTTTGTACAGTTTTGTACACCTAAAAGAAAATTTTGTACACCACCGGAAATGGTATTTTTCGGCTCTTTAAAAGTTGCACTCGAAGTACATGCTGGAGTGCCACTTTTTCAAAATCGAAAATAAATACTGCCAAAGTTTTGTACTAGTTTTGTACAGTTTTGTACACCCAAAAGAAAATTTTGTACACCACCGGAAGTGGTACTTTTTGACTCCCCTTTGTAGCCCTCGAGAATGTACTTGGACTGCCACTTTTCCAAAAATGAAAATAAACACTGCCAGAGTGTTGTCCTAGTTTTGTACAGTTTTGTACACCCAAAAGAAAATTTTGTACACCACCGGAAGTGGTTCTTTTTGACTCTCCTTTTGTGGCACTCGAGCATGTACTTGGAGTGCCATATTTCCAAAATCGAAAATAAACTCTGCCAGAATGGTGTACTAGTTTTGTACAGACAAAAGAGAGGTATGTACCCCATCGGCGATGGTTCTCTTTAGTTGTCCAGCATGCTCTTAGATTGTCATCTTTCGAAATCCAGAAGTAAACACTACTATCTCTTTCCAGTTTATTACATACTTTTACTCCTGTTCATTATACACAACCAGCTGTTTTTGTGTTCAATATACGCAACTTTTATTTGTTCAAGATCGCAAATTTTCGTGCGGTTGTCTTGTATAAATTAAGAAATTGTCGGAGCCTTCATTTTTATAGTAAAGGACGAAAAGAAACAGTTTTTTGTTGCTTTGTTAAGCAATGCTTTTAGCAAAAGCATTTCGAAAACGCGAGGAAAAGGAATTCAAATCAGCGCATATCATCGCTTCCAGTCTAGCAGCCATGCCGAGCAAGGTTGGGGGAGAGGAAAGTTGCAAAACACCTCGGCGCATTCGCAGTGGCGTAACTAGCACCACTTGTGCAACCCCGGAAAGTTCATTTCAGCACCCCTAGGCATAATAATTTTTCCAGGATTTCGGACACTAGGGAGGATGTGTTTTTCACGGTGTTTGTTTTGGGAAAATGGGGATGTCAGGAAGTTAGGGAGACTGATGTCTAGTAAAGTAAAGGAACTACCTATAGAGCCCTGTAGTTTTAACTTTTAAAATAAATTTTGGAACAGAAGTACATAATGCAAGGTTATCAATCAGCCAATCAGATTTAACACGGTGAGCTGTCAGATGCATAATCATGAATATACGTTTTATTGCATTGAAACGAATTCGGTAAAATATATTTAAATGTTTAAGGTTAACAACTATGAGACTTTAGTGATCGTTATTGGAGATGGTTGTATACAAACAGGGAATTCAGTATTCCACACTGCAAGAATGCAATATGGATTTCGTAGCTGCAGATATTAATTTGCATGTACAACAAAACTTCAATGCAGGCCAGGAAAAAAAGAGTGCGTGTGAAAATGCAATGTGCAGGTATGTGATGTTTACAAATATACGAGTACTGGGTATACCCAGTGTTTGAAATGGGCCGGTATGGCATACCGGTAGTTAACAAAAATGGAAGTGAGCATACCGGCAGTTAAAAAAAACGTTTTTTTACCCTCCCGGTATGTAATAAATTATAAACCCTTCACAAACTGCGTAAAGATATTAGGATGAAAGCACAAATTTTAACGCAAAAAACGGCAAATGGCATTTTTAAGGGATAAAATTGATAATTAGCAGCTGAGACTGAAAGAGACCGACCACAAACCCTTTAATGATTTTTTTTTAATTTTTACATTAATTTTATAAAATTATATACATTAATTTTTCAATACCAAAAAAAAAAAAAAAAAAAAACTATACGGAATGGTATGTATTTCTTTCGAAACCTCCTATTTATACTATGTGGATCTATGGTCTACACCATACCGGCAGTAGCTCTGTGCCACTTCGACCACTGAGTGTACCATATAACTACATAATATAGATATAATATAAATTATAATTATATGATTGAAATACAAGTGGGAAACATTTTTTTATGCGATAAGTGGAAATTTTCATGTTTTGTGACCTAAGTCTTTCTTTCTAGCCTACATTTTTGGCGAAATTATTAAGCATTGAGGTCCATTCTTTTGCCAAACTGCCTTTGTATGCAGTGACAATTTCTGCAGCCTATCTTGTGACATGATGCTTCTCAAATAGTTTTTACAAATTTTAATTTGGAAAACGTTCTCTTTACAGATGCTACTGTGACGGGTAGCCGTGAGTGTTAAGAAAAACATCAAGGCTATAATTACATAGTTTAGTACAACCACCGACAATTGTAGGATCCACATCCTCCACGAGGAATCTCCATGTGGCCTCGCACTTTCCTTCAGCAGTGCACCAATAAAGCGATTGCAGAGCGATCGTATTACAACCCGGAGCCAAAGGGTCGAATAGCTTCAATGTGTAGGACATCCAGCAACCGAAAAATTGTTATGCTGTGTGTTTGTAAAACGTGGAAAGTGCGATGTATTTAATTATTCAACAGACGCGACGTATTTGGGGGATTTTCACTTAGGATATCAGTGCTTCCAAAGTGTACCATCCATTTTTTAGTGTTCACAAATTTGGTACACATGTAAACAATAACTACTTATTTTACACTTGCAGGTGTCACAGCTCATCGTAAATTCAAATAACGCAAACTTTCAATAATAACTTTTGGAATGTCCTAATTCCATTGCATTTTATTTTCATTTATCATGGCCTTAATTGATTGAATTTACTTTTTGTTTCGAAATGCATCCACCGTCTCCCAAATTTCAATTTCCACCTAAAGTCAATATTTACCTTAATTTCAATATTTGCTAAATTTAACTATTAATTACACACATGAGCAAAACCTATCCATAACAGTTTGAAATGTGGTCGGGAAGGAAGAAGCAAGATGATGGATGTGAAGACGAACTTTAGGCGTGCCCAAACACACTGATCTGTTTCCTTCTGTTCGACACGCTATTCTTATTGCTCAAACATTACCAGTAACAACCTGCCCAGTGGAGAGGTCCTTCAGCACTATGAGAACGGTTAAAAACCAGGTTAAGGTCAAAAATAGCAGATGGACGTTTATCTGGACCGTGCATGATGAGTATTCATCGAGAAAAGGTTTTTGAGAATAAACATGAACTCATTCAAAATGTGATTGTCAGATTTGGACAAAACCAAGACGTTTGCAGTTTTTATTTCATAATATCTCTTCTAAAGTGCAAGAAATAGAAAATTGAAGGGGTATAAAAATAAACAGATAAATGTCTATAAAAAAAAGGGGGGTTTATACTCATACTCAATAAAGGACGATGGAGCAGTGCAATTGTTTTATGTAACCCCAAGTTAATGTTTCCATACAAAGAGACTGTATTAAGTTGACTATTAAATTTAGCAAGAAGCCTGCAGTAAGGTTAAACTTTTGACTCAGATATGAATAATCAGTGGCCAGTAATTGGTAAATGACATAATTATTATTATTGTTCGTTATTTCAATACTAAATATTGACTATAGAAAGAAAGATGTGTCCAAGTTCCCAAACTTTGGGTGGGGGTGCTAACAGTGCTCCGAACCCACTCCCTAGGTTTTGGGGCTCGATGCGCTCGCCTGACCCAACCCCCACTATGCCATATAAAGGCGTAGGGGTACTATAAATTTAAGCAATAATTATGATAGTGGGAGTACACCTGTTTGCCCCCTTCCCCGGAAAATTTGCAGCGGACGCCCATGCTCATGGGGGATAACGCTGCGGTAAAAATTGTCCGGCCCTTTATGTGATTTTTTATCACCAAAATGGCACTAAAACAAGTTCCCAAAGTTTGGCCCAATATTTAAAAAACTACATGACAAAATAATTATGTACAATTTCGCATTTTCAATACATGAAAAAAAAATCTTTACTTTTTAAAAACTTTGTAGTAAATCCGAATGTTATTTTGTTTTATATCCATACCCCTATTAGTCCTTCTGTATTAGCATCGCTCTTTTCAAAGCAAATTGTTTACAAGTTGTAGTATTTGAGTAAAATATTCTCAAATCTTTGCTTGTTTAAAATTTGTCTAAATCAAAAAAAAATAACAATGAACGTTATTAAGTTTTGCTCCATCTATTTCATGGCTGAACTACAACAACATAAAAACGTCCGCACCATGCCAAAAGTTGTAGCTTGCATAAGTGTAAGTTTTTTCAGAGCAAAGATTGCGAAATAAATTTTTCATCCAAACTGAAACGAAACAATATATCCCTCTCTGATGAGATTAAGGTTCAACTTTGCACGAAGAAGGAACACAAGAACGCTAACCGAAAGTAAACAGCATACCCTTCTCTGATGGCATGAAAGTTCAACTTTGGCTGCACGAAGAATTCAGTAACGCTGTCTTGATTCTCTCAAACTTGTGATATATCGGTTACGTATACGTAAACGAATCAAAGAACTGTGAGTTTGTGATAATCAGAAATTACAAAATTTATGTACATCGAAAACAGCGTATAAATGAATTAGTTAGCTATTATCGAATTGGAAAACTAAGAAAATACAGTAAAATATCGGGACTAATGCAGAATTACGTATAAATGTCAAAAAATATAACTGGAGTACGCATAGCCAAAGTTTCACTGAATATCTTTTTATTTCTACAAAGCAATGCTTAAATATAAAAATTTTGTTTAAACTGAAAACCACTAGATTGAAAAAACATTGCGCCGAAATTCAAATTGCTTGAATTTCAGTCTGTGACGCATACCTGTAACTTAACCCTCCTTTCGAGTTGCTTCTAAACTAAACATTTTCCCACTGAAGAGTTCGTTACTTCTCTAAACAGCTTGTACATTTTAGCGACACTGACAGTGAGTCACAGCAAAATTTATAGAGACAACCTTTATTGTAAATAATGGGGGTGGGGTAGAGAGAGAAAGATTGCAAGTAATTGTGGGGAACTGATATAAAGAAAGAGATTTAAACGAATACGTATTGTTGCTATATGTTGATCTAAGAGCAATTTTGTGTCAAATTTTTTATAAAGATGACCTTCGAACTTTCATTGAGTGGAAAATTAAGGGAAAGGAGATTTTAAACATAAATTCTTTTGGTGATTCTTCCAACTTGGCCGTTCGGCTTCTGGGTTATTACAAAAGTGTGTTTTATATGCAACAAACTAGGAATATTAATCAAATTAGTTAACCATTTAAGCTACTGCTTCGAAAATCAAGATTAAAAAAGTACCACTTCCGGTGGTGTACAAAATCTATTTTTGGGTGTACAAAACTATGACATCACTCTGGCAGTGCTTTTTTAATTTTGGAAAAGCGGCTCTCCAAGTTCATGCTCGAGGGCCACAAAGGAGATTCAAAAATTCAAAAAGAACTATTTCCGGTGGTGTACAAAATTTTCTTTTGGGTGTACAAAACTGTACAAAACTTGTACAAAAGTTTAGCAGTATTTATATTCGATTTTGAAAAAGTGGCACTCCATCATGTACTTGGAGTGACACTTTTAGAGAGCCGAAAAGTACTACTTCCGGTGGTGTACAAAATTTTCTTTTCGGTGTACAAAACTGTACAAAACTAGTACAAAACTTTGGCAGTATTTATTTTCCATTTTGAAAAAGTGGCACTCCAGCATGTACTTGGAGTGCCACTTTTAGAGAGCCGAAAAGTACTACTTCCGGTGGTGTACAAAATTTTCTTTTCGGTGTACAAAACTGTACAAAACTAGTACAAAACTTTGGCAGTATTTATTTTCCATTTTGAAAAAGTGGCACTCCAGCATGTACTTGGAGTGCCACTTTTAGAGAGCCGAAAAGTACCACTTCCGGTGGTGTACAAAATTTTCTTTTGGGTGTACAAAACTGTACAAAACGAGTACAACACTTTGGCAGTATTTATTTTTGATTTTCAAAAAGTGGCAGTCCAGCATCTACTTGGAGTGCCACTTTTAGAGACCCGAAAAGTACCACTTCCGGTGGTGTACAAAATTTTCTTTTGGGTGTACAAAACTGTACAAAACGAGTACAACACTTTGGCAGTATTTATTTTCGATTTTCAAAAAGTGGCACTCCAGCATGTACTTGGAGTGCCACTTTTAGAGACCCGAAAAGTACCACTTCCGGTGGTGTACAAAATTTTCTTTTGGGTGTACAAAACTGTACAAAACTAGTACAAAACTTTGGCAGCGTTGATTTTTTATTTTGCAAAAATGGCACTCCAAGTATGTGTATCTGAAGGAAGATATATCTTTTAGTCATCACAGAAAAAATGGATTCCACACTTATAAACGCTTGAATGACAACACACCAATATTTATTGTACATCTCTACAAAAAGTTAATGACTCACATTCCAACACGCACACCCTCTATATATCACCAACACTGTTGTTGTTCAGTAAGATCAACCACTTAGATTACTAACCGACGTGAGCAGAAAAAGCGATCCAGGCAACGCTCGCTATAGCAAACAAATAAAAAGTTTAGAGCAGCGCCACCTGCAATTCTGTTAAATGTGCGCTTAGGCTTCTGGTTCAAATGTCAAGAAACTCTAACAGTCATATATCTCATAATAATTTTTAACAAAACCTTTGTGTAAAAATATGCAAAATGATTTCTACTCACATGAAAAACCTAAAAGACCTCGAGTAACCTGTAATTAATTAGTTGATGTGAGAGATAACCGAAAAGTGACAGACACATATCATAACTTTCGCACTTCGCATACCCGAAGCGCGATATTTACAACATTTGCCAGCTCATTATTTTTTTCATAATTAAATTGTTATCCTTTGATGTTAAATCTTTTGAAGTGGAATCATTCCGGTGGTTAGTTGATGTAAAGATTCACGAGATTAGGGTTTATTAGCATGCTGTTAGCTTTCATTCAAAGTATGAAAAAGTACTAGTTTTATATACAAAATATTTTTCAGTTTTGAACTGAAAAATATGTTTTAAAAATATATGGGCTTGAATAGGTTTTTCATGTATGCACCAATAATTCTGTTATACAATTATATTACATTTACGTTTTCGAATGGACAAAGTAAAACCACAACAATTTCATTATTTGGTTAGAAAGGCAGTTGCTCCGCGCAGAAATGATTCATTGCACTTCGGTTGGCTGACGTTTGTCACATCCACATTTCGGCCGTGATTTGTGTGCATATCTTTCGCTTAGGAAGTTACTGCAAGCTTGAATCTAATGTTAAAAAGGGAGAAACTGTATAGTCTTGCAAAGTTCTGTCAAGCGCACAATAAATGATAGCCAATTATTAACTACGCTGTAAAAATGTTAGCATTGTTGAAACGTTAGCTTTGAAATTCCCTTTAAATTCCTATTTAAAAGCTAGAATCTTCAAATATGTTGTTGAATATGGATTTCTAACTGGCCTCTAAATTCAAAATGGCCTGCATATTTAATCTTCAGAAAACATCTGTTGCGTTGCCACAGGAAAATTTAATGCGTATTGTCGAGATGCTCATAAATCATTAACTCATTTATTTGGAAGAACCACATTACCTCACTATCTTTAATATGAATCCTGGATAAGTTTTCGGTAAATCTTATAATGCCGATATTATTTTCCATAATTTCCAAACAAATGCTCTTCTCATATGATTACTTTTATTTTCTATTAATCTTAGTATTACTTTTCACTGTAGATTTTCTGTTAGCTGCAATACTAATTTCGAAATCTTTTTGTTAGGAGGCCTACCTTTGACTTTTGTTTTCAGGATTCCTCTCTTACTAGATACAAAACTAGTGCTACTAGTATTATTTCCTAAGTAGTGGAAATACTTTTAATTAGGCAAAGGCAGTGGATTACATATTATTAACGTTATGAACAGATTTGTCAGCTTTGCACTCGTCTATTTTAATTAAACGCTAATAATGTAATATTGCACGTCATCCATAAGTCTTCCAGACACCATTGTATGATTTGCGAAAATACTTGATTTCATTTCCTTACTTGTGATAATCTGTAGCTGTAAAATTAATAACTGACGCCAGATCTCACGCCTTCCAGAAAACTCTATCTAATGCGACGTCTAGCGGAACCTGCTGGTATTTGAGGAAACGTCCTGAACCACTTAGTAGAAACTCATTTTCTTTGCCCGACAAGAAATTATTTTTCAGTTCTACACAATGAGAAAATATTTAAAACAGAAGCCATATTGGATGAAACAAAACTTCAGACGATTTATTTGATTAAATAGAATTATACCTACCACATGGAAGTTAATCAAATTTAGAAAAGAATACTATGAATTTCGTAGACTGAATTCAGAGTAATCTTTTCTAAATTCAGCACAACAATAGGTTTATTTTCAAATTGTTTTTTATGCAAAAAAACCTATGCAAAATTCTGTAAAGTTTTAAAACGCGGAAATTTGTTACACAATGACATTTTTTCAGCATTACCTAAATATTTCATTACGAATTCTGCTATCTTCTTACAGACCTTTAAAGAAATTCAGAGAACTTTCGTCTATTTTCCGGTTATTGCAAGTCGAATTTACTTTTACGGAAAAGAATAAAGAATGAGTTTGTTAATTTTTCACCAAAATTGGAAAAGGAAAAAAGTCATCCATATTGAAGAAGCTATTGCTTTTCCAGGCGATAAATACAGAGGTATTTTTAGGTCTGAACAGTATTTCGTATGCTACAGAAAATATGACAAAAACATTAAATATTCCTCAGACTCTAACATTTGTCATCCAAAATCACTTACACATTTATTATTTTTATTATTTCCTAAACCACAAAATTGTACGTATTGCGCACATTTGTCCCGAAAGGTTGTGTTTCAGAAATAGAATATCGATATTAGCACACTATTGTCGCACGAATTTTGGAAAAGTGATTTTCCTTTTAATCCGAAACATCCCTACCTCAAGTTTCCACTGCGTTTCAGAAAATGCTACTAAAATGTGAAGTAATTTTTTGGTATATAGAGGGTTATTACATAAATTGCGTGCAATGTCAATAGACCAATACTGCAATTTAGTGCACAGTATCGGTAGATCAATACTATAAGTTAGAATTAAAAACTTAATAGCGTTTGTCTTAGTTCAGGCTATTTGGTACGTCTCAAAAAGAAATTAGTAGAGAAACAATACAGGTAATGTATAGAGAAACAATACAGGCACTGTATATAGAAACTATTTCACAAATTTAAAACTGAGAAATATATTTGATTATTTTTTATTAGAAATTTATACTATGGTTTATATAGCTTACATCACATGCCATTTAATAATTTCCATTTACAATATAAGAAAATAAAAGTATTTTCTGTGTAATTTATTGCTACGGCTCAAAGTTTTATTTTATTAATGTGTTAAATTAGGATGCTATTACACTTCTTCCACTTTGGAATCCGCTAAATTTTATCAGACCTTATAAAGAGATAGAAGATAACAATCTGAAACTGGGCTCATACATATTACAACAGTTTTTTTTATGTGTTCAATGATAATGCCTATTTTCTCTCCCAAGAAGACTTGTAAGCTGCTATTAAAACAAAGTTTGGCAGAGAATGACCATTAAGGTATTTTCTCCTTATTCTATCTCTTTCGAAGCAAATTTTCGTTCCTAGTGTTTATCTTGCCCAGGATTTTCAAAAGTTATTAAAGAACGTAAAGTTTAAAAAGGAATTTTAAAAACCTGCCAGTACCGATGGTAACCTTTTATTCAAATAGTCTAGTTTGTCTATAGTATAACCATTTGTTTGAGGTTGCATCTAACCACAACACGTTTTATATTTTTTTAGT
This sequence comes from Macrothele yani, assembly GCA_039090855.1. Classification (NCBI taxonomy): domain Eukaryota; kingdom Metazoa; phylum Arthropoda; class Arachnida; order Araneae; family Macrothelidae; genus Macrothele; species Macrothele yani. The sequence continues at coordinate 110,268,377 of CM077034.1, read as the reverse complement.
AATGTCGTTCTCACTTGACAAACTGGAATTCGCGCTCCTGGACAGCATATAGAAAATTTTCTTAGGTCAGCTTACATTTTTCATCGGTTGCCTGCCAAGTACTGCAGCCACGGTAGCCGAGCGGTGTAAACGCTCGCTGGTTTGTCATCATTATGCCCGATATGGGTCTCGATTGAATCCGGATGAGGCATGGATGTTTTGGTTTTGTCTTAAGGCACTGGCTAATTCCCTTTCCTGGAAACAGTGGCCTAAAGTAAAAAAAGGGAACTGCTTATAGCCCATTGTTTCTCACGATGGTCGTTAAACCTCCAACAAAAGAAAATCTTCCAAGTAGAACACAATAAATAACACCTCTCTTCTCTGTTCGAATACTAAAATTTCACATAGATTGCAGTAAATATTTTTTGAAAAACGTGGCGATATCTTTCATTTTCGCATTTTACCTATGCGTTTTAAACAATGTCGATAATTGTCCCTGTGAACTTTCAAATATTCATTTTGATTCTCACATTCTTCTGAGTATCCGTTACGCAAAATGTCCACATAAAATTTCTAATTTATTTCCCATTAGGTACATTTCATTTTCCAATCCATTGGGCTCTCACCGGTTGAAAATCTTCAAACAAATTTCATTTATTTCTTGTTTTCAACTGCAGACTCCACATTTTTTTTACAACCGAAGACATGTCTGAATTTATTTCGTTTTAACTGACAAATGTTGTGACACGTTGGAACAAATTTGCATGTTCTTAATGACATGAAATTTGGAGCTGTACGGATCTCACTTGAAATATTAGTTAAATATTACCCTTCAATATTCTCAGCCAATTCTTTTCCTTGGGGGTGGGAAATGAGCATAACTCCCTGGCAGAGTAACAAGGAGGTTTGTTTTATTATTGTTCTTGACACTCTTACTAAAATATCGCACAAATTATTCACCCAGTTACCTTAACTAGGGCACGAATTCTTCTGCATCAACTGAATGTTTTACTAAATGTTTCCCCATCCAAGTAAGAAAAACAATATACGCATGATATTAGACACTTGATAAACTATTTCTTAACCGACTTGAACAGAAATATGTTAAAGACTTTAAAACGTGCACTGCTTGATGCTAAGAGTGATCTTGATGTATCATTTTTAATACGTAGGAAAACTTCACCTGAAATTCACCGGGATTTTAGAAAATTTGAAACGTTTATAGATAGAATATTGCCAATGCATTCAGGGTAAATTATACAGGTTTGAAAAATGATTGTGCATGCTCCGTTTATTAGCGTATTCTTTGGTTTTTAAACGAGACAGCGAATTTTATTCCAGACCAGATAATTTTGAAATGAGATTATCCAAGGAACACAAAGATCTTCTTACTTATACATTTTAAACTACACTTTATAGAGGCAGACAGTTAGTGACCTAAAAAATGACTGGAATATAATTATAGTCAACATGTGAGTATAAACTATTGTAAACAGGTCAGTGTTTCCAATTTTTTAATGCAAAATTTCCTGATTGTTTCGCCATTTAATATATGAAATTGATACGTTATAATTCAATAACTCTAAAAATAGCTCTAATAGGCCAATTCTAATATCATATTTGAATTTCTCACATCAAAATACTTTAGGAAGTCGTCCGCCAACCAAAGAATGTTTCATTTTGTAGAACAGTGTAATTAAACTGTAGTCGTAATACTAAAAATGAAGATCAAATAATATTTACATATCGGGTAGGAAAAGAAATGATAATTTTTGAGTATGTTTCCATTTATAAAGCTCCCATCACAAACAAATATTTCAGTCCTGTAGGTATATTATCGTTCAAATGCAAAACCACATCGTAGACAGAAACAGACGTGTAATATTTGGTGTGTGCATACGTTCTTCCCGTTTATGTAGGCTACAAAGAAAGGAGGAGAACACAACAAATAAAGTACCTAGGATTTCACATAATTGCCATCATTCTGTATGAGCTTTTGTCATATGTCTATAAGAAGGCGAATCCCATGACCGAAAAACTCCTGTATTTTAGAGTCAAAATATCAGGTAATGTCGTTTTCACATCGTCTACATAATCGAAGGTTTGGAGAAAGAAAGCGTTTTGTAACTAATGATAAATGTAGTATTCCGTAGTTTCCAGTTCAGGGGAATAAGCCGGGTGAACGAACACTTCATAACAAGAATCCTGTAATTTTTGCGATTGACAAGAGCAGCATGAGCTCTGACGTTATGATGATGACAGATCATGCCTTTGAGATTGACGAGTGCTGGCCCTTCGAAGTCAGTTGTTCTAGCAATCTGTCAAGCTGTTGGCAGTAGATGTCAACATTTATCGTTCGGTTAGGTGCCAACACCTTCCAGTGGATTATTCCCTGGACATCCGACTAAACACTCAAAAAACCTTTTTGGTATGCAGTCCTCAGTTTGATGATGATGGACCTTGGCACACAGTCCGTCGTCGCTTTAAATTACGGTACAGTACACATTTCTCATTACCTGTTCAATTTCGTCCCAAAAACGGTTCATTTCTGTGACGAGAAAGCAAAGAAACACAATTACGGATTCTCTCCTCCCGTTGCTTCCCAGACAGCTGGTGCGGAACCCAGTTCCCAAACTTGGTGATGAACCGAAGCTCACATATCTGTCCTTCGCCTGTTGTTATATGTACAGACAATGTTTCCGCTAATACCTGAAAGTTTGGATGTGGGTCATTTGATGCTTGGTCCACATTCTGGTGATAAACCATGGATGGACATCCAGGGAGTGGTTGATCTTTACATCTTCTGTCTGCGTCCTGGAATTTCCGAAACCAACAGCGACATGTGCTGTCGTTAACTGCATCCTTCTCCATACACTTGACAGATTTTGTTGCTTGCCAACGGCTGCAGTGTTGCCTTTCTCGATCTTGTACAATAAACAATGTCTAATGTGCTCCTGATTGCATTTCATGTTAGAAACTCGGGAAAAACTAGTGACTCTATATGCTGTAGTACTCCACGTTTTGTTGGCCTAAAATTCGGCATCGCAGCTTCATCCCTCAGCAAAGAAAGAAAGTAAGAAGTCACCTTTATGAATTTATATAAGTATCTTGTTCTCCTACCCCGAAACCATTGAACACTAACCAGAATCTCAGATTTAGTGATTTATATAAGAATCATTCGCTATCAGTGATCAGATTTAAACGAAAAGGGGTGGAACTTAACATCTCCAGAGTCTGCCTAAAATCTTGTTAATGAAAACTTAATTGACTAGTGCTGGCCTTTCTCTTCTTAGCTCAAATATAATTTTTTACTATACGATCATTTCGAAGCAAAATTGTGGAACAGTCACTTTACATCTTTTAAGACTATTTAAAGTCGAATTCTGATATCATGATACCTTGCATCATATAACCGTATTTCAGTTGCTTTTACATTCGAAAATAGTTTATTTTATGGATACTTTACTGAAAACTGTTCAATGTTATATTTCAGAAAAAAATAATGGCTTGCTGATGATATAATGCAAAAAATATCTTTTAAATTTTAATCGTGTTAAAAACAATATCTGGTCAGCAGCTGAGAATATGAGCTGATGCATTTGAGCCTTGACTCGAAAGTAAGAAATGATAACACTTGTTTATCTCATCTGTTTTTAAAGACAGAGCTCCAACGAAAGTGGTTAGTAATATGTACGTATAATAGAAACAAGTGGACTTGAAGGAAAAACACATACCGCAAATCATTTATCCTCACTTTGATCCAGTTTCTTTAGAGAATAAATACATTAATTAATTTTTGCTTTTGTTCAGTAAAACACATTAAAAAACTATCAAACTCAGAGTTTGAAGATACTTTATACGGATGTTTTTCCTTCAGTTTTATTTTAATGTTCTCCCTTTAATTTCTAAGGAAAGAGGTAATTCATTACAAATGTAAGATCTATAATTTTTAATAACTGTGTGTAAATATTTTAACAGAAAAAAACCCTCTTAACTATTCAGATATGACTGTCGTTGTTTCAATAGTATAATTTTAAAGGAATTTTTAATTTAAAAAGTGGTATGTTTGTTGGAATTAATGTAACTAAATATTGGAAATGCAGAATAATGATTCATAGTACCAAATTGCATGTCTTTCTATTCAGTAATTTTTGATTAATAATAAACACAGTCGGTATTCAAATAATTTTCATTTTCCGAAGTTAAGAATCTAAGATAACCATAAACAAGCGATACGAAAGACCAAATGTTTAGGCGTACAACGTGTTCTAGCATTCATTCCGAAATGAAAATGTTTCTTTTTTTTTCCATGGGCATTTTTGATTAAAAATACCTGAAGCTGTGCTAGAATTGCGGCCCAACGAACATGCAACACAGGTGTAAAGGGCTGGTAACTTTAGATTACAAAAGTGAAAGAAGGAGGTTCTTTTAATACGAGACACTCTGTAAAGCATATTTTCACATCTAACATTCCAATGCAATATAGGGTATACAGTAAAAATATTCCGCGGACTGTGAATTAAACGGCGGCACGGTGGAATATCATAGTCGACTGCAAATGCGTCAATCTTCCTAACAATGTTTCATTAAAGCAAATGAGAATCCTGTCGCACAGAGCCATGACTCTTTGATGATAGAAAATTGGTAGTTGGTTTGAGTTTGGCGTTATTTCTCCAAACGTAAACCAACTAAAAATATCACATTCTTAAAACCCTTAATACGGAATTCCTTTACAATATATATCCGCTGCCTAACTTTTCTAGCAGTGGCCTAAGCACAGGCTTCTGGCTATTCGTTCAAGATGGATCCGCGTTCGAATCCTGGCGAAATATGAATTTTGTGTTTGTCTTACGGCACTCGATCTCTTGCTTATCTCATATCAGCGGCCCCTAATTAAAAAAAGGCAACTGCATTTTTCCTAACAGGATTCTCACGGTGGTAGTAAAATCTCCAAACAAAAGAAAAAAATACCAGCTGAAAACGTTCTTTTTGCTTTCTGCATACCTTCCCAATAACTTCAGTGCCTTTGTTTATTCAGAGCTTCACCGCACAGCCTATAGTAATTCTCAAATAATGAAACCTCAGATTCTAAATACTCACATAAGTTGTGATCTTCGTAGGTATTAGTAAGGAAAGTGTTCGGTGTGTACGCGGCAAAAGCAGCCAGTTACTACGACAGGAGCACAACGGATTCTTCGGTGGCGATCGTAGAACAAGCAAGCATTGATAATATTTCATATCGTATACCCTTAAAATGGGAGTGTGCCTAAAAATCAGCAGGTAAAATGATTATACGAAAGAACAATGAGTTCCTTCGATGAAGATTTTTAAGATAATATGTTAGTCAGATAATTTCAACCAGTGTAAAAATGTTTTATCGACCCATAGCTTATGGCATCCCTGTTTTCCACTCAGTTTTACAGAGTTCCGAAATTCAGAAGTAATGTCATCTACACGGGTAATACAATTAAGAAAAAACATCCGATACACATATTAAATTATTGGAGAAGTTAAAGTAATTGTTATTTCGAAACACGTTTATTGATGACTGACAAATGGCCATATATATGACATCTCTGTTTTATTGAACCGTTTGAAAATTCAGAATTAATGTCATCTGTACAGCTTATTCAATTCAATGAAAATTCGATAAAACATTAAACTAACTGTTATTTGGAGAAAATTTTGGTAATGACTGGAATTTGTTAACGAGAAGGCTTTCATGGAAATTACAATAGTTGTAATTGATCAGAAAAAATAGAGAGAGTATTACGTTCAGGTCATCCCTGTTTAACAGCTATTTTATATCTATATCTGTGAAAAATAATTTATAATTTTAACATGGAACGTAAAGACGAAATTTTGCAATTTCCTTCCTAACTGTTTCTACTAGGCGAAGTCTGAAAACAAATTTTCTTACTGAAGAACTTTAAAAGTACTGCAATTATTGGAAATATTTTTGCGGACATGTAAATTTACCTGTTCAGATTTAAATGGCATCGGTTTGAAGCTCCAGAGACATTAAGTTCCTCAACTACACATATTCAAAATGGCTACTGTAACGGTTGAGTAGACGTCCGGTCCTTAGTTCATCATGGACACTCAATCTACCTCCACTGAAATCACGACACCACAATTGTATCTGCTACACTGATATCTGTACATGTAAATTCAAGTTTTCGCTTTCATTTGAGAAGAATTAATATATTAGCACTCAAAGGATTTACACCGAAAATGCATGTGAATTTAGAGGTAATTTTTGGAATTCTCAATGAGATGACTAACAGGCAAAACTGTTTAATGAAGTAGAGGAAATAATAACACAAATTTTCGCGGAAGGAATAATTTACTCACCAATGCACTTCAAACTTTTTATTATCAGCAACAAAATCCGATAAGGAAGCATGCTGATATTGTATCATGAGCTCGATTTTAATTATGTGTAAACCGAACTCTGGTCAAGTGGCATGTTTAGTAAAGATCTAGTCATAGAACTGCTATTCCAAACCAGTCCGTCCTTACGGGAGATTTTTCCAATGAGATCTTTAGAGGCAGAGAGAACGAGGTGACATTCATTACCATTGTAAATATGTATAATACTCAAATATTCGTAATGGGATACCTAAGTGAAACTAACTGGAACTACAAAATCAGCATCACAAATGAAAAAACCTGAACAAGAAAGTCGCCTGAACGATTACTGCATCAAGTTTAGTCAGACTGGAACTGCGTATAACCGTAGGTCCAACTGCTGCTGAAAGGCGGAATGAACAGTTGTTCGATAGGAAAGGTTGTAACTCACAAAATGTTGAAATGTAGTGGGAGAGTGTATACATTGACTTTGGCTATATAGTAAGTGATGAAGGAAGCTATGTTTCATACTCTTCTTGAACATTAGATGCCGTTGATTATTTTAACAATTTTAATGTCAGGCGGGAATTTCATTTTCAGTCGAGCGAAAGGGTAGTTAGTTACATCTTGATTTTTTTTTTTTTTTTTTTTTTTTAATGTTTTAATGAGTGAAGACTCTTTTCCTGCACACCTTTCGCCTTTGAGGGTTCCTGATATTTTTCACAAAGATAATCACCAAAAAATATATGCCTATTGATAGTAAGAAACGACTTGCTGAAATAAATACTTACCCAAAAAATCAGAATCAGAATACCTTAACAAGAAAAAAGCAAACTAATTGTACAACACACTGTGAAGTAGTTGTACGTCATATATTGAAATAAATATTGTCTGTATTCAGCACCTTGTAAGGAGATGTAAATAATGAAACATTTGGTTACCGTAGGAGATAACGTGTTCCTGATTTCTTTGTAAGATGCATGCTTATTTTGATTTTAAATCGAATACCGTTTCCCCTTCAGACAAACGTTGGACTTCCTATTACAGACACTGCATTAAATTTAAAAAAAACAGGAAATAAATTACACAAGACATGTACGCTCCCGTGAATAGACGCTTTTTCAAGCATTTCTAAAAACCCTGGGAATCTAAATCATACCATCATTTTAAACGCCGCTTTATGCTTAATATAAACTCTTTTATAAAAGAAATACTAAATTTTGAAATAATTTTTTTTCAAAGTGGGATTACTTAACTGAACTCATCTTTGGGTGCGTTCAAAGATCCAACTTTGAAAAGTATATGTAATATATAAAACCTATATGCTAAAAATGTTAGAGATTTGAAATTGATGTCTGTAATAGGACATTGAATTTGAAGTTTTGTTCAAAAATAATTCAGGGACAAATGACACGCAGTCGCTCTTATTACCTTGCCTAATGTTCTTCTTTATATGATAGAATTCTCTCAGTGTGGTAGATATACATCATTTGTGTGATATCTGGTATAAGTATTATTTTCAGGATAATATTACAGTGTCTTCAAAACATTTCCCTAAACTTTACTTCGTATAGACTCACGACTTTCCGTCAGACCGCAAGGCTGTCCGGTAATGTTTGTGAAAGACAAAGAAGCAATCAATGGAATAAGGAAACATATTAAGATATATTTTTATAAAAAAATAAAATAAAACTTGTTCTTGCTGAGTAAATCTTGATCAATCTTCAGCTATGAAGTCCATGCTTGTTATGGAAGAAAAATGTTTTTTCGTTTCTAACAGAACAGGCCAACACAGATCTAAATTCTCGAAAACATGGACACCTACTGATGTTAAGAAATGTAATAGTTTTATCTTACTGACTGGTTGTATTATGCGTTCATTGGCTTCCAAATGATTTCCTACTCAATCGATTATTAACCGAATTTGCCTATGTGTTTTCTCACGAGGAGAAATTTTGCAATTACGAGAAATTATTGAAAGTTTTTGTAGTATCCCTCGAAGAGAAAGTAAAAATTTGCTACGGTAATCATTCTGCGGGAAACATTACGAAGTCCATTTGGAAGGAAGGGTTTGTTTTTAATTTTGATCTTTCCAAATTGTGGAGGCCGTCGTTACGAAGGGAAGAACTGAAGAAGAAAAATCCCCTTCAGGATATTATGATGGAAACTATTGAGATATCGAGGGGGAAAATAAAGAAATGCCTTGCTGTTTTTTAATATTGGGAAGTGGATATATGCAAAATTACATGGAAAAAGAAAGTCGCATGAAAAAAAAGAACAATATAATATTCCCCGAGGAACTCCTTCGAAAAGATTAAACGAAAATCATGGAGATGAATAAAAAAACAAAGACAAAAACATGAGCGCTCTCTCATAAGCAAAGATCGTGCTTACCGAATCGCAACAAAGAGGAATCCTGTTTTATTTCCCACGCCACTTACCTGTACGGATCTGTGATATTGCAAGCTACGGATGCATCATTCTTCTTGTTATTGCACCCTGCGTTCAGCTTATGCGATTTGATAGACTACAAATCTCCTGCAAGTGCATATCTATTGCTGAAGCCGTTAATAATCTGAAGAAAAACTTTTTAAATCTAGGAATGATGTTAGAAATTTTATGGTGTCTGGACGCGGAAGTAACGTCATTCCCATTTCGGCGTGCTATCAGTCTGGGAAATCAACTACACTGAATGCACAGAAGAATACTGAAGCGATTCGGACATTTGTGATAAAGAATACACGAAGTTAGAAACTGACTAATGATGAAGATGCCCGCAATGATTGCTTTCTACATTGAAGGCGAAGCGAATCAGTTAAGTCTTAAAAACATGACGCTCAGGACATAAACGTTCAACATTTTTGAGAAGCTTTTGCAAGGGAACTTTCTTACTGTGCCTGAACCATCAGTTTAGCGTAGAACTAGAGAGTTTTAATGCCATAAAATTTATGATCCGTGGAATATGCAAAGAAACAAAAGGGGGTAGGCCGTGTCCGGGACACACCCGCAGGGTTTATTTATGTGGATAAGGTGTTTTAGATAGACGTCGGTTGATAAATCAAAGAGGAACGCAGTTAGACTCTAATTTTATTAATTACAGCGGTGATATGAGAAATATCAAACACATGGCATACAATTATAATCTATGTTTCGTACAAAGGTTAAGTCGATACAAGTATTGCCTAAGATGTTTGGTGGATTATTTATATACGTCAAGCCGATTTGGTCTTTTGCGAATTTTAATAATTTGTTGCTTTGTTGCACATCAATGTTAAATTCACCAGTGAGAATGATAGGCACTTGGGTATCCAATACCATACTTAGTATGATTTTTTAATGTTTTCAGAGTAGTCGCATAGTATCAAGAACATGAAGACCTTTAGTGATGTTTGTGAAACTTTGGGATAAATATATACAGAATCAAGTATGAAGCAAGTTTGAGCAGACACTGTCACATCAACTAGACACATGTCACCCACAGAGTCATCTTCAACTCTAAATCTGTTGTTGACTGAGACATTCACGGGTTGGCAATATCTTAGACTACTGATGTTTCTGCGGTTAACGTGTAGATTATGGTGCAAAATTCAGGGACGAAAAATTTCAAAAAACTGTGACGTACATCTCATTTGAAATCAAAAACGATGTAAAATAAAAAAAAAGTTCATTGATAGACTTATTTTTGAAAAAGTTTTACGTAAAATTTACCTCTCTATGCGGTACGCCGAAATCCAGTTAGCGGCGACGATGACGCTGTGACTGCCGCTAAAGCATCTGCCACGGCTGCCCGTGGTCTCAGGCGGAAGCATCCCGGCAAAACAGGTTAGGCCTAGCCGTGCAGCACGACCTCCAGCTTGGCTAACTGGTGAGCGCGGAAGGATACTGAGACACAGCAGTACAGTGTGGCTCCGCTTTCACAAGCCGTAATTCACCGGCAGGTCCAGCTGAGCTTCGCGGCCTGAATTGATAGGGAGGACGGCGTGTCACGGAAGGAACGACTGTCCATTCTCGTAGCCTTAAGGGGATCGTACACAAATTGCGAATGTAAAAATATCATTTAAGAAACGAAGATAGGTTCTCTTAAGGGACCATCAACAAAATGAAATGTGACTGATGAAATGTGACGGCAACACGAAAAACCATGTTTCTTAACAAGTAAGAAACCGATTTCCAAGCAAATGGTATCTTTCTACTCAGAAACGAATTACTCATGAGATACGATACAGAATGACGTTCCTTCCGTCCGCCGTCTGTCCGTCCGCCGTCTGTCCGTCCGTCCACAAATGACTTATTACGGCCACAGGTAAAACCATGTTTCTTAACAAGTAACCGATTTGCAAGTAAATGGTCTCTTTCCACTCAGGAACGAATAACCCATGAGACACGATACAAAATTACGTTCCATCCGTCAGCCGTCTGTCCGTCCGTCCAGAAGAATAAGAAAAATATCTCCGACACGAAACAACCAATTTGCACGGAAATTATTTCTTTCGACTCAGGGACGCCTCACAACAATAAGATACAATACAAAAATACGTTCCATCCGTACCAAGTCTGTCTTTCCGTCAGTCCCTCCGTCCGTCCGGAAGCATAAAAACACATGACTCAAACGAGAAACAACTGATTTGCACGGAAATGGTCTCTTTCTACTCAGGAACGAATTACCCATGAGATGCGATACAGAATTACATTCCATCCGTCCGCTGTTTGTCTGTCTGTCCAGAAGAATAAAAAAATATCTCCGCCGAGAAACAACCGATTTGCACGGAAATTATTTCTTTCGACTTAGGGAAGCCTCGCACCTATCAGGTACAATACAAAATTACGTTCGATTCGAGCCAAGTCTTTCTTTCCGTCCGTCCGTCCGTCCGGAAGCATAAAAACACATAATTCGACCGAGAAACAACCGATTTGCAGGGAAATTAATTCGTTCTACTCAGGTACGCCTCACACCAATCAGATATGTTAAAAAATAACGTTCCATCCGTCCGCCGTCTGTCTGTCCATTTGTCCCGAAGTATAAAAGCGCATAACTTTACGGAGAAACAACTGATTTGTAAGGAAATTATATCTTCCTACTGGGGGACACATCCCACTGTCAGGTACGTTACAAAAATACGTTCCGTCCGTCGGCCGCCTGTCTGTCCGTCCGTCCGGAAGTATAAATGCACTAAACCCTAAAGAGAAATAACCGATTTGCACGGAAATGATTCCTTTCTACTCAAGGACGCCTCACACCTATCAGATATGATAGAAAATTTCATTCTATCCGACCGTCGTCTGTTTGTCCGTCCGTCCGTCCGCCCGGAAGTATAAAAGCACGTAATCCCACCGAGAAACAATCGTTTAGCACGGAAATGACTGCTTTCTACTCACGGAGGCTTCACACCTATCAGATATGATAGAAATTATGTTCCATTCGTCCGAAGTCTGTCTGTCCGTCCTTTCTGAAGTATAAAATAACGTAACTCCGCCGAAAAACAACCTATTTGCACGGCAATGAATTCATTCTACTCAGAGACGCCTCACACCTATTAGATACGAGAGAAAATTACGTTTCAACTGTCCGCCGTCTGTCTCTCGGTGTATTCATCCGGCAGTATAAAAGCACGTAACCTCAACGAGAAACAACCGATTTGAACGGAAATTATTTCTTTCTACTCAGGGACCTCTATCACCTATCAGGTACGATACAAAATTACGTTCCGTCCGTCGTCAGCGTGTCTGTCCGTCCGTCCCAACAAACAAAAGGCCGCAACCCCACCGAGAAACAACCGATTTGCACGGATATGAATTCGTACTACTAAGGGACCCTCACATAGAGGTGGAGAACTATCGATGTTATGATTATCGACAGTTTTCGACAGTCAAAAATTAACAATCAATAATTATCGATTCTGTGTTGGCACAGTTTCTAGGGAGAAGATTTGTTTTCCGGAATAAAAAATTATTTCTGACAAGAATATGAGAAATTACGTAAAATATATTTAGCATTAAACGAAAGACATCCAACAAAATTAGAATATACACTGCAATCCAATATGGTACATAGTATTTGGACACTTCAATCAAAAAGAAAATTAAGCACTCATATTAGAGATCTACTTTTTAAAATTTCGCACAATATTATCCCGACGAAAAAATGGTTGTATAGAATTAAACTAATACCTAATCCTAACTGTAACTACTGAGGTTCAGAGGACACTCTGCAACATTTATTTGTAGATTGCAATTTTGCAATGTATATCTGGGATTGGTTACAACAATACTTAAATAATAGAAGAAAATTTACTGCAGACCAAATTTTGTACCATGTACCTCTAGACTGCTCTGAATCTAATAATCTAACAATTCATTATTTAATAACAATAATAAAATATAATGTATGGAAAAATCGAAATGCCGTATCTTACCAACAAAAATTAAAAAATACAGAGCAGATTAAATTAGCTATTAAATATGATTTTAGAAGAATACCGGAGTTTGAAACTAGAACGTTTGGAGCTCAAAAAACTTTTTAAAAAATGGAAAGTATTAGCACCAGTAATATATAAAAAAAGGAACAAAAATACTAAACAAAATAATAGAATGAAGTATTTAAAATTAAAATATTATTAGCAAAAATGTTAAATATAATAAAACTGAAAAGTACAAATTAAAATCTTAAACACATGTAATTTTGTTCCCGATATTCTGTCAGTATTTTGTTAGAAAAACAAAAATATAATTATATTATCAATTTTGACCATATCGGTAGTATTTTAATAATTTAGTAGTCACTTCTACTAAATTGGATTCCAAGGGACAGCAACAGACCCAGAAGAAGACCACATGGAAGATGGGTGGATGAAATTCGTAAATATGCGGGAGTGACATGGAGGAGACTGGCACAGGACAGACCGTTGTGGAGGAAACCTTCGTCCAGCAGTGCATTGATAATGGTTGACAGTGATGATGATGACTATGATATATATTCAGTCAAATATCTAACTATTATTGCAAATCATACAGAAAAATAATGAATTTGTAATAATTTAATTAAAGGAAAACTGGATTAAAAGAAATGTTATTTGTTTACTCCAATTTCTTGCCATTTTTTTCATCTGAAATGCCTTTAACAAAAACCTCTTACTAAGTACATGTGGAGTGTTCAAAAACGTGATTCCTAAATATATTGTATACTTACTGCAACAAGCTGAAATTCTTGTGCTGGCGCCCACTTTCTCAGCTGGTTGCCTGCTCTGTTTGGAAGTAAGAGAAAATGACAATTATTAAAGGATCCTCTAATAATAATAATAATAATAATTATAATGATAAAAGTATCCACTAAATGTCTTAATTTACTAAAAGGATGTATGAATGTGTGTTTAAATGGAAAAATTAGGTAAGAGATTAATAGATTCCTAAACAATTCTTTAACAGCCTTTCATGCGTCGCCCTTTAGTAAGAGCCGGACATGAGGTATAAATTAAAGAAACAAAATTTTTCTTACTTTTCCATATTGTCAAAAAGCTAAGCTTTGAAACTAAACATTTCTCTTTCTTTTCTTCTCACCCCCCCCCCCCTTTTTTTTTTGCTTGGAGTTTAACCACCACCGTGAACAATTCGATGGGCATTTGTCCGTCCCTGATTTAGTTCCACTGGTTTCAGAGAAGGGGTAAAGAAGCAAGTGCTGTAAGACAAATACAACCACAATATCTATTACTCACAGGATTCGAATCCGGACCCATCTCGAACGAATGGTCGGAAATCAGCCCTTAGACCTTTGCACAACATGGGCGGGAATCTACGTCTTGACGATATCCTCCCAAAGTGAGTTAGCAGAAATCACGAAACAAATATTGTGCCTGAAGAACGAGCTAATACGTGACTCCTTAATTCTTATTTTCTGTTTGTATTGCATTATTTTTTTATGCTTCGCTTCACAAAAGCTAAAGAAGAAAATTCTGCAGTTTTGTTTGCAAAAACATTTTTTTCTATAATATGAAAATGCAAAAATTGTTTGTAAAAACAGTTTTTTCTATAATGTATTATTAAATTTTTGGACAGAGCAGGAAAGAGGAAGATGATATAATGTTTGGTGAGTCGAAAATTTATCTTTATAATTTAAATATTGATGTAACCAATTCCAGATATGTTTTGAAAAGTTACAATCAAGTATGGGTAAGACGATGGATCTAAGCGCATTTGATCGTGGTCAAATTGTTGTGGCCCGATGAATGGGTCACTCCATCTCGGAAGTCGTGCTGGCACTGAGATTTTCACGAGCCACTGTGTCACGGGTGCACCTTGAGTACATTGAATCCGGTAAACCCATCCCTGCAAGGGCCAACTACCGTGGACAACAGCGTGTGGATGAGCGGAGTCATCGTCGGCAAGCTCGCATTGTAACAGGGGATAGACGGGCTGCAGTGCAAAAAATCACTCGGCAATTTAACGCTGGTGCACAAAAACGTGTAAGCAGTTACACCATCAAGAACCATCTTCTCGGTATGGTTAATAGAAGCCATCGTCTAACCAGGGTACCGCTGCTGACCGCACATCACAGAGTGCAAAGATTAGCATGGATACGGGACCATCGCCACTGGATCCTAGACATGTGGGAAAATGTTGCCTGGACTGATGAATCGAGATTCACGTTGGTACATGCGGTTGACAGGATATGAGTACGCCGCAAACGACATGAAGCAGTGGATCCTTCTGGCCAGCAGGGTACTCTTCATGCTGGTGGGGGTGGCATTCTCGTCTGGGGACTGTTTACGTGGACTGAAATCGGACCCCTGGTACGAGTGACATCGTCCCTCACAGGTCAACGTTACCATGATATCCTGGACGACCATTTGTTCCCGTTTGTGCGTTTTCAACATCCCAATGGGGACTTCATCCTGCAACAACACAACGCACCGTGCCATCGCTACCGAATTGTATCCGAATGGTTGGATAAACCCTCCACTACGTGACCTCGCTTCCTTGACCAGCTAGGTCACCTGACCTCAATCTCATCGAGCACATCTGGGATGCCATCGAGAGAGATGTTCGAGGCTCTGAGCCCCCTCTATCAAATCTTCCTAAACTGTGGGAGTTTGTTCAGGAGTCGTGGATCCCTATGGCTTTCCAACGCTTCTGGTGTCTTGTCGAGTTCACGCCGAGACGAATCGCCGCCGTCATCAGGACGAAAGATGGTGCTACACGTTACTAGACAGGCATCTCTAATTCAATTGCTCTTCAGTGTATATCTGTACGTCTTATGTTGGGCCGGTTCTCGGGTTGTTGTTGTTTTCTTCAAAGAATTTTTGAAGTTGGAACTTCATCGTCTTCCGATCCTACTTCTGCGAATGGATGGCGGCTTGGTACTACACTATCCGCTGTCTTTTTTGTTTACTGTTTTCATTTTTCTCTCTCTGCTAAACCTACGTATACGCATTTCACATGGACTATCGTTGTATTGAGCGATACCCCCGCTATTCCTGTTTTCTTTTCAAACAGGTATTATTGATACCAGAAGAGATGTTCTTCTATCCAGCGTGTTGCTTTCCCAAGCGTTTTACAAAACCCCCTTCATAAACATACGGACGTATGTCGATGCAACCACTTGTTGGTACGTAGGCTACGTGATGAGAACGTTAGTTCGAAATCATATGGTAGTGGGGTAATTCCATTTCAAGTGATCCAACAGAGCTTAATTAACGACATCATAAGTTGCACAATCCCATTTAAGGCGATCAGGGACAGACTCAAAGTAGATGCTCAAAGTGGCGGCCACGGGTGTCGTTGTACAATTCACACCGGCGAATGAAAGACTGGCGCACCCTCTAGAAGACTCCTGGTGTCGTGTTTATTCTGTCCGCTGCAACAACGATTATCGTGACGAGATCTTTCACGGAGTCCACACGCGTCTCGTTTACAAATGATTTCATGTGCCCCCAGAAGAAGTCCAGTGGGTTTAAGTCCGGTGAGCGTGGAGGCCATGCCACGGGTCCGCCAAGTCCAATCCATCGTACGGGATATGTGGCATTCAGGAAGTGTTTACTGCACCTTGATAAGCCAATCAGCTACAACTGTCGACGCTCTGTCTTTCCTCTGGCACTTGAAGAATATTCGTGCAATTTGATACTTTGGGAATAAACGAGGAGCAAGCCATCGTTGCACGATATATGAAGACAAATGGTCAGAGATGAATAATTTAAAAACATTTATTTACAGTTAAAATAAATGAAATAAAATGACCACATGAGATCTTTCGACTACCACTTTGGCGTCATCATCAGTTCTTTGACAAAGGGTGGAACGGAGACCGGCATTAAATAAAGTAAATACGTAACATGTGACCAGTACTATTGCGTAGAGTGATTTACATAAAGAATCATATATTCATAACATCCCGAATCGAGTTTTGTCCATGAGGGATCAGTGATCTCCAAGTTTGTGATATATAACTAGGCAAATTATCATTACTGAAAATTTAGTGTTAGCTATAATATGTAAGCTTTTGCACAAGAGTAAGGAATTATTTTTAGTTGCTTTTTGCAGTATAGCTGCGTCCTTCCATTGTGGATAATGCTGTCTTTCCTGAATACAAGGGGCTAAAGCCGTAGTTAACTCACCATTTTTGAGATCATACTTGTGTTCATTCATTCTAGTCTTTAATGTCCTCCTGGTAGAACCGATATATAATTTTTTTAGTTAGCGATGGGTGATGGGGAAATAGAGGAATGGGAAAAATTCCGTGCATGTTTTCCACACTCACCTTGTCACGATCACTCCTGATTAGATGCAAGAGATTAAGAGTCTTTGAGCGAAAGTCAATGTCATGATGTCTGCACAGGTTCTTTAACACCGGAGTTAAACTTGGGTGGTAGGTGAGTGAAGCTACGTACCTCCAGGGGCGGTTCGTCATTAGGGGCCAGAGGGGTCTGGCCCCACCTTAAAATTTCTATTTTTAGAAATATATATATATATATTTTTTTTTTGCCCTGATTCTTATTCTCTCTCTTAAATACATGGTGATAAACATTTCCCTTCAAAAACCATTACCTAAGGGAAAAGTTTCCTTCAAAAACGAAAAACTATTTCCTGAGGAAAGAGATCACGTTTAGTGTGTGAGGTTATTGGGGTCAGCTCCAACAGGCCCCAGTAACAGCACTACGCAAGCAAAGAGGAGACGATTTCCTCCCAGTCTCTCTCAGTATGATGACCTACATACAACACTGCCTTAACGAGTGTGCAAAAAAAGCTGTGGGGCAAAATCTATCTGGCCCCGCGGTAATTTGATTGGCCAGGAGAGTATCCATTTCCTTAATGCCGTGGGTTGACAGAGAAGCTTACCCTGACTAAGCTCAAAGTTCAGTTAGTTGTTTTTTCTGTGTGTCTCTCTCGGTGATGTGTTGTTCCTTTGTGTCGTGACTATTTTGCTTGTCGAGTACAATGAATGGAGTGGATATTTTGTTAAAATCTCCGTTCTTTGCTTTAAATCTGGAAGAAAAGCTTCATTTAAAAAAACTCAGTGCTTATCACCCCAAGAATTTTTACTTTGAGCTTCACTTAAAAAACACGGTGCTCATCAGCCCAAGAATTTGAGTAGAAAAGCTTCACTTAAAAAAACTCGGTGCTTATCAGCCCAAGAATTTGAGTTTCCAAGAGTATGAAGTTTACAAAGCACTTTGCAAAACTAATTTCAGTTTTAACAGAGGATTTTCTATGTTAAAAATAAACAAATAAATGAGAAAACCTCTAAGTATTATTTGCACATGAGTACATATATGCTTTTAGGTTTCACAAGTTCTTTAAAAAAAAAGGTTAAACCTTTCAAATAATGCAAAATGTAGTATTGTACTCATTCTATATGGGACGAAATTCATGAAACATTCCCTCCCTGCATATATTTGGAGTTATTGTTTTTTCACTACATTTTTTTATCCTGTGAATCCTGTGATTATTCCTCAGTTGAGAAATCTGAAGAAACACAAAGCACAACTAACATAAATTAATGCTCATATGTTGTAAGGTAAAAATTGTATTTAAGGAGTTTTAACATTTTTCTGTTATAGTTATGCATTCTATTCCGAGGAAATTTTTTCGTGTGCAATACAATAGTTGACACATTCCTGCCTGATTTGGGCATTATTGTGAGTCAAGGGGGTAAAAAGAGGCAGAGTAAAGGAATCTTGGGGGTAGGGTGGGGGTCTGAATAGTTGGCCTAATAATGACAGTTTTTTTTTAATTTCATTGTTTGACTTCGGCTACTGGCCCCTCCTGTTTCAGTTGCCACGAGCCACCACTGCGTACCTCCTTTTTGGGATATCACGAATTAAGGAACATTCCCGTGAGAATAGGTTTTTATTGTAGAGTCTGTCTACAGTAGTATTATTGAAACCAAAAAAGGAGGCCAGTTCTTTGATCTTTAAAAGTTCAGAACATCTGAGAGCGTCATTCGAGTAATGAGTTATTGCCCGTCTAACCATAAACGAAATTGAGGCTGACTCATAGTTACTCGGGTGAAAAGAGTCCTTAGTCATCATCGTAGGCGAAGAGGTTGGTTTACGATAAACTGTAAAGCTGAGTTCATGGGTAACAGGATTGCTTATTAAGCTAAAATCCAGATATGGCAAATTGTAGTTTTCTTCACACTCCACTGTAAAGGATATGGTAGGATATTTTAGTGACATATGATCTTGGACGTTTTGTCAGCGTTGGAACGTTTTGTCAGCGGCTACCATGATCCCGGAAAACAATTAGCTCATCCTAAGAGTGAGGCCAAATAATTAAAACGTCACCAACGTACCTTAAATACAGAAGTGGCTTGTATCTGCAAGTCTCCAAGGCGGAATTTTCGAGATGCTGGAGAAAAATCTCGGCTAGACATGCTGACAGGGGGAGCACTTGGCGGCCCCCTGTGTTTGTCTATATATCACATCCTGGAAACGAAAGTAAGTACGTTGATGAGCAAGTTTTAATGCGGAGATAACAAAATCGGATAAGTCCGGAGCCAAGCCAGAGTTTATAACTTTTTGACGGATAAGCATGTGAGTATCAGCAATAGGTACGTTATGATACAACGAAACCACATCCAAAAAGACTAAAAAGAAAGGAGTATTACCCAAATTTGTGGCCTTTATCCGGTCAAGAGCTTGCGTCGAGTTCTGTACAGAGTAAGGGGCAAGAAATTTGGACAGAGCTCTTTCAAGGGGTCTCGTGGGACTAGCGTATCCCGAGACCAAGGGGCGAATCGGGTTGCCAGCTTTGTGGCTCTTAACCTTCCCAAAAAGTTCAGGAACACGGATGCCAAATGTAGGCTGCAAACACAATAAAATTTCAGGGGGAAAGGCTGAGTGATTTTTAAGTCTGCTAATAGCGGATAGTGTAGCGGGTGTAGCATCTGAATTAACAACCCGAGTGGGGAGCTTACCAATGGCCTCACGCCCCTTGGAAATATAATCAGGCTTGTCCAAAATAACAAGTTGGGACGTTTTGTCAGCGGCTACTATTGCTAATGAAGGGTTAGCTTTAAGATTTTTAAGTTGCTGATGCTTTTCCGTCCATTCGTAATGGCGAGAAAAGTGATCCTGTTTTTTAACCTTTTCAGGTATTTGGTCTCACTCTTACGATAAGCTAATTGTTTTTCTGGATCATATGTCACTAAAATATCCTACCATATCCTTTACAGTAAAGTGTGAAGAAAACTACACCTCGCCATATCTGGATTTTTAGCTTCATACGCAATCCTGTTACCCATCAACTCAGCTTTACAGTTTATCGTAAACCAACCTCTTCGCCTACGATAATAAGTAAGGACTCTTTTCACCCGATTAACTATGAGTCAGCCTCAATTTCGTTTATGGTTAGACGGGCAATAACTCATTGCTCGAATGATAGTCTCAGATGTTCTGAACTTTTAAAGATCAAACAACTGACCTCCTTTTTTGGTTTCAATAGTACTACTGTAGCCAGACTCTACAACAAAAAATCTGTTCTCACGGGAATTCTCCTTAATTCGTGATACCCCAAAAAGGAGTTACGTAGGTTCACTCGACTACCACCCAAGTTTAACTCCGGTGTTAAAGAACCTGTGCAGACATCATGACATTGACTTTGGCTCAAAGACTCTTAATCTCTTGCATCTAATCAGGAGTGATCGTGACAAGGTGAGTGTGGAAAACATGCACGGAATTTTTTCCATTCCTCTATTTCCCCATCACCCATCGCAAACTAAAAAAATTATATATCGGTTCTACCAGGAGGACATTAAAGACTAGAATGAATGAACACAAGTATGATCTCAAAAATGGTGAGTTAACTACGGCTTTAGCCCGTTGTGTTCAGGAAAGACAACATTATCCACAATGGAACGACGCAGCTATACTGCAAAAAGGAACTAATAATAATTCCTTACTGTTGTGCGAAAGCTTACATATTATAGCTAACACTACCTTTTGCTGTAATGATAATTTGTCTAGTTATATATCACAAACTAGGAGGTCACGGATCCCTCATGGACAAAACTCGATTCGGGATGTTATGAATATATGACTCTTTATGTAAATCACTCTACGCAATTGTACTGGTCACATGTTACGTATTTACTTTATTTAATGCCGGTCTCCATTCCACCCTTTGTCAAAGATCTGATGATGACGCCAAAGTGGTAGTCGAAAGACCTCATGTGGTCATTTTATTTCATTTATTTTAACTGTAAATAAATGTTTTTTAATTATTCATCTCTGACCATTTGTTTTCATATATCGTGCAACGATGGCTTGCTCCTCGTTTATTCCCAAAGTATCAAATTGCACGAATATTCTTCAAGTGCCAGAGGAAAGACAGAGCGTCGACAGTTGTAGCTGATTGGCTTATCAAGGTGCAGTAAACACTTCCTAAATGCCACATATCCTGTACGATGGATTGGACTTGGCGGACCTGTGGCATGGCCTCCACGCTCACCGGACTTAAACCCACTGGACTTCTTCTGGGGGCACATGAAATCATTTGTAAACGAGACGCGTGTGGACTCCGTGAAAGATCTCGTCACGATAATCGTTGTTGCAGCGGACAGGATAAACACGACACCAGGAGTCTTCTAGAGGGTGCGCCAGTCTTTCATTCGCCGGTGTGAATTGTGCAACGACACCCGTGGCCGCCACTTTGAGCATCTACTTTGAGTCTGTCCCTGATCGCCTTAAATGGGATTGTGCAACTTATGATGTCGTTAATTAAGCTCTGTTGGATCACTTGAAATGGAATTACCCCACTACCATATGATTTCGAACTAACGTTTGTAACGTACCAGGAGATGTGACGTACCTGCCAGAAGGACGCACACGACATAAAGGCAGATAGGAATCAGAAAAACGTCCGCGTAGCTCAATTGGTAGAGTGACTTATTCCGGAATGAGGGGATCCGGGTTCGAATCCTGGCGCGGATAAATATGACGGAGAAATTTACTTCGTTATACGTTCTCATCACGTAGCCTACGTACCAACAAGTGGTTGCATCGACATACGTCCGTATGTTTATGAAGGGGGGTTTTGTAAAACGCTTGGGAAAGCAACACGCTGGATAGAAGAACTTCTCTTCTGGTATCAATAATACCTGTTTGAAAAGAAAACAGGAATAGCGGGGGTATCGCTCAATACAACGATAGTCCATGTGAAATGCGTATACGTAGGTTTAGCAGAGAGAGAAAACTGGAAACAGTAAACAAAAAAGACAGCGGATAGTGTAGTACCAAGCCGCCATCCATTCGTAGAAGTAGGATCGGAAGAGGATGAAGTTCCAACTTCAAAAATTCTTTGAAGAAAACAGCAACAACCCGAGAACCGGCCCAACATAAGACGTACAGATATACACTGAAGAGCAATTGAATTAGAGATGCCTGTCTAGTAACGTGTAGCACCAATTTTCGTCCTGATGACGGCGGCGATTCGTCTCGGCGTGAACTCGACAAGACACCAGAAGCGTTGGAAAGCCATAGGGATCCACGACTCCTGAACAAACTCCCACAGTTTAGGAAGATTTGATAGAGGGGCTCAGAGCCTCGAACATCTCTCTCGATGGCATCCCAGATGTGCTCGATGAGATTGAGGTCAGGTGACCTAGCTGGCCAAGGAAGCGAGGTCACGTCGGTGGAGTGTTCATCCAACCATTCGGATACAATTCGGTAGCGATGGCACGGTGCGTTGTCTTGTTGCAGGATGAGGTCCCCAGTGGGATGTTGAACACGCACAAACGGGAACAAATGGTCGTCCAGGATATCATGGTAACGTTGACCTGTGAGGGACGATGTCACACGTACCAGGGGTCCGATTTCAGTCCACGTAAACAGTCCCCAGACGAGAATGCCACCCCCACCAGCATGAAGAGTACCCTGCTGGCAAGAAGGATCCATTGCTTCATGTCGTTTCCGGCGTACTCGTATCCTGCCAACCGCATGTACCAACGTGAATCTCGACTCATCAGTCCATGCAACATTTTCCCACATGTCTAGGGTCCAGTTGCGATGTCCCCGTGTCCATGCTAATCTTTGCACCCTGTAATGTGCGGTCAGCAGCGGTACCCTGGTGGGACGATGGCTTCTATTACCCATAGCGAGAAGATGGTACTTGATGGTGTAACTGCTTACACGTTTTCGTGCACCAGCGTTAAATTGCGGAGTGATTTTTTGCACTGCAGCCCGTCTATCCCCTGTTACAATGCGAGCTTGCCGACGATGACTCAGCTCATCCACACGCTGTTGTCCACGGTAGTTGGCTCTTGCAGGGATGGGTTTACCGGATTCAATGTACTCAAGGTGCACCCGTGACACAGTGGCTCGTGAAAATCTCAGTGCCAGCACGACTTCCGAGATGGAGTGACCCATTCATCGGGCCACAACAATTTGACCACGATCAAATGCGCTTAGATCCATCGTCTTACCCATACTTGATTGTAACTTTTCAAAACATATCTGGAATTGGTTAAAACAATATTTAAATTATAAAGATACATTTTCCGCTCACCAAACAATATATCATCTTCCTCTTTCCTGCTCTGTTCAAAAATTTAATAATACATTATAGAAAAAAACTGTTTTTGCAAAAAATTTTTGCATTTTTGCATTATAGAAAAAATGTTTTTGCAAAAAATTTTTGCATTTTTGCATTATAGAAAAAAATGTTTTTGCAAACAAAACTACGGAATTTTCTTCTTTAGCTTTTGTGAAGCGAAGCATAAAAAAATAATGTAATACAAACAGAAAATAAGAATTAAGGAGCCACGTATTAGCTCGTTCTTCAGGCACAATATTTGTTTCGTGACTTCTGCTAACTCACTTTGGGAGGATATCGTCAAGACGTAGATTCCCGCCCATGTTGTGCAAAGGTCTAAGGCCTGATTTCCGACCATTCGTTCGAGATGGGTCCGGATTCGAATCCTGTGAGTAATAGATATTGTGGTTGTATTTGTCTTACAGCACTGGCTTCTTTACATCTTCCCTGAAACCAGTGGAACTAAATCAGGGACGGACAAATGCCCATCAAATTGTTCACGGTGGTGGGGAAACTCCAAGCAAAAAAAGGGGGGGGAGAAGAAAAGAAAGAGAAATGTTTAGTTTCAAAGCTTATCAGAGCTTAGCTTTTTGACAATATGGAAAAGTAAGAAAAAATTTGTTTCTTTAATTTATACCTCATGTCCGGCTCTTACTAAAGGGCGACGCATGAAAGGCAGTTAAAGAAATGTTTAGGAATCTATTAATCTCTTACCTAATTTTTCCATTTAAACACACATTCATACATCCTTTTAGTAAATTAAGACATTTAGTGGATACTTTTATCATTATAATTATTATTATTATTATTATTAGAGGATCCTTTAATAATTGTCATTTTCTCTTACTTCCAGACAGAGCAGGCAACCAGCTGAGAAAGTGGGCGCCTGCACAAGAATTTCCGCTTGTTGCAGTAAGTATACAATATATTTAGGAATCACGTTTTTGAACACTCCACATGTACTTAGTAAGAGGTTTTTGATAAAGGCATTTCAGATAAAAAAAATGGCAAGAAATTGGAGTAAACAAATAACATTTCTTTTAATCCAGTTTTTCTTGAATTAAATTATTACAAATTAATTATTTTTCTGTATGATTTGCAATAATAGTTAGATATTTGACTGAATATGTATCATAGTCATCATCATCATTGTCAACCATTATCAATGCACTGCTGGACGAAGGTTTCCTCCACAACGGTCTGTCCTGTGCCAGTCTCCTCCATGTCACTCCCGCATATTTACGAATTTCATCCACCCATCTTCCATGTGGTCTTCTTCTGGGTCTGTTGCTGTCCCTTGGAATCCAATTTAGTAAAAGTGACTACTAAATTATTAAAATACTGCTAATATGGTCAAAATTGATAATATAATTATATTTTTGTTTTTCTAACAAAATACTGACAGAATATCGGGAACAAAATTATGTGTTTAAGATTTTAATTTGTACTATTCAGTTTTATTATATTTAACATTTTTGCTAATAATATTTTAATTTTAAATTCTTCATTCTATTATTTTGTTTAGTATTTTTGTTCCTTTTTTTATATATTACTGGTGCTAATACTTTCCATTTTTTAAAAAGTTTTTTGAGCTCCAAACGTTCTAATTTCAAACTCCAGTATTCTTCTAAGATCACATTTAATAGCTATTTTAATCTGCTCCGTATTTTTTAATTTTTGTTGGTAAGATACAGCATTTCGATTTTTCCATACATTATATTTTATTATTGTTATTAAATAATGAATTGTTAGATCATTAGATTCAGAGCAGTCTAGAGGTACATGGTAAAAAATTTGGTCTGCAGTAAATTTACGTCTATAATTTAGGTATTGTTGTAACCAATCCCAGATATACATTGCAAAATAGCAATCTACAAATAAATGTTGAAGTGTGTCCTCTGAACCACAGTATTTACAGTTAGGATTAGGTATTAGTTTAATTCTATGCAACCATTTTCGTGTCGGGATAATATTGTACGAAATTTTAAAAAGTAGATCTCTAATATGAGTGCTTAATTTTCTTTTTGAATGAAGTGTCGAAATACTATGTACCATATTGGATTGCAGTGTATCTTCTAATTTTGTTGGATGTCTTTCGTTTAATGCTAAATATATTTTACATAATTTCTCATATTCTTGTCAGAAATAATTTTTCATTCCGAAAATCAAATTTTCTCCCTAGAAACTGTGCCAACAAAGAATCGATAATTATTGATTGTTATTTTTTGAATATCGAAAACTGTCGATAATCACAACATCGATAGTTCTCCACCTCTATGTGAGGGTCCCTTAGTAGTACGAATTCATTTCCGTGCAAATCGGTTGTTTCTCGGTGGGGTTGCGGCCTTTTGTTTGTTGGGACGGACGGACAGACACGCTGACGACGGACGGAACGTAATTTTGTATCGTACCTGATAGGTGATAGAGGTCCCTGAGTAGAAAGAAATAATTTCCGTTCAAATCGGTTGTTTCTCGTTGAGGTTACGTGCTTTTATACTGCCGGATGAATACACCGAGAGACAGACGGCGGACAGTTGAAACGTAATTTTCTCTCGTATCTAATAGGTGTGAGGCGTCTCTGAGTAGAATGAATTCATTGCCGTGCAAATAGGTTGTTTTTCGGCGGAGTTACGTTATTTTATACTTCAGAAAGGACGGACAGACAGACTTCGGACGAATGGAACATAATTTCTATCATATCTGATAGGTGTGAAGCCTCCGTGAGTAGAAAGCAGTCATTTCCGTGCTAAACGATTGTTTCTCGGTGGGATTACGTGCTTTTATACTTCCGGGCGGACGGACGGACGGACAAACAGACGACGGTCGGATAGAATGAGATTTTCTATCATATCTGATAGGTGTGAGGCGTCCTTGAGTAGAAAGGAATCATTTCCGTGCAAATCGGTTATTTCTCTTTAGGGTTTAGTGCATTTATACTTCCGGACGGACGGACAGACAGGCGGCCGACGGACGGAACGTATTTTTGTAACGTACCTGACAGTGGGATGTGTCCCCCAGTAGGAAGATATAATTTCCTTACAAATCAGTTGTTTCTCCGTAAAGTTATGCGCTTTTATACTTCGGGACAAATGGACAGACAGACGGCGGACGGATGGAACGTTATTTTTTAACATATCTGATTGGTGTGAGGCGTACCTGAGTAGAACGAATTAATTTCCCTGCAAATCGGTTGTTTCTCGGTCGAATTATGTGTTTTTATGCTTCCGGACGGACGGACGGACGGAAAGAAAGACTTGGCTCGAATCGAACGTAATTTTGTATTGTACCTGATAGGTGCGAGGCTTCCCTAAGTCGAAAGAAATAATTTCCGTGCAAATCGGTTGTTTCTCGGCGGAGATATTTTTTTATTCTTCTGGACAGACAGACAAACAGCGGACGGATGGAATATAATTCTGTATCGCATCTCATGGGTAATTCGTTCCTGAGTAGAAAGAGACCATTTCCGTGCAAATCAGTTGTTTCTCGTTTGAGTCATGTGTTTTTATGCTTCCGGACGGACGGAGGGACTGACGGAAAGACAGACTTGGTACGGATGGAACGTATTTTTGTATTGTATCTTATTGTTGTGAGGCGTCCCTGAGTCGAAAGAAATAATTTCCGTGCAAATTGGTTGTTTCGTGTCGGAGATATTTTTCTTATTCTTCTGGACGGACGGACAGACGGCTGACGGATGGAACGTAATTTTGTATCGTGTCTCATGGGTTATTCGTTCCTGAGTGGAAAGAGACCATTTACTTGCAAATCGGTTACTTGTTAAGAAACATGGTTTTACCTGTGGCCGTAATAAGTCATTTGTGGACGGACGGACAGACGGCGGACGGAAGGAACGTCATTCTGTATCGTATCTCATGAGTAATTCGTTTCTGAGTAGAAAGATACCATTTGCTTGGAAATCGGTTTCTTACTTGTTAAGAAACATGGTTTTTCGTGTTGCCGTAATCAGTCACATTTCATTTTGTTGATGGTCCCTTAAGAGAACCTATCTTCGTTTCTTAAATGATATTTTTACATTCGCAATTTGTGTACGATCCCCTTAAGGCTACGAGAATGGACAGTCGTTCCTTCCGTGACACGCCGTCCTCCCTATCAATTCAGGCCGCGAAGCTCAGCTGGACCTGCCGGTGAATTACGGCTTGTGAAAGCGGAGCCACACTGTACTGCTGTGTCTCTGTATCCTTCCGCGCTCACCAGTTAGCCAAGCTGGAGGTCGTGCTGCACGGCTAGGCCTAACCTGTTTTGCCGGGATGCTTCCGCCTGAGACCACGGGCAGCCGTGGCAGATGCTTTAGCGGCAGTCACAGCGTCATCATCGCCGCTGACTGGATTTCAGCGTACCGAATAGAGAGGTAAATTTTACGTAAAACTTTTTCAAAAATAAGTCTATCAATGAACTTTTTTTATTTTACATCGTTTTTGATTTCAAATAAGATGTACGTCACAGTTTTTTAAAATTTTTCGTCCCTGAATTTTGCACCATAATCTACACGTTAACCGCAGAAACATCAGTAGTCTAAGATATTGCTCAATCAACTACACTGAATGCACAGAAGAATACTGAAGCGATTCGGACATTTGTGATAAAGAATACACGAAGTTAGAAACTGACTAATGATGAAGATGCCCGCAATGATTGCTTTCTACATTGAAGGCGAAGCGAATCAGTTAAGTCTTAAAAACATGACGCTCAGGACATAAACGTTCAACATTTTTGAGAAGCTTTTGCAAGGGAACTTTCTTACTGTGCCTGAACCATCAGTTTAGCGTAGAACTAGAGAGTTTTAATGCCATAAAATTTATGATCCGTGGAATATGCAAAGAAACAAAAGGGGGGTAGGCCGTGTCCGGGACACACCCGCAGGGTTTATTTATGTGGATAAGGTGTTTTAGATAGACGTCGGTTGATAAATCAAAGAGGAACGCAGTTAGACTCTAATTTTATTAATTACAGCGGTGATATGAGAAATATCAAACACATGGCATACAATTATAATCTATGTTTCGTACAAAGGTTAAGTCGATACAAGTATTGCCTAAGATGTTTGGTGGATTATTTATATACGTCAAGCCGATTTGGTCTTTTGCGAATTTTAATAATTTGTTGCTTTGTTGCACATCAATGTTAAATTCACCAGTGAGAATGATAGGCACTTGGGTATCCAATACCATACTTAGTATGATTTTTTAATGTTTTCAGAGTAGTCGCATAGTATCAAGAACATGAAGACCTCTAGTGATGTTTGTGAAACTTTGGGATAAATATATACAGAATCAAGTATGAAGCAAGTTTGAGCAGACACTGTCACATCAACTAGACACATGTCACCCACAGAGTCATCTTCAACTCTAAATCTGTTGTTGACTGAGACATTCACGGGTTGGCAATATCTTAGACTACTGATGTTTCTGCAAATGGCAACTCTCCCTGCAGTTCGTCTTGTGGGCGAAGTTTTACGTTTGGAAGTGGATGGTTTGAGGTGGGCTATTGCCTTATTTCTTTTCGCCTTCAATTCGAAACGGCTCACGGCCAAGCTGTCCGTTGTTCTGTGTTGTAGAAGTGCTTGATTTTGGCTCCACGCCTTTTACCGCTTCGGCTTTCTTCTTCTGCCTATAAGTCCTACAATTCTACAGTAGTCGTTTTGAGCCTGTTTGATTCCTTTTGAGTTCTCCTTTTTTCTGATATACGTTTGAAGTATTTTGAGTAGGTCGCTTGCTTCAGGTATTTAGACATTTTGATTTTCTCACAAATATTTTTTTGTTTATAACTTATAAGGTACTCATTAAATGTTTATGAATTATTGGTTTTTAGAAAATCTCATCCAGATAAATCCTTTGAGTCAAATATGACGATCCTGCCACTACGCAATCTCGAGTTATACGGATTTCAAGGCGCTTGATTTAATGTATTTGACCCCAAAATGGCGCACGCCTTCCTCCTCCTTGCATGCGCATGACCTTAAATTTGATATTCTAAATATTATTGTTTTTTACTCTTTTTGTGTCAGTTATCAGATTTTAGCTATTTGTTTTAATTTAGAAATGATAAGCATTTGTTCTATCGTAAGAAATTGTGTCGGTCACGTTTTCCTACAGGGTAGCCTCGTGGTACCGACTTTAATGACGTATACACGTAAAAATGCTACAATAAAAGTGTTGGAGCTACGTTTCTAATTAGTAGTCAACTTAAAGGCTTTCAGTAGAAAGGACAGATAATTTTACCACTTGCAAAATTAAAAGTGAAATTATATTTTATACATTTATTGTTATGAAAATAAAACTAAATACTTTTAAATTCTTCCATATTTATGACTATGGCACATCACATCAGGAAAAATTATATATGTATTTTGCGTTAAAAGAGAATCTGTTTTTAATTTACCCATGCTCGAAATTAAAAACAAGAAATTAAATGGAAAATATGAAAAATGGGAGACGGGAGCAAAACTGAACTTCTTTTAAATGTAAAAAGTCTCATTAGAAGAATTTTTAGACCATGGCTGAGTTGCAGGGTCATAACCGATGGAGGTAATATTACTCTAAAACAGCTTGACAAAAATTATTTATGTCTTTAGTTTGATGTTCTTGTTACTTTCCGTGGATTAACCAAATGGCGCATGGATGCTTTGATGCCGAATATTAAATATCTTTTTTATTTCTCCATTTTTCATCACGCATTTTCCTTCATTGCTACTCGGAGATTAGAGACGGATTATCCCAGCGGGACACTGGAATTATTCCCACTATAAATAATCCAGAAATGTATCCAGTATCAATAATTTAGAAATGGCCCATTATATTTTGTATCATCAATGTTGAGATGATTTGGAAAGCACAAATAATTATTTTGGTACTTATGAATAAGAAATGTTAAATTCTTTTGAGCTTCATAATACCGGTCTGAAACGTTATTATATTGAAAAACATAATCACGTTTCCTCTCTCTCTCTCTCTTTTTCTCTTTCTCTATATAAATGTTGGGCATTTGGTCTAAAATGGAAAAGCAAAATTGTCCCTACTACAATGAAAATTTTGCCGCAGGCATGAGTCACCTTTTATAAATATAAAGGTCATTCAAATGAAAATAAGACAAAGGGCGTATGACAAAGATATTGTTATTTGCCTTAAAAATAATCCACGTGGCTATTAAGGCACTGATCCCCCTAGGGCAGTAGAAATTCAATTCCTTGAGCGTAGAATGCGCTGAGTTACTTGGCGAACCATTCAGGAACAGCGTCGTGTAGTTCTTCGTTCGAGTGAAATCTGTGACCCAGAAGATTCGTTTTGAGTTCCCCGAAAATGTAAAAATCGCAGGAGGATGAATTTGTACTGTACGCCAGACACTGGAGTGTTTTCCACCTGAATTTCACAGGTAATTATGGACGATTTTCGCATTGTGCGGGCTTTGTCATGAAGAAGAATGATTCCTGCGAAAAGCAGGCTGGTCCGCTTGGAATTGTGTGATGCTCGGAGAGGTTTGAGTGTGTCTCATCATGCCGGGCAGCTTTTCCGGTGTTTCTGTTGGTGAGAAATTTAATCGACAGATGGGCTCTTGTAGCCGGAATGTCAACGTGAACTTTCGTGTACTTGTCTGCATTACCTATGACATATTTTGCCGCGGAGACGACGTGTACTTTCATTTTCTGCATTGATTTTTGCTTTCGCTTTGATAATGAAGCACCACGTTTCATCTTCCGGAATTATTTTTTCGGCGAAGCGGTGACTTTCCTCATGAGACCGCAATAAATTTTCCAAATACACACCAATGCTAATGTCTACCTGCACAGATTCTAAGTTATGTGGCTCCCACTGGGTGCAAATCTTCCGGTACAGCGGACGATCCCAGATAACATACATACAAAGCACTAAGCTGTTCTCTGGAATTCAGAGGTTAGCTCCACAAAAAACAAGAAAAAGCTGCCAGATAATTTTTAACTGATTCTTTACTTACTGTTTCGGTATCAAACTCCTCCATTTACAGCGATCTTGACATACAACTCGGGCTTCACTGTCATCCATCATACGACGCACACAAGTTCTATACTTCATACTCATGATTTTTTTCTCATGCACACAATCCTGAAACTGATTTCCCCATGAATGGTTTGGCCTTCCTCTGCCTTTTCTTCCTGCCACTTGGTCTCAAATTTTTCCTTAGTAAGCATCTCATCACTCATTCTTTCAACGTACCCAAACCACCAAAACATATTAGTCTCCACCTTGCTTAACAACATTTTGCTTTACATTACACAACTCCAACACATCTTCATTCCTCACACGATCAGAACGTGTCTTGCCAGAAACTCCTCGTAAGTAACGTATTTCTCCAGCACACAAACGACTCCTGCACTACACCGATTCCAACTTTGTCACCAAGTGCTTCCACAGTGACTCGTTTGTCCTTCTGAATGAGACTAACCACTTCAACGACGGCAACAGCGGTGAACACAGTGTCAAGTCATCGTTGACTGCTTGCCCCGGCATTGAATCATCAGTCAATGATGACCGCCTCTCTCTGAACTCGCACTCCAGTCTTTAACACGTGACAAAGGCATTTAGTTTTCTTACATATTACTAATACAGCGACGAAATTCTGTACCTCCGGCACCTCGCACCGTTAAAAACCGAATATCAGGTCTTTGCCCCACCTTCCTCTTTTTAACTTGAAGGAGGCACTCGTAGCAATTTTGATGGTACATGATCCCCACCCCATTATTCACGTACAGACATTGAGCACAACTTCAAAATTCATGTCCCATCAACACTGTTCTTAAACGAAACAACAATTTTAAATACTGGTTCATGGATGAAAAAGGTCGTTCATGAGTCAAAGTACTGTGCAGACACAAAAAAGACGTTTATTCAAGGAGCTGGTACGAATAGCGTTGCGCAGTAGACGATCAGTGATCGAATAAATATAATTGCCTGGAACAACACCCTGTTTTGAGTATGGTTTCATAGGTTCCATTCAAACATGAGTGGATTTTAAACACTCTTTCACACTTAAATTGTGTTTAAAATTTGTTCACGACTCAGTTTTACCATGCATTTTTCAACAGTCCTCTTTCATTTAGGAGTTCACATATTTTTGTTTTCACGGAGGAATCTATCAACCACTTCCTTATGGGCACGTGTGTATTTGTAGTTAAGCTGAAGTCTAAAATTATCGGCATGGTTTCATCGACATAATTCAACCCTGCCGTAGATAGCTTCTTTTTACCGTGGTCAACAGACAAATCTCACTTCCCCCCTCTAAACGAAAAGCCCTTACATTTCCACCAATAAACGCTCTTTCTCCCACACATGCAATACAAACAGACTCCTACTTACCGACAAACAATGAACAGGAAGAAATTGAAAGCTCTCTCTGGCTATCTACCTCTCTCACAAAGACTTCTTTTTAGCACTGCTTTACATAGCCTGGAGGGATACATTTATACAAAACATCCCACAAAAAAAATATTTATAGGCAATTAAGCAACCCAGGGAAAGTTTTTAACAACAGCCTTACCTTCACTTACTAAGTGACGAACAGTGTTTCAACCGGACACGTAACTATGCTTGCACCTCCGCCTGCCTCACAGTTTTTTTCCGGGTACGAGTGTTTTTTTCATATTTTACGTTTCTCCCGCCAAAATAGTGTTTCTCTGTTCCCTGACATTTAGCAAAATCATTGCCAAAGGTGATCCTCTTGATTTACTTTGAGAATTATTTTTTTTTTTTGAGTTATCCGTCGTTCTTCAGCTGTATTGTTCAATTTTGCATTTTTAAAAACTTACAATACACGAAAACAAAGAAGATAGTGTTCATGCTTGTGATGAAATACAACAGAAATGTTCATAAACCACGGAAAATAAAATTTAGAGAATATTCAACATCCATTAGTTTCCAGGAAATGGAGCTGAGCTTCTCTACCGTACTATTACCGACGGCCCTGGAGAGGACGTGTAGGTCACTTAAGTTGTGGGGAAAGCGGTTACCATGATTTCACGATATATTCTAGTAACATATAGAGGGAAAGAGAACAGGGGCGTTGCTAGACTTGAAAATCACGATGGGTAACTGTTAGGAGTGTATAAATATTGCTGGAGCAAGTTTGATAGCAATTTTCTTTAGAAAGCACTGAAAGAAAGAATTATTAATGCTTTATACTGCAAACTGCAAAAGAATTCGCACATACTATTTTTGGGCACTCTCACACACACACACGTACACTCACACGTACACACACACACAGCTGGTTCTTACTAGTTACGCGACTGGTAGACAAACAAGATAAAGTAACAATGACTAGTGGATTACGGATGTAAGATTTAAGTGTTGGTAGAAAGTCGCCTTCAGCCCTTTTCTTGTTTTGTTGTTGTTATTGCACTGTCTTCATTGCTTTTCATATTTTGCATTTTTTTCTTATGGAAATTTCAAAGCCATATTTCTAAACTTCTTATTTTTTCCTTCTTTTAAATTAATTTTATTAGAACGTGTGTTTCAGATAAAACCAATTTCATTTGGCAAATGCGAGACTGCATAACAAATGGCTGGTTTTCCCGATGAAATATTTCCTGACGTACTTCCAAAAGAGTGTTACTGAAAATGTAAAAAAAAAAATATCGTGCTTTAAAGGAAACTTATTAATATCGAATCGCAAAGTAGATGCGAATAAAAACATGATGGCGGATTCTACTTGTGTAGTTGCTTAGGAGGATTCGTAAAAGTTTCATGGGAACCATATGGAAAGATTGTTTTGTATTAATCCTTGACAACATACTGTTTAACAGGATATTTAAATAGAAAACTTTCAGCTACTGATTTCACTGATCTTTGTTCTATCTGTTGAAAAATAAATAATTCTTTTCTTATAAGCCAATAGACGGAAAATTGTCTGTCAAACAGGGTCCAAGATTTATAGCGTTTGAACTACTTCTGTTCAGCTAAATTTTAAATTTTATAGAAGAACAAGCAGGTTGAAATATGACAAAAATTAAGAAATCAAGTGCCTGGACACATGCACCAGTGAAATTATGAGAATGCCGAATGAGTGGATGCTGGCGGAATGGTTCAGGCTGGATCTCGATTAGCCATCATATTGTCTTGTTTTAGAGCACAACCTCTCTCTCTCTTTCTCCCTCTCTTCCTTCCAACCATAGAGGTGGGGATGACGGCTACTTGAAGTATATCCATTTCCCCATGGAAGTCGATAAACCTCCAAGAAAATGAAAAAACAAAATTGTGATAACTTTCGAGAGAGAACGGAAAGCATTTACTTACAAACATTCACTCAAAATGTATCGAAATTCGGTCGTCATACACTGCCTAAGAGAGAAAATGCCACACCATAAAGGAATGGACGAAAACGGACCAAACTGCACAAATGACCAAGTTGGTCCTGGAAAAATGATTTAATTGCCACATACAGCCTATTCCCCAGTGGCTGAATTTACAGAATGATCAATAAGGACTACGGCCCCTATTTAGTGCGATACAGCATTAAATCCTACGTGGCATCGACGCAGTGAGTGTCCAAATAGAGTCATGGGTATTGTGGATCATATGGTGTCGATCGGACTCCACAGCATCTTGATTTTGCGAGGGGGTCTCAACCGACGCCGAATCGTGTACCACATATGTTCGATGAACGACAGGTCGGGAGATCATACTTGCCACGAAGGCATCCGCACACCGTGTAAAGCATTCAGACTGATTTATGAAGTATGCGGCCCGACTTTATTATGTTGAAACACATCGTTTGGGATGCCCTGCGGATACGGAAGTGTCACGGGCCGCAGCACTTCGTCAACATAGGGACGTGCGGCGCTCCTGAACGTCATTACGGAGCGATGGATACCTCCGCCATTATGGAGCGCCACACGGTGCTCCACGATAGCGGAGTATACCTTCCGTATCCTACGCAGCCTTCAGATTCTCACGCTGTTCCATTCGGCAGCACACGCAGCTCTAGAGCAAAACCACGCCAAGCGGTTACGACGATGACTTACTTTTGAGGTTAACCATCCCATCGGACGGCTGGTCAGCAAACCATACGCAGCCAATCAGCAAATCGCGTCGATATCCAAGCCTCTCCGTAACCACAGAAAATGTCGCCGTTGTGGCTGCACCGATCGTCACATCGGGACGCCTGATATGACGATCGGTACGCTCGGAAGTCCGTTGCCGAGCTCCGACCCTCCTACGAAGTTGCACAGATCTTTTCTGCGGACCACTGTTTCCAAATGCAACCGACGGATGTAGTATCACGTACAGTTTCTTCCGCAATACGACGCAAAGACCGTCCGGTGGTATAAAGGCCTGCAATGACACCTCTCATGAACCTATCCGTTTGTCGAACTCGCGTACGACGGCGTCTTAACGGCATTGGCTGACTTTGTTCAATTTCAAGACACGGTTACAGCAGAACGATTTACTTCTCGCGGCCGTGACGACGTCTCGAATGATGGCCTTACCGGCTGATTGTCCGCTTGTATTCGGCTCGCCGTTCGTGTGATTGGCCTGCAAATACTATCATTTGCGTAACTTGTACGTGTGCACTAGCCCTGCAATTTGCTTGGCGCTGAGTTTATGTCTTCGTGGTGTGACTTTTTCTCAGTCTAGCGGTGTATATCCCATGTAATTGGATTCCTGGACTCAATTTCTTTCCGAAAGTGTTTTATGTTAGCTTGGATTTTTGTTTCAGGTCGTTTTTTTATCTTTGACTGATACCAGTCTAAATAATTTAACTTAACATCTCAGACACGGAAATTCAGACTATTTTCTACTAAAGAGATACAACGTTTTTACGCTGCTACACTTCATCGACAAGCGGCCTAAATAACTTTACATGTCTTTCTTTTTCTCGAAACTTATAGTACTTATACTAGTGACGACTAATGTTTCGGTGTTTCTTTAATTATGTTTCTCATTGCCAATTTATTTACTTCAAAATTCAGATTTCTGGTAACCAATTCAGCCTACTATTTTACAGATAAATTTAACTTGGCATGTACCATCTGTTCGGCCTGTGCTTTATATGAAGGATATATAATGAAATGTTGCGTAATATAATAATTCGCTGAAATGTTAGAACCATCGTCCATGACGAATTTTCCACATAATCTCACGCGGCACAAATCATCACACCCCTGGTTTGCGCGTTGCTGCAGGTTGATAGGGGGCACTTATAATAAACGAACTGGTGTAGTTAGGGTCGCAAAACTAATTCTACGGCAGTATGCCTCCTTAACGAATCGTTTAAAAAAATCAAAGACGTGTCCCAATTTTATTGTCAACCTCAGCGGACAGTTCTGGTTATTATAAGGCATTTATACGAGGAAATCCCATCGGACATCAAACGTAGGAATGCATCGTTGTGCAGTGGATGTGTTATCCATTCGATATTTGTGAGTTCAGATTTCAAATTATTTTGGTTGCACTGTTGTTGAATGAGTGAAAATCAATTACTGTTCTTTATAATACCAGACTGCCAACCCATATTATTTTTCGGATATTAATTATAATCTCTCCACTGAATATGGTGAACGAACGACATGTGTGATTAACGCATATCCTTTGGACAAAATAATTCTATTAAACTTCCCATTTTTGGACTGACACTGATTTTTTCAGATCAGCAGGTAAATTTCTAATTGTTGAGAAAAATTTAAATAATGCTGTTTTAGTTTTACTTAATTTAGCAGTGACTACACCTGAAAAGTTGCAGTTACGGACATCCTTCTTCCTTTTGAATCAACAGTTAACTACTGCGTTTTTCCAAGCTAAATGCTGTCGCAACTTTTGAGAAATTTATTGTTTCTAGAAAATAATATTATTATAGTAGTCATCCGAATTTTTTGGTTCAGGATAAAATTCAGTTTTCCAAGCCTTCGCAGGTCAACCAGACGACTTTTTCAAGGAAAATAGACAAAAAAATGCATTGTAAATAATAGAACGCTTCAACAATTTGAAGAGGATTACTTGATTTGACAAAAAAGAGATACCAAGCCATTATCCTTTAACGACACGAGCATCACGTTGGTTTTGCATGATGCATCCTAGTAGGAAAAAGTCGTTACATGGAGAACTGGTTCTGAATTCGTGGTAAATCTAGAGATGCTATCATTGCAAGCGTCAGTATTGCTAATGGTCCACTCTGTTTCTCGAATAGCTGCAGAATTAGGTGCAGAATAAATAGCTGATTTCTTTATGTCATCCTCCTACATAGTTGGTAGGTAGTTCCTCGTAATTAAGATAATTAATTTATTACTTTTGTCTAAAATAACGTGTTCCAATGTTTTACATTATTTCGTTTTTGAAAGGTTTCTGTTCAGTGTTTCATGAATTTTATATAATTATCATCAGCTTCTGAAATAACATGCGGGATCAGTCTATAATAAAACAGGTGTAGCCTTTGAGTAGGTAATAAACTAAAACGAACCAGGAAGTTCCTAAAGATATGTACCCTTTATTTACAAAGCAGCAAAATATTTCCAGAAAAGTGATGAAGACGCGGATATTGCAATTAAGGCAAGTATTGTTGGGTCAAAAAATGTTGTTAAAAAATTGAAACCGTATAAAGACGGAGTGTTTGTTAAATAATGCTTGGAAGAAGTGGCAAATATGGCGTTTCCAGAGAAAAACAGTATTATTCCAAAGATTAGTCTTGATAGTATGACTGTATCAAGTAGTACAGGGGAAATGGCATTAGAAATGGAAAAAACCCAACATAAAAGCCGAAAATCTCGGATTAAAAAATATCGCTTGCACCTCTGTATAGCTGAATAAAGAGAGTCCTATGACCACACTACGCGGCATCAAACTTCAGAGTTCATGTTTTAACGCTGACTGCAGCGGACGAGGGATTATGTCCAATGACGAGGAGTCAAAAGTGGCAGATGAGCTGGGCGTCGGCTCCCGTAGTTAAGGTCATGCAACGTGCGCAGTACCGTTCGTTCTTTGACGCAGCTTGTGCCTCTGACGTTTAATCTGAATGTTATTTTCTTCGACCCTTTCGAGTGGTTGATTTGTACGAGCCTGGAGAGTCTATGTCGACTCCGCGAATCAATGGCGTGCGGTCGGCCATCGCTTGTTCTCTGGACGATGTTATGTGCGACATTACATCTTGTTGGTACAGCCTTAATACGGTTGGCCTCAGGAGACCTAGAGGAATTACCAATTGGGCGATAACTATTGACTTACCATTTGGAAATGAACTATTTCTGTTACGCCGGCGATGTATCCGCGATCAAATAATTTCAACACGTTTACCGCCGGTCATCGATTGAGATATGTTGTTGGAAAAGCATTTCACTCCCTCTTTTTGTCGCCTTCTTTTGGTTTGGGTGTGTTCCACTTGTTCGGAGAACGCCCATGTAAACTTCTCATCACCATATATCTCTAGTGTTTTGTCTGCTGAATGTACATACCAATGTATATCCATCCAATTAAAAACAAATCGGCACTTTTAAGGTTTTCATAATTTTTATCTGCATGCACAGCTATTGATCAGCTGCAAGTACCTCACATGCAGTCAGTCATATTTATGTCTGATACGTGTTCGTTAATATGTTACATTTTGTTCTCAATTACGTTTCACAAATTCTGAGTCGGCCATTTGTGACACGCAGAAAGGTGTAGAGTTTTTATTTCCACGGAAATCCTATAAAATAGCAGCTATCGAAAGGCTGGATGATATAAGCCAAAACCATTAAAAAATTGTAATCTACATATCCTGTTAATATTTATAGATATTTACATTAATAATAAAGCAAAAACCAAAATGTCGATGCAAAAAAGAAGAGAGATGAGGACAACTAAAGTAGATGTGATTTCCAAAGTGGAATATAAAGAGCTCTATGCAAGACAGTACGAAAAAGTATCACTGAAGACGTAAGGAAATTCAAATGTGAACTAGTGAGGAAAGCAATTGAGAACAACCAAAGCCTAAAGATAGCAAAGGGACATCTCAGTAGGGGAAGAAAACAGATTATGGCACTGAGAAAAGAAGATGCTTCTGTAACAAGAAATAGAGGCGAAATTTCGACAAGAGTGAAAGATTTCTACCACAAATTATATGAAAGGGATCATACATGTACTCCAGACATCGTGAAAGGTACCAGTACCAGAGTTCTTCCAGTCCTCCCAGCAGAAGTTGCACATGCAATCAAGAACATGAAGCGGGGAAAAGCTCCAGGAGAAGATGCAATTGCTGTAGACATCATACAAGAAGCAAGGTGAATCGAAACAGTACTCGCCCAAATTTTTACTCGATGCCTTAAAAAAGGGAAGATTCCTGAGGATTGGAACAACGCTACAATGATCTTGCTACATAAAAAAGGTGACATTGAGGATCTCAGGAACTACAGACCTATCAGCCTCCTATCAGTGGTTTATAAAATCTTCACTAAAGTTCTTTCACACCGCTTGAAGGTAACACTGGACATGGCTCACCCGAGAGAACAAGCTGGATCCAGAGTGGCTACAGCACAATAGATAATATCCACGTACTGAGAGAACTAATTGAAAAAGCGAGGGAATATGAACTTCCATTATGCATGGCTTTTAGCGATTATGAAATAGCCTTTGATTCGGTGAAACCATCAGCAGTTACAATGGCTCTGAAATCCGGCGGTATTGCAGATGCATACATTAATATTATTAATAACATCTATGAAAATGCAAGTGCAAAGATTCGGCTGTTTGAAAATACAACACACATAAAAATTGGAAAGGGAGTGAGACAAGGAAGCTCTTTAATGCCACATTGGAAAATGTCTTTCAATCACTGAACTGGGAAAGCAAAGAGATAAAGATAAATCGAGATTATCTAACCCACCTTCGTTTTGCTGATGACGTAGTCATTTTTGCAACTACCCCATCAGACCTGCAGAGTATGATCCAGGAACTTGCTGACAAGACTAAAGAAGTGGGATTAAAAATGAACTTTCAGAAGACAAAAGTGATGTTCAATGCTTTTACAAGAAATGAAGATTTATCGATTGATGGAGAAAAGCTGGAGATAACAGACACGTACGTTTACCTTGGAGAGCAGATATCTAGTGAGGGTCACATTGATGAAGAAATTAATCGGCGTACAAAACTTGCCTGGAGAGCTTTTGGAAGAAACAGCATAATTTTCAAGAGCAATATGCCATTATGTCTTGAAAGAAAAGTGTTTGATCAATGCATCCTTCCAGTACTTACGTATGGTGCAGAGACGTGGACCTTAACTAAAAGAGACATACAAAGGCTGCAGACAACTCAAAGCAGCATGGAGAGGTGCATGCTTGGTGTAACCAGGAGTGATAAGAAGAGGAACTCGTGGATCCGAAAAATGACAAGAGTGGAAGACATCATGATCAGAGTTAAATCCCTGAAATGGTAATGGGCTGGACATACTGCCAGAGGGACAGACCTTCGATGGACAGCTGAAATTTTAGATTGGATTCCAAAGGATAGGAAAAGACACAGAAGAAGACCACATGGGAGATGGTGGATGAAATCCGAAAGTATACAGGAGTGATATGGAGGCGACTGGCACAAGACAGACGTTGTGGAGGAAACTTGGGGAGACCTTTATCCAGTAGTGGATTGATAATGGTTGACAATGATGATGATGATGACCTTAATAAAAAAAACTGTAGACTGAATGAAATGCATTCCACAGTTTTTTATTAATGTAAAAATTAACGCTACGTTTATTGATATACCTGATTCGACTATGAAGCTTAATATATTAGAAGCTTTCGACACATACCGGAACTCTTCACAACTATTCAACGATATGATGTCTGCTCCGCATATCGGATTAATAACGAGGAATTACACACCATGTAGATATTATTATAACTATAATAGTAGTCCGGATTTATTAGCGCAGAATAAAAATCAGTTTCACAAGCTGTTGCTTTTGGATTTCCATCACTTTTGGCGATGCCTCCCCATCTTGTTTTCACTGTATAACTATAAACTACATTCTTACCAGTGGTGATATTCTTATCACAATTTGCAGTTTTATTAATGATTTAGATTGTGAAGTACCTCCACTGTTGAAAGAACGTGTATACTGGAAGATCAATAATTTCCCATTACTATTTCTGTAGACAGTTCATGTGAATACTTTTAAGATACAAAAATCAAATAAGATTTCCACCAGATATAAGCATCTTCCGTCTGCCAGTATGTATTTTTCATTTTTTAAAGTTTCTTCCCGGTGAAAGAAAGTGACATTAATTTGAAGAATTTTGAAATATTCCTACTTTTGTAACTTTTCAACAGGTAAAAAAACCTCAGTTCCCTTTTCTAGTAGTATCGTCCATTGTCTGGTTATCCTGGAACGACGAATTTCACATCGTTCATACGCAACTTATATTTCACTTATTCTGGGTAAAAGATTGTGAAAAGGTAAAAGAAATTCACTTTATAAACACCAATATTTTTAGACGAGTTGGATTCGTTACAGCACTTTAGTTTTAACTGGAAACACCAATATCAACAAAATATCATACGTTATAACCACATGAGGTAAATTAAAAATCACCAACTGAGATTGCTTAAACGTTTT
Source organism: Macrothele yani (assembly GCA_039090855.1). Taxonomy (NCBI): domain Eukaryota; kingdom Metazoa; phylum Arthropoda; class Arachnida; order Araneae; family Macrothelidae; genus Macrothele; species Macrothele yani. Next base: position 110,226,464 of record CM077034.1, on the reverse strand, counting down.
CTTCAGAGTACAATACAGAAAATATTCTAAAATCTAAAACAAACCTTTAAATTTACCCTTATTAAGATTTAAATAAATATTAATATTGTAACTCTGTGCAGAACAATATTGAATAGATAACAAGCAATTTCTGTTTTCACAGAACACTACACGTCCGTCCAGTTTCGATGCACACCGAGTCTGGCTAATGCGTATTTAGTTTCATGCCGTTTGGTGGTCCATAGAACAATTACAATAACCAATTAGCCATTTGAGCTGCTATATTTGCTGTTCAAAGTTATTAGTGCAAAGAGTAGAAATTCTATACACGTACTCAATATATATTTTGTTTAAGTGCTTCTTATTTTGCTTAAAAAATTCCCAGTTTTCAAACCAGAAAATTGTTTGTACTTTAACTACAAAGCATAGCCACAGGCTGAGATTTCTGAAATTTATAAAAATAATACCAACAAAAGTATAAATGTGCTTGATATGTCTGCAATTTGTTCAGAAAAGTTTCAATAATTATAAGTAAAAAGTTAAACAAATAAAACTGCTAGCTTTATAAACCATTCAGGTGTTTAATGCCTGCTCACAGATTTGAAAGTACATGATGAAATGAGTACTTTTCATAAAATAAAATAAATATTTCGTGTACATCAGCGCAACATATGACGAAATTTTCCGCAGTACCTATGAATTTGTGTTGTACCTATTTGGAACAAATTAAGGAACCTACCTCAGTGAAATAAACCGCGTAATATCCTGAATTTATCCAGTGAAATTGAATTTGGGATTCTTGTAATTTCTTGTTCCAAGGGTGGAAGAACACCTTAATAGGGGAATATTATTTCTCATAATTCAAATTTATGCCAACTGTTTTTTTTTTTTTTTTTTTTTTTTTTGATTGGAGGTTTAACGACCACCGTGAGCAACTCAATGGGCTATAAGCAGTCGCCCGTCCCTAATTTAGGGTCACTGGTTCCAGGGAAGGGAGAGAGCCAGTGCCGTAAGACAAACACAACATCCATGCCTGACCGGGATTCGAACCCGGACCCCTTACGGACGAATGATCAGAGGCCAGCGCCACCGGGGCGGCAATATGCCAACTGTTTCCAATTCAGTTACAGAACCACGGTAAGAGCTACCGTCACCCGCTTACGCTAGAATGTTGTACTTACACAGTCAGAAAGAATAAAAGAACATAGCCGCCGTGTAATACTTGGCTTAAAAAGAGATATCCTTGTAAATAAAAATGTACGGCTCTTCGCATATTATTTACATCTTAAGATACTTGGGAATGAAGTTTATTAAGGAATACACCTGGCAGACTATCTCTTCGCAATTCGATAATTGAAGAACAATAAACAAGAATTTCTTTTTTCTGTTCGTTTGCAGTAGATGCCCACGCAATTGGAAAACAAGAAAGATAACACTGAATTTTTGGTTGTAATGAGCACGTCTTTTGAATCCGTCCTGACGAGAATTAAATTTATCAAAGCTCTTATCAAGGTATGGAAAATAAAGAGCCGATTTATACAGTCGATAAAATATTTAGAAATAGAAACAGCTGCTTAGTTCCATCAACGACTAAAAACATGGTACCAAAATAAACGAATGGCGCACAAAAAGTGTCTCACAGCACAAGGAAGGTATCAGAGACAAAGACATTTTGAAATCGTACGGTTAAAAGAAGAATTATTTATAAGTCTACATCTCCTAGGGGCAGAATTTTGAGTACGGAGAAGTTTAAAATGGTCGAAAAAATGTTATCCATGGAAAATGCCATGATAAGGAAAAATCACTTTCAGGTACGTCTCCCGGAAGCAGAGATAACTAGAAAAAAGGTTTCGACTCTTATGCATGATTTAAGGAGGATAATGCTTCACATCTGCTTTGCTGCAAATGCCATACAGTAAAGCAGATATTTTCAAGAGTGTTTTTAGCAGCAGTGATGAAGCTTCAAATAGAAGTTGACACACATCAACTACCGACAGAACTATGAAATACAAAATGTCTCATATACTAGCTTAAAATATTCTACAAATTAAACTGTATCCGGTGTTGAAAAAGTCTTTAAATCGCACATGAAGAAACAGAGATATTGAGATAAACAGATTAAGCTTTTGGGCCCCTTAGCCGAGAAACTGTGCATGATTTTGCGAACAAAATACGCACACAGAGGTTGCAAAATAAATAGCATCCGACCGAATGAAACGTCTTTCAATCGGGTTTTTATTTCACGAGAAATTGTTGCAAACAGAAACGTAATCTGACGGATTCTGGTGGAAGACTTGTGTGTTAAGAAAACTTTGAAGTTATATAAGATACATTTTGCACTGTTAACGGTCTCCAACAGAGATAGAAATTTTCAAATCGGACTCTTAGTGGCAGAGACATTGACAAAACTATGATATGTTTCAACGCCCTGTTGCGGAAAAATAATCCATTTTTTTAAGAAATAGTTTTCTCGAAAGGTTTTCTGATATGGCAACAGTATCGGTCCACGAAAAAAAATTTCAAACGTGTTAACATGAGTTAAGAATTTGCTGCAAATACATCAGAAGCATATATTAAACTTTACGCCCCTGGTGGCCGAACCAATCTTGGCCAAATGTTAAAAATAATAGGTTAAACATTTCCGTTCTGGACCTCCTTCCGCTGCAGAAAAAAAATTTCAAATCGGAGCTTTAGCTGCACAGATATCGCGGAAACCACAATTTCCTTAACGGCCCCTAACGGCATGTGTTACTTGAAAATTTTCAAATAATATGAACAGCATGTCGCACTGGAAATTCTGTCCAACAAAGACTGATTTTTTTTCAAATTGGACAACTAAAAGCAGAGGTATTGACAAAAAAAATGTTATATATCTACGACGCTGGTGTAGAAAGTATACATTTTGTTAAGAAGAAAATATGCCGAAACATTTTATCAACGATAGAGCTGTCGGTCTCCAAACGAATGTTTTCATTCGAGATTTTAAAATTTCAGATTTTGCTGCAAAGGCTTTAGAAGGCCTAACATCGGAAGAAGTGGATATTTCTGAAGTTAACAGAAAAGTAACCAAAGCTCTTATGGAAACAGCAACAAAATTAGCTGGGTCTAAGAACAAGTTGCATGTAAACAAATTATCAGGAAAAACCAAAATGTTGATGCAAAAAAGAAGAGAGATGAGGACAACTAAAGAAGATGTGACTTCCAAAGTGGAATATATAGAGCTATGCAAGACAGCACGAAAAAGTATCACTGAAGACGTAAGGAAATTCAACTGTGAGCTAGTGAGGAAAGCAATTGAAAACAACCAAAGCCTAAAGATAGCAAAGGGACATCTCAGTAAGGGAAGAAAACAGATTATGGCTCTGAGAAAAGAAGATGGTTCTATAACAAGAAATAGAGGCGACATTTTGACAAGAGTGAAAGATTTCTACTCCAAACTATATGAAAGGGATGATATATGCACTCCAGACATCATGAAAGGTACCAGAGTTCTTCCAGTCCTCCCAGCAGAAGTTGCTCATGCAATCAAGAACATGAAGCGGGGAAAGCTCCAGGAGAAGATGGAATTACTATAGACATCATACAAGAAGCAAGTGGAGAAATTGAAACAGTACTCGCCCAAATTTTTACTCGATGCCTTAATGAAGGGAAGATTCCTGAGGATTGGAACAATGCTACAATGATCCTGCTACATAAAAAAGGTGACATTGAGGATCTCAGGAACTACAGACCTATCAGCCTCCTATCAGTGGTTTATAAAATCTTCACTAAAGTTCTTTCACACCGCTTGAAGGTAACACTGGACATGGCTCAACCGAGAGAACAAGCTGGATTCAGGAGTGGCTACAGCACAATAGATCATATCCACGTACTGAGAGAACTAATTGAAAGAGCGAGGGAATATGAACTTCCATTGTGCATGGCTTTTATCGATTATGAAAAAGCCTTTGATTCGGTGAAAACCATCAGCAGTTACCACGGCTCTGAAATCCTGCGGTATTGAAGATGCATACATTAATATTATTAATAACATCTATGAAAATGCAAGTGCAAAGATTCGGCTGTTTGAAAATACAACACACATAAAAATTGGAAAGGGAGTGAGACAAGGTGACACCATATCTCCGAAGCTTTTTAATGCCACATTGGAAAATGTCTTTCAATCACTGAACTGGGAAAACAAAGGGATAAAGATTAATGGAGATTATCTAACCCACCTTCGTTTTGCTGATGACGTAGTCATTTTTGCAACTACCCCATCAGAGCTGCAGAGTATGATCCAGGAACTTGCTGACAAGAGTAAAGAAGTGGGATTAAAATGAACTTTCAGAAGACAAAAGTGATGTTCAATGCTTTTACAAGAAATGAAGATTTATCGATTGATGGAGAAAAACTGGAGATAACAGATACGTACGTTTATCTTGGACAGCAGATATCAAGTGAGGGTCACATTGATGAAGAAATTAATCGGCGTACAAAACTTGCCTGGAGAGCTTTTGGAAGAAACAGCATAATTTTCAAGAGCAATATGCCATTATGTCTTAAAAGAAAAGTGTTTGATCAATGCATCCTTCCAGTGCTTACGTATGGTGCAGAGACGTGGACCTTAACTAAAAGAGACATACAAAGGCTGCAGACAACTCAAAGAAGCATGGAGAGGTGCATGCTTGGTATAACCAGGAGAGATAAGAAGAGGAACTCGTGGATCCGAAAAATGACGAGAGTGGAAGACATCATGATCAGAGTTAAACTCCCTGAAATGGCAATGGGCTGGACATACTGCCAGAAGGACAGACCATAGATGGACAGCCGAGATTTTAGATTGGATTCCAAGGGACAGGAAAAGACCCAGAAAAAGACCACATGGGAGATGGGTGGATGAAATTCGTAAATATGCGGGAGTGACATGGAGGAGACTGGCACAAGACAGACCGTTGTGGAGGAAACTTGGGGAGACCTTCGTCCAGCAGTGGATTGATAATGGTTGACAATGATGATGATGATGATGACATCAGAAGCAGAAATTAACACTTACAGATTAAGGGCCCCAACCATTCTTGTGATGGCCTGGTGGCCAAACCATTCTTTGCCAAATATCGGAAATTTTATGCACAGCATTTCCCATCACGTGTTTTGTCCGCTATAGAATAACGTTCTCAAATTGGAGTTTTAAATACAAAAATATACGGGAAAACGCCATTTAGCGTTATACCCGCACAGAGAAAAGTCCATGAATTACTTAAAAATTTTGAAATTATATGAAAAGCATGTCTCACGGGAAAGTCTGTCCAACAAAGAAGGAATTTTTCAAATCGGACCATTAGAAGCAGAGATATTGGCAAAAAGAAAATATACACTGCTAGACAATTGCTAAGGACGGATCATAAACGGCTATATAGCGCATAAAAAAGTAAGTGTGGTTGGACGCCAAGTGAAATAAAATAATGTCAGAATGCCAGGACATTACAAGAAAGACAATTTATTGTGCTCTAAAAGTCCAGAAGGCTTTGGAACGTGTTCAAGGGACAAACCGGACATTTTGTGCAGAATACGTAAACGTGAAAAAATGCAATTACCGTCCACAGTCGTTCCGGCGTAAGATGTCAATGCGGGATATGGCCAACATGGAGGGCGATGCAAGATTCCACACGTCGTGTCATGCTTTGCACAACATTATCAAGCAGCTGTTGGGGTAATTTATCCCATTCCTCTGTCAGTGCACGGATGAAGGTGTCCTCGTTTATTAGAGGGCATTGGTGACCAGCAAGACTCCTCCCCAAAGTATCCCACACATTTTCAATGGGATTCAGATCTGGAGAACGTGCTGGCCATACGAGGCGTTCAATATCCTCGCTCTCAAGACACTCCTGGACAGCGACTGTTCGATGACATGTTGCGTTGTCGTCCATGAAAATGAATCTATCACCGACATCACCACAGAACATGCGAACATGAAGTAGCAGAACATCATTAATGTATCGTTGGCCAGTCATAGTCCCAGTTGGAATCCCATAGAGGGACGTACGGCCATTGATCATGATGCCAGCCCATACCATGACACAACATGTCGGATATCGGTCCCTTTCCTGTATGTTTGCTGGACAATATGCAGTACCCCTATCACGCCAGATCAGTTGTCGTCGACAATCAGACGATAGACTGTATCTACTTTCATCTGAGAAGAGGACAGCCGTTATCAGTCCAATTGCGATGTTGATGGCACCATTGTAAACGGGAGGTACGGTGACGTCTGGACAATGGGATGCACACAACAGGACGTTGGGCGTATAGTCCTCCTTCATGCAAACGTCTGGCGAAAGTTTTTCGGGAGATCCGCTTGCCAGTAGCAGTCATAAACTGATTTGCTACCTCACTAGCTGTGCTGCGCCGGTGTCTTTTTGTTAATAGCACTATGTACCGATCTTCTGCAGGTGTCGTACTGCGAACACGACCTCCACCGTGACGTTTGCTACACTCTCCACTTGTTTGAAATGATTTCCAAAGCCTTGAAACAACACTGTGGCTGACGTCGAACTCCCTGGCAACATCTGTAATTTTTCGCCCTTCTTCAATCTTGCCAATAATACGGCTACGCGTAAAATAATCTAGGTGATGTCGGGAAGACATACTGAAAATTGCAAGTTCGTCAATTGATTCTTTCCCTTTCAACTTTGCGTTTGAACAACAACTGTCTACACGCGTCAAATCCTTTATATCTTTTATCAGCGCTATGACGTCAAGAACAAGTTCGGCAATCCAAAATTTGCATACGCACAACACGTCTTACTGCATCCCGCACTTATGCTAATTTCCACAATTTCCTGCCTTCCATTTTATGGTTGCTATCTTCGCTATTGTCATCCGTCCTTAGCAATTGTCCGGCAGTGTAGTATATCTACACCTCCTGGCGGAGAAACGGTGCAATGTTTTAAGAAGTAGATATCTGGAAAGGTTTACCGACATGTGTGGTATCGGTGCACCAGAGAATTTTATTAAACTCGATTTCAGAACTCGGATTTTGCTGCAAATACATCAGAAGCTGAAATTAACTCTTACGCTGCCTGGTGGCCAAACAATTTTTTACCAGAAATTAGAAATCATACGCAAATTATTTCCCATGAGGAGTTGTATCAGCTGCAGAAAATATTTTTGAAATCGGAGTTTTAGAAGCACAGATATCGGGCAAATCGCAATTTAATTTTACTCTCGCTAGCGGAAAATCTGTGCGAATTTTGAAAAAGTGACTATACCAAAATTAATCTTCGACATATATGGAATCGAGAAGTAATAGAATTTTTTCAATCGGATTTTTCGAAACAAATATATGGAATAAAATTTATTTTGAAATCGGTATCGTCTGCTTTTACGCCCTCTAACGGCGAAATTTTGCTACGTAAGAAAACCGAAAAAAGTATCATCATTCTCACATTTCAAGTTCCCAATGCAAAAATAATTTTTCAGATCGCACTAACAGTTGCAGAGATAGGGTGCCCCAGACGGATGGATAAACTGACGGACAATCAAGGTAACATAAACACGATCTTTCTTTAAAAAGACAACGCACTTCATGATTGGCTGGATATACGTATTGCCAGCAGAATAGCATAACCTTGAAATGCTAGTGTGAATACCAATGCATCAGTAAAAACTGCAGTGGTCTAAGCGGTGCCTTATGATCATTCATCCGAATTAGATGCGGGTTCGAATCCGGTGAGGCATGGATGTTGTAATTGTCTTACGGTACTAGCTGTCTCAGCTCCCTGAGATCAGTTGCTCTAAAATAGGAACGTGCCATTTCCCATTGAACTACTCACGGCGGTTAAACCCTCAATCAAAGTTAAAAAAATCACAGAAATAGATCACTGTGGAAGATAGGTGAATGAAAATCGAAGTCATTATGGAGTGTCGTAGGGGTGAATTAATGAAGCTGTTAACTTATTGTGTTCTTACAACATACTTTATACATGTTAAGAATTCAAGAAGAACCGGCAGTTTTTTATTTAAAAGTAGAATAATAAAATGCGAATGTTTTACTAAGTTTTAGGTCGACGTATTTACAATCTCTTTAGTTCCACGAAGGGAATGTCATAGCCAATGAAGGTTAACTGAGACGTTCGTTCATTTTGCTGAAGCGAAGCCAGAGTTTCCGTGGATTTTGGAAAGGCGTGTAGTTGCCGTTTTTATTCAACTTTATTTGCTCTTCGTCTTGCAGGTAAAACGTACGTTCGGGAGGAGGGACGCGTGACTGGCCGCCCAACCGGGTGCGTGTGCCGGCGCAGAAAGCGGTGACTGGCGGCCAAGCAGGGAGCTCGTGCCGGCCGTACTGGAGCTGTGGCAGATCACTGTGTCTTGTTTTCTGCAAGCTATCTTCGGATCGTTTATCGATTGCCTTTTCGATTCCAAGATGGCGTTTTTTGACATTGTTTGTTCGCTACCTTGGCAATTACCTGGTTGACTTCTATTAATTTTTTTCTCACTTCAAATTTCGGAGAACTTTGCTCCGCCACTAGTCAGGAAGTTCCGGAATCGGTATTTTTGAATAACTCTATACCGCTTTTGATTAACGACCACGTGCATTAGTTTTGCGGCCACGTGCATTTGTTTTTGCGACCACGTGCCTTTCTTTGCGGCCACGTGCTAAGTGTTGTGTGTGTGCTTGTGCCTGTTTGTTTGGATTACAACGCTTAGGAGAATAGGTAAGTACTTTTTGCTTATTTTTTTTAGCGAGGGTTTGTGTTTTATAAACTTTTTCTGTTGTGTGAGCTTCTGGAGGGGTCGGACTTTTGTCCTCTTCCACGATGGCTGCTAAGACTGAGCCCGATAGGGCTAACGCTATTGTTGTCACCCATAAGGGTATTTCTGCTACAGACGTTTGTTTAGCGCTGTATAAACATTTATGGTTTCCTTCGACTGCAGTTTTTGCCCTGATCTAAGAGGCAAATAAAAACAAACTCGAAGTGGTGCTTAATAAAAGGGAGCATTACTACAAGCTTCTTGATTGTGAGGTTGAGTGCAACAATACTTTGATGAAGTGCACTAACGCCCAGACAAATGTGAAGTTAGTTTTTTGTAAATATCTGCATTGCGGCATCACCAATGCCGAGGTTGCTACTGCTTTTTCGAAATTTGGTAAGGTGACGACCGTTAAGTTTGAAGTGAGGAAAGAGAATGCTCCCCACATGAAGGGGCCTTGTCAGGTACCTGTGTAATTTCCATTGATATGAAGGAGCCTATTCCTAACTTTATGCAAGTGAACGGTCAGCGTTGCATGAACATTTACAGGGGCCAGATTCGGGTGTGTAGACGCTGCAGCCACGCTGGACACATTGCTGTGGACTGTGAAAAGTTTACTTGTAGCAATTGCCATATTTTAGGGCACTCAGCTGAAGATTGCAAGGAGGTGTGTGGAAATTGCAAATCTCCGCACCACCAGAGGAAGGCCTGCAGTCAGAGGTCCTTTGCGCAGATGCTTGGAGGGGGCAAACAGTCCAAGCGTGATGACGAAATGGAGGCTTGCCACGCTGAGGAGGAGGGGGCTCAGGAACGGTTGCCGAGGCTGAGATCTCGAGCAAAACAGAAGGGGATCACCAAATTCTCAGCTCGGTACAAGCACAAGAGGCTCTGCAGAAACAACAGGTAAGTGTTGTGCCTAAGAAAGGCAACAATACAGGTAAGGATAATAAAGAGAGTGTTTCTTTTACAGCGAAGAAAAGAGAAACCGTTCCTATCGGTGAAGATGGGACGCGGGGTCTGTCTTCTTCGAGTTCGGATGAGGATGGTTTTACGAAGGTTATAAAAAAGTCAAGGAATTTGACTCTTGAAGAGGTCGGGTTCTTCAGTCTATCCCCGGAAGTGTGAGTATTGTGGAGGGTAGTGAGATGGCTGAAAATTGTGATGATGCTGATGATAAGAATATGGAGGTTGATATTCCTAGTGAAACCATTCCTAATGGCCTAAAGACTCCCAGTAGTGCTCGAACCTATTCTGGAGGTAGTGAGATGTCCAGCGAAGAAGGGGAGACCTCCTGTGCTGATAGTACGGAGTGCAGTAAGTATTATTCTGATCTTAGTGAGAGTATTGAGGAGGGAATTGCTATTAGTGAAAGATCTCAAGATGATATAGAATGTAATGGTGACAGTGATATTGATATTTCTAATGATTTCACTGATGATTGTAGTAATGTGGTTGATAATGATTGTGATAATAGTGTTATTGAGTGTTTTGGTGCTGCCACGAACCGTGAAATATCTGAAGTCCAATGTTTTGGTGCGAAGGAGGTGAATTTGGTTTCCACTGACCCAGTGCATGATTTATTTCCGGAACTTCCCAACGACACCGGTCAATGGGAAGGGACGGATATGAGGGCACCTTCCCTCCTGGCCAACGCAAAGGGGCAGCGGTCTTCCTCCGCGGCTGTGGATGGTCAGGGCGTGCGTCTTTCCGAAAGGGAAGCGGCATACCTTACTCCACCCTCCGATGGGCTATCTGAGCACTTCGGGGGTCCCGGAGGTGCACTTGCGCTTGGACGCGCTACGACCACGAGCGGCAACCACGTCGCCGCTGACTCGGAAGCGATGCCGGAGACTGCCGGGACAATCTGGGCTCCGCTCGATGAAGTCCGGGCTGTCGGTGTTGGTGGTGCGCAGGTTCGCCAGCACTCTAGTACTGAGGCAATAAGTGGCAAGTTCTGGGCTTCTACGGAGCCTGTGATGGGTCATGATAAAGATGTGGACCCTGTTCGGGCTAACTTACAGCACCAGAACCAGAGTTAGTTTAAAAATTCTGGCAAAGAATTCACGGCAGCTAATTTTAAGGCTGTCAACGAGCTTGCCGCGGCGTCCTTTGTGATGTTGCACGGCACAGGTCACGTCGTTCCGACGGCAAACGGCCAGAGTTTTACTGCTGAGAAAATGGATCGCGGTGCAGCAAAGAAGGTGAAATTTGACAAGTAATGTGGTTTCTTTTCCTCTCTCTCTGTTTCCAAGTTTTCATGACTCTCGTTTATTTTTGTCTTTGTTTAATTTCCACTTTCCCTTTTCAGCTCAAGGTAAGTATGCATACCAGTAGGGTCAATTTTCTCGGCACCAACATTAGGATTGGTACGTTGAATTCTCAAGGCCTTAACTTTGCGGAGAAGCATTGTTGGCTTGAAGGATTCTTCCGCCAGAGTAATCTGGACTTCCTTATAATTCAGGTGACGCATCATACGGTCTTGGCCAAGTTGTTTTCCTTTTGAAGAAATTCCGGGCTAAGGTTTAAGTACTCTTTAGGCAGTACCGGCTACACGGGTGTTGCCATTATTTTTAAAGAGAAGTTTGAGAGATATATTTCGCAATTTCAAACGGACGGGGAGGGTCAGCTGATTGCTCTGACCGTTCACAGTGGTAGTATGTCCATGAAGCTTGCTTGTGTGTACGCTCTGAACCATTGAAACATGCAACGGTCGTTCTATAACCAGCTCCCGTTTTTTAGGAGTTCGGAGGACGTCTTGATTGTCGGCGGAGACTTTAATGCCGTCATCGATAGTCACCTTGAAAGGGCGGGCAATGGTAGGTGGTCTGAAGCCTATGAGAACGTGATTAAAGCTATTCTGGACACTCAGGGTCTTTACGATGTCTGGAGAACTCTTAACCCTAGAGAGCCAGGCTACACTTGGCAGAGAGGGTCCAGTGCGTCCCGCATTGATATGTTTCTTGTCTCCAAGATTTATTGGATTGACAAAGTTGAAATTTTCAGCCCTAACTCCCCTCTGAGGTACATTTCTGACCACTCGGCCGTCATGACGAATGTCTGTGCCCCGGTACCGAGAGAGAGGGGTGCTACCCCCTGGCGAATGATCTTCTCCATGTTAGAAAACGAAGAAACGCTGGTGCACCTTTGTTCTATTTTGAACGCTGGGATAGCCACGATTACGGACGATGAGTGCGGCGTGTGGGAGAGGGTTAAAAAAGAGATTAAGGATTACCTTATGAAGAAAGGTAGGCTGGCTGCCATGGAAAGGAGGAATCGTCACATGATTTTGATGAATATCCTGAATGCGGCGATTCGTGGAGAGGAAGGAGGTTGTAATTCCTCTCTGATTAATAACGTTAGAAGTAGGATCAGTCATTTTTTTTTAAGGAAGAGGGTTCGGCGGTCAAATTGACCGGCTCCCTCGAAGTGCTCCGGCAGGAGAGTGACATAAACTACATTTTCAGGAAGATGGAGGCTGAGAGAGTTAGGGAGAACCTCCAATGTCTTGATATCGACAACAAGGAAGTCAGGGATCTCCCCGTCATTCTGAAGACCGCCGCGGACTATTACGGTGAGTTGTTCAGCAAGGAAGCGGTGGCCTCTGAGGTTATGGATGCCTGGTTGGAAGGCACGCCGGTTCTTGCGCAGGAGGATAGGAATCTCGTGGAAAGGGAGTTCACTGATAATGAGGTCAAGACCGCGATCCTGGATCTCAAGCTCAACAAGTCTCCTGGTATTGATGGCTTGCCGGCCGAGTTCTATAAGAAATTTTCGAATATTCTGGCTCCGTGGCTTTGTAGAATTTACAACCACATTGTGAATAGGGGAATCATGACTGAAACTATGAGAACCAGTATTGTTACTCTGCTTTGTAAGACCCCGGAGAATCCTGCCAGGGATCTTGGAGAATCCTGCCAGGGACCAGTGTCTCTGTCTACAATTAATTACAAGATCATGGCAAAAATCATCAATGCTAGGCTGTTGCGGGTTGCGGAGAAGCTGGTTGGTGTTGGTCAGACCTTCAGTATACGTGGGAGACAAATGTTTCACAACATCAGGTGCGTAAGAGACTTGGTCACTTACGTTACCGAAAGAGATCTTAAGCTGGAAATGTTTTCTGCGGATCAAAGCAAAGCCTTTGATCGGGTCTCCCACGATTTCATCAGGAAGTTCCTGGAAGCTAACGGCTTTGGTGAAATATTCCGAAGGGCTGTGAACTCGTTGTATAGAGACCTCAATGGGAGAGTTATTGTTTCAGGCCGTCTTTCTTCCCTCTTTGACGTTGGAAGAGGAGTGAGACAAGGCTGCCCCCTCTCTCCATTGTTGTTTGTTTTGGTCATCGAGACCATGCTGAGGAAGGTTCTGGCGCACCCAAACCTCAAAGGGGTTCCTGTGCCTGGTTGTGCGTACTCCATGAAGTACTTGGCGTATGCTGCTGATGTCACCTTCTTTGTGGACTCGGAAGGAAGTCTGACTAAGGTCCGGGAGGTCTTCGCTGGGTACTGTGGGGCCACCGGTGCTAAGCTGAATGATGATAAGTCCAGTCTGGTGCTCTGGCGAAGATGGGATTGCACTGCCGTTCATGGGCTGGAGGTGACCGATGGACCCGTCAGGATACTGGGTATCCTTTTCGATAGGGACGGTGTTCATAAGAAAACTTGGAGGGACATCCTCTCTAACGTGCGGAAAGAGAGGGATAGGTGGCAGAAGCTTCATATTTCAATGACTAATCGTGCTAAGTTGGCCAATGCCCTCTTGGTGTCAAAGTGTGCTTTTGCCGGAGAGCTTGAGTCACCCCTCAGAGTCTTTTGAGGTTATTGGAGAGGGAGATTTTTGCCTTCATCTGGGCTGGTAAGGCCGTTGAGGCGATAGCCAGAGCCGCCCTTTTTGTCCTAGGGAGGAAGGCGGTTTAGAGGTTAAACACCTTTCCTCTTGGTTCAGCGCACTCCAGTTTCGTAGTACTAAAGGGGCTCTTAACTCCTCTCATCCGTGTAAGAACTTTGTGTCTTTTTTGACTGGATTATCCGCGGACATGTTCTTGCCTGGCTATCGTTTTTTCGGGCCCCGCAGGGAAACTACCCATAAGTGTTACAAGCTTGGTGGGCACCTTCAGGCCCTTGCGGAGGCCAACCGGAACGGGAATAACTTGAAGCAGATGTACGTTCATATCTTTCCTAGACCCAGGGAGAAGATCATTAAGTTTAATGTTGTTAACTTCGATAAGAGGGAGGCGTGAATGTGTGTCCATGCTGCTGGGGTTGATTGCAAAAAAAACGGGACTTTAAGTTACGTTTGGCGCATGATGTCCTTCTTACGAGGAAACAGCAGTGCAGGTGGGGTGGTGCTGTCACTGACAGGTGTCTTTCCTGTAATCTTATCGAAGATAGACGCCACTTGTTTTTTAGTTGCCCTATGGCTGTGCAGGTTTGGCGGTTGGTCTGGGATTGGGCGGGCCGCCCTCAGCAGTTTATGCCTCAGCATGTTTTCTACCAGTATCCCGGTCCCAAAGCTGGAAGGGATGTCTGGAGACTCATCATTACGGAGACGACGTACAAAATCTGGAGAGAGAGGAACAGAGTTCTTTATTGTAATCACGGTAATGTGGGATTCAGCCCTATGAAAGTTGCCTGGCAGGTCAAGTGCGAGATCCGGAACAGGGTTGAACTTGACGCCCAAACCCTTTCGGACCGTGCCTTCAGGTATCGGTGGGTCTTCTGGCCTCGGATTTTTACCGGTACTAGGGAAAAGTACTTCTTCCACTGGAGAACTTAACACCCTCCCACCCCTCTTGTTTCGGCTTGCAATAATGCATTACCGGATCCTTTTGATTTTTTTGTTGATGTTTTGTTTCGTTGATACATGGTTTGTGTGTTCTACTAACTTCTCGGATCGAGCGTGAAGGGCTCCGGAGACGCCGTTTTCCGGACCCCCGATCGGTCGATTCGGTGCTTTTTCTTTCGTTTCAGCCTCTTCTGCTTTTCAGTTTGGATCCAGTTTCGGTTTCCGGACTCCCGGTTTCCGCGTTCGGTGTGCGGTGCTTCGGGGGTGTTGCTTGCGAGAGTGTTTTATTTATTTGTGTGTGTATGCGTGTTCTTTTTTTTTTTTTTGCCGGCGTGCGTGTTTTTGTGGAGTGGGTGCCTTGGGGAGTTTTTTTGTTGTTGTTGTTGTCTGGTGTGTGTCTGGCGTGTGCCGGTTCTGTGTGTGTCCTTAGGGGGAGGCTTCCTCGTTTTTGGAGATGCCTGTTGCTCTCCGCCGTTGCCTCCTCTGATGTTGTCATCCGTTGGGTGACTTTGTCACTGGGTCTCCTCCGAAGGAGGAACTTCCTACTACATGAACGTTTCGAAGGGCCTTGTCCCTCCTTCGTTCTAGGAGACTCCGCCGTCGGTATGTATGGTGTTGCTTCGGTGCTTTTGGGGAGAGGTTTCCTCGTTTTTGGAGATGCCTGTTGCTATCCACCGTTGCCTCCTCTGATGTTGTCATCCGTTGGGTGAATATGTCACTGGGTCTCCTCCGAAGGAGGAATTTCCTCCTACATGAACGTTTTGAAGGGTCTTGTCCCTCCGTCGTTCTAAGAGACTGCGCCGTCAGTATGTATGGTGTTGCGTCGGGGGTGTGAGTGTCCCTGCTTGTGGAACCGTGGTGTGTGTATCGGGGCGTGTGTGAAACACCGGTGGAACCGATCCCATGTTCATACATGGTAGCGGGGAAACAAGCGTGTTGGTGTTGCTGGGCAACAAAATTTCGTAATGGGAGAGAGTTCGTCGTGCTTCTGCACAATATGACGTCCCTTTCTTTCTGTTTCCAGTGAATGGTATTTGAAGACAAGGTATGTACAAGGTACCTCATCGGCTAAATACGTGATAGTTCATGTGGCCATGAATAAATGTGATCCACGACTTTTTTTTCGAAATGCTGAATGGTCGCATCTCAGTGTGCAAGAAATTCATCCCTTATACGATTCAGTTTGTATTCTGTTTTTCCTGATTACACGAATAGGGTTTATCGAGAAGAAAGGTAACAATGGAAGTTTAAAATAAATCGACGGATCTTAAACGTCGTTGCCCGTTGCTTCTTTCAAATATTAAACGTCGTTGCCAGTTGCTTCTTTCAAATATTAAACGTCGTTGCCAGTTGCTTCTTTCAAATATTAAACGTCGTTGCCAGTTGCTTCTTTCAAATATTAAACGTCGTTGCCCGTTGCTTCTCTAAAATATTAAAGTTTCTTTGGACAAGCAATTGTTAAATGGATTGTTTAGGCTCCTGTAAACAGTTTGTTTTGGAACTCAATATATTTTAACCTAAACTGATGGAAAAAATCACTGAATTAACAGGCTATTGTTTTATTGTTTGAAATACGCGCGTACGATGATTTATTAAATAATAAACTTTCATTTTTACCACAATACTGTATGTACAAAGGAACATGCACATAAACTAGAGAGGGGAATTACGCTCACCCACTCGCCATTGGCGAGTGTATCTTCTAGCATGGCAAGTGGATTTCCTGCGTTTCAAGATTTCTTTAAAATTGCAGCTTATAAAATGTATGAAATAACAATATTGTAGGAGTTTAATATCTTTTAACACCTTGCACGTCTTAATTTATAACACGGACAAATATATTCTAGTCCGAAACCCGAATGCCCGAACTGAGATGCCATACCCAGCTGGGCATCGTACGAGACAGCGAAGTTGACATCACAGATGCATAGCATTCTCTCCAACTGACGGAATAAAGTGATTTCCATACTGGAAAATGCTATGTAACCACCGTCAAGAGTTGCCGACGTCCCGCCTGCTAGATTACGTGGCTTCTACGGCTCTGTCTTTGATGCGCGAACTAAATTGTCTGGGCTCTGTTGTTTAGCCTAAATGCGCGATGGCAGGAAAATCAACAACGATTTGGTTGACAAAGGTCATCTAAACATAAAAACATTTAGATAACATTGATTTGTTGAAAATCAGTCTGTAATCTCAATATAATTAATTCCAGGTAACAAAGCTTTAGTAACATTTTTCCAACGTAATCCGTCCGTTCGTAATATAGCAGTGTCACGCGATTCCAACTCTACAAAATTTGTTCTTGTTTATATTGAGAGCAATTGTGTGATACAATGCCATTCAGAATCTGAAAATATTATACTCAAAGACAGAAATGATGCAAAAGATTGTCAAAAGCCAAAGAGCAGCAAATTTCAGGAGAAATGGATAGAATAATTCACTTGGTTGTTTTTGAAGATGTACTCGCAAAATGTGTATTTTCCTGCAATGGAGATGTGAAAGTCGATAAATCCTGTAAGTTTTGACTGGGATTTAATAGCTCTTTCAAACATGAAATCGTCGATTCCACGATGAAAAAATGTCTTACGATGAAGCGATTGAAAATACCTCACATGCTATGTCACACTGTACATTTATAAAGATCCTTTTAAGAGCCACCTTTAATCCATATTTTTCGCTTCCTTTGACGCTTTCACAAAGTAAAATAATGCAAAGCAAAGCTTCAAGATGTAGAGATAACGTTTCGCCATCTATCGTCGCTTTACATAACTACTTTCCGGGCCAAAAACATTTAAGCAGCCCAAAGTGTTATTTAATCTCAGCTACTATACTGAAAAAAAACCAACAACAACATTTTCTGACATTAAGTCACTCACCATGTTATCCAAAAAGTTAGAGGTTGTTGTATTAAAAACAGAATATAAACTGGAATGCTTGCATAGAATTCATTCCTTGTATGTCGGAGGCCATAACAAAACCGGTATTGAAGGAAATAAAGCAGTCTCTGTTTACTGGTATTATTTCAGACATCTCAACCTACAAAGGCACAATAGCGGAATTGATCACGTACGGAAGATATTTGAAAAACTGTAAAATTGAAGAATACTTTTTCGGGCATCTAGAATTAGATAATAGCGCAACTGAATACTGTTTTTCTTCTATTGAAAAAATTGCTTACCTTCGTTAAGATTTAAAGAAAAAGTTTTGTATTGCTGATTTTGCAACAGATGGAGCAGCCAACATGCTTGACGAAATACCTGGTTTATGTGCCAAATTTAAAGAATGTTTACCACATATATTATCTGTGCATTGTGTTGCTCACCAGTGGTAGCAAAGCATAACATAAGCTCAAAAGAATGCATCGTATTTAGTAACGTTTGCCGGTGTACAAGACCGGTTATGTGATGATCCCGTGATTCAAAGTATTATTTTTCAATTTATATGTCATGCAATAAAAGTTGGTTTCATCGTTTCGATCCGTTGAACGTTTATTTCTTTATTTATGGCTTCTGTTTCAACATTATTTTTCCCACATAACGTTCGAAACACACCAATCTTAGGCAATAAAATATATAATACACTGCACTACTTCGTAAAAGCTTTCGTTCATTTGCCTACCCAATAAGGTCCTATAACAGGGAAAGTATTTGAAGGTCCTTTTTTATGTCAGAAAGGTTTGAGAAATCGTTATCGACATAAACAGAATAGGATCGGAGTCACGTTTATGGAAGTTGTGATGGTTTAAATTCAGTCTGTCAGAAAAAGTGAACCTACTTTTATTGAATACCTTTCGGAGGTCAAACACATTTTCTGTTTGTGGTCTGTAATGTATATTTTTTCCGCAATCTTGCGTATGTTGCTTGTGTTTAATGAGTACTCTAGCCTGAAAAGAACGATATCATTACCCTACCACTAGCGATACCCTTGTTGAATTCTATTTCCACATTACATTAAATGAACTGTATATTGTATGCCTGTGAATTCATTTGATTTTATATTTCACTAAATAACACACAGGTACCACTATCCTGTGTAGAAACCTGCTCATAAGAAATGCGCCAAGAAAACAAAAACAACTACAAAAAAAAAGATTCGGCCACTTGTATAATTATTAAGAATAGACACTAAGATTATGAAAAAGTCGAAGAAGCATATAATACAGCAGGTTATAAAGATCACTGGCTTTCTTTTCCACATAACAAAATGATAACTAATAGCCAACAAGAAAGAGACACCGAATTTTCAGTTGAAATGAGCACGTCTTTCAAATCGTTTCCTACGCGTATAAAATTCATCAAAGCTATCTAATGTCACTAGAACCTGTTGCAAAAGAAACAAAACAAAAACAAAAAAAAACAACAAAAAAAAACCGAATTTTTTTGAACGATAAAAATCCACAAGTAGAAGCAGTTACTTGTTGTTTTAACCAACGCCTAAAGGTATGTGAATGAAATTAAAAAAAAACACAAACAAATAGTGTGTCATGGTGGAAGTACCACAGAAAAAGAGATCTTCCAATCGAACAGTTATAGGAACAAATATTGTTTTAGCAGACGAATTTTGCTTAACAAAAAAGTTGGAAACAGACTGGAAGCATTATTAATTTCAAAAGCTACGCTAAGGAAGAAGAACTTTGCAAATTCGTCTGGTATAATTATTAAGAATAGGTATAATTATTAAGAATAGCGAGAAAAAGATGTTTGATATGTTCACCTATCAGCAAAGATGTGCTTCACTTATAGACGAAAATACTCACTTTTTTACTGTAGTAAATGTCATACAATAAAAGAAAGAAATTCACAACATTGTTTTTAGAAGAGCCGCGGATGGCTTAGTGGTTAGTGTTTCAGATTATCGATGCTGGGTCCCCAGGTTCTAGCCAGGGCTGATCCTTCAGAGATGGTGTGATTTACTAACAATCGCTGAATATCCGCCGAGCATCGGACGAGCACGTTAAGTGACGGCCCCCAGGCGGGACCCACTGGTTAAATGGGTATCCTTTCTATACCCCACCTGAAATTCTCTCACCCCTCTATGCGCAATATCGTACTTGTACGGTGGCGCCATCTACTGTACTCTAATCTCACTACAAACTGCTCTGTCAAAGTCGCTAGACTTGCTCTCATTCCTTCCGTTTCTGTGTCCTGCCCAAAAGGCGATCTCGCTGTAGGTGGCTGGGACCTAAACTCTACTCCCTGTGGACGGAAGTCCTACAAGAAAATGACGCTGAGCCCCTATTGTTTTTAGAAGCGAGTATACAGCTGCAAACAGAAGTACAAGGACACCGCCTAGCGACAGAACGATGAGCTGCAAAATTCCTTAAATACAAACCTAATATATTCCACAGGTTAATGGTATCGGGTGTTAAAATAATTGTTTAAACAATGTAGAAACCACTTGATACTATTGCTCTTCAGATGGGAAAGACAGAGGATTTAAGCAAATTTGAAAAGGTCAAAATTGTAATGGCCAATGAAATGGCTACGAGCATTCCAGAGACGACATGGTTTGTTGAGTTCTCATCGTCAGCAGTAGTTAGTCCTTCAGAATAAGTAGTCCGCTGGCGGAAATCCGCGAATCGCTAGCGCCGTCTGTCTGACCACATTTCATCCATCCTAGGGGAGAGCGAAGTCTGTCCTGCATAGTACGAGCCTACAGAAGGAATGCTCTGGCACAACTAGCCATCATTTGGGTGCTAGTGTTTGGCGCATTTTGTTGCACCATTCAGTACGTCGAACATTGCTTACAATGGGGCTGCTCAGTAGCTTCGCGTTCCCGTGGTAACATCCAATCCCTGTCAAAAGCACATACAATTGGCACTCGAGTGAAAGATTTCTACACAGAACTAAATGAACGAGATGATACACCTATTCCAGTCATTAAGAACGGTACCAGTACCAAAGTTCCGCCTCTCTTCTCCACAGAGCTTTAACGTGCACTTAAGAACATGAAATGGGGAAGAGTTCCAGTACAGTGAAGAATGACACTTGATATTATACAAGAAGCACATGAAACAATAGAAGTTCCACTCACCCATGTTTTCACTAAACGCCTCAATGAAGGAAAGATTCCAGAGGGTTGAAATAATGCTTCAATGATACTGCTTTATAAAAATGGGGACATTGTGGATTTCTGGGCGTACAGCCCCATGAGCCTACTTTCAGTGATTTATAAAATATTTACAAATGTTCTTTCACATCACTACGACGTAGTATTGGATGTGGTTCAATCAAGAAAACAAGCTGGATTCCGGAGTAGCAGGAGCATCATATATCATATCCATTTACTGCGAGAACTGATTGAAAGAAGGAAGAAGTGTATACTCCCTCAATGAATTGCTTTTATTGATTATGGAAATGACTTAGATCCTGTGAAACCCTCAGAAGTTACAATGGATTTGAAATCGTGTATTGTTGGAGTTGCATACATTAGCATTATTAATAACATCTATGAAAATGCAAGTGCACAGATTCGGATATTTGAGAAATACAGCACCAATAAAATGGGAAAGGGAGTGAGAAAAGTGACATCATATCTCCCAAACTCTTAAATGCCACATTGCAAAGTGCCTTTCAATCACTGAACTGGAAAAACAACGATATAAAGAATAATGGAGATTATCTACACCAGCTTCGTTTTTCTTATGACTCAAATTTTTTTCAATTACTCCTTTAAAGGTGCACAGTATGATCCATCTGCTTGCTGACAACAGACGTGTGATTGAAAATGAACTTTCAGAAGAAAAATATGCATGTACAATGTTTTTAGAAGAAATGAATATTTATCGATTGGTGTGGAAAATCTGGAGATAACCGATACCTACATCTACCTTGGACAACAAATATCAAGGAAAAAAACACATTAATAATGAAATTAATCGTCGTATACAACTTGGCTGGATAGCTTTTGTAAGAAACAGTACAATATTTAAGAGACATATGCCATTACGTCTTAAAAGAAATGTGTTTAGTCAGTGCATCCTTCCTGAGCGTAAGTACGGAGCAGAGACGTGGAACATAACTGAAAAAGAAAAACAAAAGATGCAGACGACTTAAAAAGGCATAGATATATAAATGCTTGTTGTAAACAGAAAAAGTGAAATGAGGAAATCATGGATACGAAAAATGGCAAGAATGGAAGACATCATGATCCGAGTATAATTTCTGAGATATCAATGGGCTGTACATATTGCCAGAAGAACGGACCACCGTTGTACAACCGAAATCTTAGACTATATAAACAGGAACTGAAAAAGACTCATAAGAAAATGACATGGGAGATGGGTGGATGAAATTCGAGAACATGCCGGAGTAATATGGAAGAGAGTAGCTCAAGACAGACAGTTGTTTGAGGAAACTTAGGGGGATCTTTATCCCGCAGTGGATTAATAATAATCCTTGACAAACGTGGTGATGTTGATTCTCCGGATATTAACAATGGTTCCAGTGATTTCAATCACATAAATATAAATAATTTGCAAAATATCCCCTACAATACTCGAGAATTTCTGTTAAACAAGTTTTGATAAAAAAAGTAGATTAAAATATCAACACGTGAGACCAACTGTTCCCGGGGAAGCACACTCTTTTAAAAATAAGGACATAACCATATAACACTCTCTTCAGTCGTGCTCTGAACCACCTGCTTCATACATTTTCAGTCTGTATCTCAATCCTCGGTTCCTTCGGCTCTCACACCACAAGGAAACATCATTTCTGCGGAGGATGTCAAGTATTAACAAAGACTAGAGAGAATTCCAAAAGAGAAAACTGATTATTTTAAAGAACAGAGCTAATCCTGGAAGTCAAATTTATCTTTATGTTTTCAACACAGCGATTTATACTTAACAGACCAACGCAGTACGGTTGCCTATTTGTAATCATAAAATCACGAATAGAACCAATGTCTTTTGTTTCTTTCCAAAAGGATTTGTACAAGAGTTTGAATCAAATTCGTATTCTGTGTGATTAAACCGAGCTATATTTTGTAATTTAAATACTTTCCTCTTTTGCATTCTAATAATTTCGGTGAGAGGAATTCGATTGTGAAAAAATCTTCAGCATTATAATTTCATTTCAGTGTCTGAAATACAATGTGTTTCTAAATCTACCTATTTTATTTTTCGTATTTTTAGGTACACATCTTTTTTAACATGCTTTTTAAATCATTTAGAAAATATGATTTCCAGACACCAAATATAATAATTGCATTCATTGTAGGCTAACAATAATTTTTGTGGCACTCTGCGTATTTTGTAATTAATTGTTTAAAAATATGCATATCAAGAACCATGAATTTTTCGTCCTGGGTATTTTTTGTACGTGTTCGAAATCAAGCTTATTGTTTACGATTGTCCGAGCGAGAAGATTGCCATTCTATGACTGATGGTAAAGTTCAGTCGAAGTTTATATCGGTCAATCCCTTTCTCATGAAAATTTCTTTTTCGTCGTATAACCATTAACTGAGAAATACTTTATATATAACATTTTGGCTGTTACAGTTTCACTAAATAATGTACGCTGTGTTACTCAACCATGTAACCATAACTTTTTAAAGTGCGGTTCTGTTTATAAAACGTTAATAATAATTTGCGGAAAATATTTGCTCAGGGTATCACAGTGTTTAATAGTTAACATTTGATACTTAATATTTCATCATTTTAAAGTTAACGTTTCCTCATTTGATAGCTAAATATTACCCAATACATATTGGAAGTAAAGATGTTTAGTTATATATTCAAAAAAGGAAAATTAAATTCCTTAGACCAGTGGTTCCCAAAGTTTGAGCCGCGCCTTCCTTACGGGGACGCAGCGAAATGTTGCAAAATTCCATAATTTTATTCCCATTTTCTATGTGTTGGGACGCGACATCTGGCGGGCCTGGTGCAAACCGTAACTCACTTATTAACTGTTTGCAGAAGCCTCTAAAAATGGTTACTAAATGGCGTTCTTACAAGCGTGAGTTTTCCCCCTGAACGATTGGCATACGTGTGTGTTCCACGCTGCCACTACCGGAAGTAATCTGAGCTTTCTTACCAGCATCCGTGCTTCTGATAAACATTCCTCCCTCGTTCTCCGGGCGTCTGGAAATAAAATTCTCAGTACAGATTTTTCGAGAAGGTCACCAGATCCGTTAAATATGCTCATCCGTTGTCATTTGTGACTCATTTGGCGGTTAGCAGTATGTTATGTTGTTGCATTAGTTTCGGCGCTAGTAAGCTTTTGGCGTATCAACTGATTATTCTTGTGATTGAGTTAAGGTTTTCTTCTCGTATGTATTTTCAAAAATGGATCGGTATTTACTAAAATGTAAGGTCAGGTGATGGGATGTAAGGTCAGGTGATGCGTAACATCACAGCCTCTCCTTGACAAATGTCAACCCCGCCTTCTCGTGGTACATCCTGTTCCCACTAAAGGGGCTCTGACGACCACCAATAGCGGTATAACTATACCATCGGGATCAGAGGAAATGCTATCCCACACTCACCAACCCGCTTGGCCAGCGTGGTGAGTTATGGCCAAACCCCTCCAAAATGACTCCACAACTTAAATCTTGGCCCTCAGTCTCCGGCAGCTGGAATGTACCAGGCCAAGGCAGCGGCCAGTGCGACATGAAGGCAGAGGGTGCTAAGAATCCCCGGAGGACCGGACTAGACTGCCATCTGATGCTAACCTTGGCCACGTATAACGGACGCTCCCTATCTTCTGATTCAAGGCTTCTTGAATTGGAAGAGGAACTACAAAGGATCAAGTGAGACATCGTCGGGCTAAGTGAGGTAAGGAGAAAAAGAAGAAGATCTCATTGAACTGAAAAGTTTACATCTCTTCTACTATCGTGGGACAGATACTGGCAGAACTAGTGGTGTTGGATTTATAATAAACAAGAAACTGAAGGATAAAGTTGTAAAAGTTGAAAGTTCCTCTGACAGAGCTGCACGACTCGTTATCCAACTCTCGAGAAGATACCAGGCTCAGATTATTCAAACTTATGCACCCACCACAAGTCATGCTGAAGAAGAAATTGAAGAATTTTATGAGGAAATTCGTGATCTAAATAATAAAGGTAAGCAGCACTTGAAGATAATTATGGGAGATTTCAATGCAAAAATAGGGCAACGGCAACAGAATGAAACTTCAGTAGGTAAATTTGGTCACGGCAACAGAATGAAACTTCAGTAGTTAAATTCGGTCACGGCAACAGAAACCAGCGTGGAAATACTCTCGTAGAGTTTGCAGAGGCAGAAGGGTTTTTCATCTTGAACTCCTTTTTCAAGAAAAAGCCACACAGGAAATGGACATGGAGACATCCAAATGGGACGACAAGTGAAATTGATTTTATAATGTGTAACAAAAAATTCGTCATAGAAGACTGCATTGTGCTAAACAAGTTCAACACAGGCAGTGACCATAGATTAGTTAGATGTAAGATGCACCTGAACACTAAACTCGAACGTAGCAAGCTCATAAGACAAACAAAATGTATTGACATAACCAACCTTAAAAAACACCATAATACCTTCAAATTGGAACTGAAGAACAGATTCTCTGCTTTAGATGGCCTAACATCGGAAGAAGTGGATATTTCTGAAGTTAACAGAAAAGTAACCAAAGCTCTTATGGAAACAGCAACAAAATTAGCTGGGTCTAAGAACAAATTGCATGTGAACAAATTATCAGGAAAAACCAAAATGTTGATGCAAAAAAGAAGAGTGATGAGGACAACTAAAGAAGATGTGACTTCCAAAGTGGAATATATAGAGCTATGCAAGACAGTACGAAAAAGTATCACTGAAGACGTAAGGAAATTCACCTGTGAACTAGTAAGGAAAGCAATTGAAAACAACCAAAGCCTAAAGATAGCAAAGGGACATCTCAGTAAGGGGAAAAAACAGATTATGGCACTGAGAAAAGAAGATGGTTCTGTAACAAGAAATACAGGCGAAATTTTGACAAGAGTGAAAGATTTCTAATCCAAATTATATGAAAGGGATGATACATGTACTCCAGACATCATGAAAGGTACCAGTACCAGAGTTCTTCCAGTCCTTCCAGCAGAAGTTGCACATGCAATCAAAAAATGAAGCGAGGAAAAGCTCCAGGAGAAGATGGAATTATTGTAGACATCATACAAGAAGCAAGTGGAGAAATCTAAACAGTACTCGCCTAAATTTTCACTCGATGCCTTAATGAAGGAAAAATTCCTGAGGATTGGAACAACGCTACAATGATCTTGCTACATAAAAAACGTGACATTGAGGATCTCAGGAACTACAGACCTATCAGCCACCTATCAGTGGTTTGTAAAATCTTCACTAAAGTTCTTTCACATCGTTTGAAGGTGACACTGGACATGGCTCAACCAAGAGAACAAGCTGGATTCAGGAGTGGCTACAGCACAATAGATCATATCCACGTACTGAGAGAACTAATTGAAAGAGCAAGGGAATATGAACTTCCATTGTGCATGGCTTTTATCGATTATGAAAAAGCCTTTGATTCGGTGAAACCATCAGCAGTTGCAATGGCTCTGACATTCTGCGGTATTGAAGATGCATACATTAATATTATTAATAACATCTATGAAAATGCAAGTGCAAAGATTCGGCTGTTAGAAAATACAACACACATAAAAATTGGAAAAGGAGTGAGACAAGGTGACACCATATCTCCGAAGCTCTTTACTGCCATATTGGAAAATGTCTTTCAATCACTGAACTGGGAAAACAAAGGGATAAAGTTTAATGGAGATTATCTAACCCACCTTCGTTTTGCTGATGACATAGTCATTTTTGCAACTACCCCATCAGAGCTACACAGTATGATCCAGGAACTTGCTGACAAGAGTAAAGAAGTGGGATTAAAAATGAACTTTCAGAAGACAAAAGTGATGTACAATGCTTTTAGAAGAAATGAAGATTTATCGATTGATGGAGAAAAGCTGGAGATAACAGACACGTACATTTATCTTGGACAGCAGATATCAAGTGAGGGTCACATTGGTGAAGAAATTAATCGGCGTACAAAACTTGCCTGGAGAGCTTTTGGAAGAAACAGCATAATTTTCAAGAGCAATATGCCATTATGTCTTAAAAGAAAAGTGTTTGATCAATGCATCCTTCCAGTGCTTTCGTATGGTGCAGAGACGTGGACCTTAGCTAAAAGAGACATACAAAGGCTGCAGGCAACTCAAAGAAGCATGGAGAGGTGCATGCTTGGTGTAACCAGGAGAGATAAGAAGAGGAACACGTGGATCCAAAAAATGACAAGAGTGGAAGACATCATGATTAGAGTTAAATCCCTGAAATGGCAATGGGCTGGACATACTGCCAGATGAACAGACCATCGATGGACAGCCGAAATTTTAGATTGGATTCCAAGGGACAGGAAAAGACCCAGAAGAAGACCACATGGAAGATGGGTGGATGAAGTTCGAAAGTATGCGGGAGTGACATGAGGAGACTGGCTCAAGACAGACCGTTGTGGAGGAAACTTGGGGAGACCTTCGTCCAGCAGTTTATTGATGATGGTTGACAATGATGATGATGATGATGATTTACTAAAAAGTGAAAGCCGATCCCTTTACTTAGCTTTTTATCACACCGGTCACTGTGATAAAAACTAAGTATCGCGTGAAAATCAATGTGGAGAAGTAAGTGAGGGTGGCTGTGTACAGTTTGATTCCAAGATTTGAGAAAATGTGCGGTGATCACAGGTTCATCCATCCCACTAATTGCAATTAGTTGAATATTTTCAATTACATATTTTGTGATCTTCAATACGTATTTTATTTATTTTTACCTAAGCATAGTTGTTAGAATTTGACATAGGCAGACTGTACTTGTTAGAATTTTACATAGTAAAGTGTACTTTTTGGAATTTGACATAGGACGCCTTGGGAAAACCTGTACTCAGCAAGGGCGCCAAGACTCGAAAATGTATGGGAACCACTGACTTAGACCTTAAAATGAATTAATCTCTTCAGATTTCCGCAAGATAGCGTGATTGTCTCAGATGCGTATCAAACGTGTGATGAGCAGCCGCAAGTAGGGTGCCCAGATTTATCTGGGATGATAACATGTCAGCAGACGCCATAAAAGAAATCACTAGAAAAAAATTGTAATTATGAGTTTGATGACTCCAGTTACAAATGTTGCTGTGTCAGTCCGTTAATTTCACTCGCACAAAGAGACGCCAAAGACACTATAGAAAGTTGAAGCGAATCATGCATGCACTGATTACATCAGTTGTTCGTAGTTTTAAATGTAACTAGATGCTGAACATTTTATTTCTCGGCAAAGTAAATATCTGAGAGATGAACTAGTTTCTGAAAGACGTTGTAGCGCGGATATGGGTGATTGTGTGACACTGCACTAAGACTCGTAAAAGTGGGAATCGAAACGCATTCAATTCACACGTTGAATACCTGAGGAACTGAATGGACGTGATCTTCTCAAATCGAAGACAACAGCTTCGAAATCGAAAAACACTTCTTCGGCAACAAGACTGGAGGAGGTTACGAAAATTAAAATACGGAATGATCTTTTGCGTGAGATTCACGGATATATTTAGCGCCCAGTTTCTGCTTGTGTAGGTTTTAACTTTTCAATGAGTTGAATTGTGATTCATTATATTCGGGTCCTGATGGCGAGTTACCATAGGTGCCACATTGAGTTGAATTGTGATTCATTATTACAGGAAATAATGGCCAATGATCTGAGGTGCCACATTTAAATCAGCCGCAGTGCTCGCAGACAAAGCAGCTCGTAGCGCCAATCATAAGAGTTCAAGGGTGACTGAGACGCCAAACAAACCTCATAATCTGTTGAGCTGCAGTCGTTGCTACTCGTGTAAGAGTTGTATGTACAATATGTTAGAAAGGAGTTAGTTGCGTATTATTCTGTTTTATGAGTTCAAATTGCGTCGTAATTCTGTACAAGCCTACCATAATGCGGTCAGGCATCGGGGCGAGGAAGCACCATCTAAATGTACTGTTCGTCCGTAAGGTGAAACGTTTTGTTCGCGTGACATGAGCCTAGAAGACAAGGTGGGCCGAGAACGGCATTCACTCATTGTTGAGGAAACCCACCCACTTACAGCCTACTCACCTGAACTGGCACTAACCGATTTCCACTTGTTGATACACTGTAGCATATACCTCAAGACTAGGACCTTCAGAGAAGAGACTGAAATTGCATTCTGGGATTTCGTTGCATATATGGAGCGAGATTTCTTCCGGATTGGCATTGAAGCACTTGTCACTCGCTGGTAGCGGTGTGTTGCTGCTGAAGGCGCCTATTTTGAATAAAACCATATTGTGTGCTGTGTGGTATGCCTCTTACATTTTGCGTCACAAATCGGTCATTATTTTCCGAACAACTTGGTATACGATATTTTAATGGATAAATGTAGTTTTATATGATTGTATAATGCGAAAACAAAAAAAAAATATAATTTTCAGTTTTATGTTCGAAAACATTATTTGACAAACAATGGTATTTCATAACACTTGATTCATTTCCCTGCAAAAATGCAATTTGTTTCATTAGACTCAGTATTTATATTACCGCAGCCAGACAATTTTTCCTTAAATTCAAGTTTCTCAGTTTACAGATAGCTTTCAACATCAGACAAAAAGTAATTCATTGTATTAGAGATTCAGTTTCAAAACAGAAGAAATTCAGCACAAAATTCGCATAACACCATTGGTATCATACGCTTTTAGACTAATTCATGTTCATTAAATTTTAACGGAAAGTTGTAGCCTTATGTTACTGTTTAATGCGAAAACATAAAGTTAGTTCATATTCACTGAGAGGCCACTTTATTATGACCACCTGACAGTTTTAAGCAAATGAGCGATAGCTGAACGCTGCTGTCGCCAGAGGGCGAGGCTAGTATAAAAAGGGAAAGCTTAGTGCTTACGACAGTGGTACAAGTGATTTTTGGGTGACGAGATGGGTAAAAAATGCGATTTGACGGACTTTCAACGTGGGATGATTGTAGAAGCTCGGAGCCATGGACCGAATATCACGGAAACGGCCGCATTCGTGAAATGTTCAAGAGCATCTGTTGTTAAAGTGTTTAAAGACTGGACTGTCAGCCAAAAAAACTAGGTCTCTACGTGCAACGTGTGGTTGTCATCGACCAGTGACTGCTCGGGCGGAACGTTGCGGACCAAGTGCAGAAAGGTAACAGTGCAGCAAACTACACTTAATCAAGGATCCCCCAAATGATATCTGCACGCACGGTTAGCCGTACACTTCATCGGATGGGATATGGCAGCCGATGGCCTGTTCGAACAGCTTTACTGTCTGTAGTGAACAAGAGGAAACGTCTCCAGTTCGCACAGGAGCAAAAGGATTGGACAGTCGATAATTAGAAACAAATTATGTGGTCCGATAAATCACGTTTTCAGTTCGATGGTCGAGTGAGAATTTGGCGGAAACAGCACGAAAGCATGGACCCCAAATGCATTGCTACAACCCTTTAAGCTGGCGGAGGCAACGTTATGGTTTGGGGAATGCTTTCCTCGCATACCTTGGGCACTTTAATTTGTCTTGATCAACGTCTGACTGGCACATCATATCTGAACATCGTTGCGTACCAAGTGCATCCAGTCATGTGGATGGTTTATCTCATCGACGTTGGCTACTTTCAACAAGATAATGCGTCCTGCCATAATGCTCGTATTGTACAGAATTGGTTTCACGAACATTCCGCTGAGTTTACTTTGCTTAGGTGGCCCCCACAATCTCCAGATCTCAACCCCATTGAAAATTTGTGGTATGACACAACCCTGCAATCTCGCACTCCTGGAAAGTGCTATTCATCAAGCATGGTCTCAGATTCCACAAATCACCTATCAACATCTCTTGGAGTCCGTGCCACCACGAAGAATCGACGCAGTATTAAAGGCAAAAGGTGGCCCAAAGAAGTACTGAGGGGGTTTTCATAATAAAGTGACCAATCAGTATAATTATTCATTAATACAATTACGTTGTACGTTATATACTTGGCTAGTTGAAAATATAATGTCACTAAATTAATATTAAAAATACTGTTTTGCACTTTACTTGAGAGCGCACGGGCGCCTATATTAAGGTATCACAGAACAATCTGTTGATATCTGTAACACAATATATGGAATAAAAATAAAATAAAGCATTGAGATTCACCAGCAGTAGTTCGTTTAGGTCAGTGATTAAGTGCATGTGCACTGATATGGAACATCTTTAAACAACATCAAGCTCCTGCGACCAGAGACGTCATATGATAAAACATCGAACTACAAAGAATTAAGAACAAATGAGCAGAAATGAAGCAAAAATCTATAAATGATGAACAACCAAAAACACTGTAGACTTATAAATGCCTCAATTACAAACTAGAGAACCATAACCGCTACTTCAAGCACCCGTGTAATCTGCGAGACTAGGTTCATACGACATGGTTATCGACATGTTCGGTGGCACAAACCCCGCACTCTGGCTCTTCTACTATCGGTAGACAAGCGTCATCTGCAAACTCCTCACCGGCTTGGAACCGCGCCTGTTACATACGCATGCACGAATCTGCGACCTCTCGCGGATTTTTGGCTAAGCTGAATTACGACATGGTTGTCGACATGTTCCGTTGCCCACACCCCACTCTCTGGCTCTTCTACTATCGGTAGACAAGCGTCTTTTGCAAACACATCACCGGATTGGAACCGCAGGTGTTGCATACGCATGCGCGAATCTGTGTCTTCTCGCGGAATTTTGGCTAAGCTGAATTACGACATGGTTGTCGACATGTTCCTTGGCACACACCCCGCACTCTGGCTCTTTTACCCTCGGTAGACAAGCGTCTTCTGCAAACTCCTCACCTGCTTGGAACCGTAGCTGTTACATACGCATGCGCGAATCTGCGCCCTCTCGTGGATTTTTGGCTAAGCTGAATTACCACATGGTTGCCGACATGTTCTGTTGCCCACACCCGGCACTCTGGCTCTTCTACTATCGGTAGACAAGTGTCTTCTGCAAATTCATCACCGGCTTGGAAACGCAGCTGTTACATACGCATGCGCGAATCTGCGTCCACTCACGGATTTTTGGCTAAGCAAAATTACGACATGGTTGTTGATATGTTCCTTGGCACACAGCCCGCACTCTGGCTCTTCTTCCCTCGGTAGACAAGCGTCTTCTGCAAACTCATCACCGGCTTGGAAACGCAGCTGTTACATACGCATGCGCGAATCTGCGTCCACTCACGGATTTTTGGCTAAGCAAAATTACGACATGGTTGTTGATATGTTCCTTGGCACACAGCCCGCACTCTGGCTCTTCTTCCCTCGGTAGACAAGCGTCTTCTGCAAACTCATCACCGGCTTGGAAACGCAGCTGTTACATACGCATGCGCGAATCTGCGTCCACTCACGGATTTTTGGCTAAGCAAAATTACGACATGGTTGTTGATATGTTCCTTGGCACACAGCCCGCACTCTGGCTCTTCTTCCCTCGGTAGACAAGCGTCTTCTGCAAACTCATCACCGGCTTGGAAACGCAGCTGTTACATACGCATGCGCGAATTTGCGTCCTATCGCGGATTTTTGGTTAAGCTGAATTACGACATGGTTGTCGACAGTTCCTTGGCACACACCCCGCACTCTGGCTCTTCTACCCTCGGTAGACAAGCGTCATCTGCAAACTCATCACCTGCTTGGAACCGTAGCTGTTACATACGCATGCGCGAATCTGCGCCCTCTCGTGGATTTTTGGCTAAGCTGAATTACGACATGATTGTCGACATGTTCCGTGGCACACACCCGCTCTCTGGCTCTTCTACTATCGGTAGACAAGCGTCTTCTGCAAACTAATCACTGGCTTGGAACCGCAGCTGTTACACACGCATGCGTGAATCTGCGCCTTCGCGCGGATTTCTGGGTGTTGCGTCCGTTGTCCGTAATTATTGTAGAATGCGTAAGGTGTTACATCACTTTTTAGTAGTTCCTCTAACATTCATTTGTTGATAAATCAAATGTCTCTAAGCACACAAAAGTTTAACAGGTTCATTGCGTTTAAACTTGAATAACCGCGTTTTTTCAATCATGATGGCCTCAGATATCAATATCTGATCATGTGTTCTGAGCGTTGTCAGCACACTTCAGTTAGCCCAGTGTGGTCTCGTACCCGTCGCCAAATAATATTGAACAAGAGAACGCGTTTCCTGTTTATTTATTCCAATAATGACTATGCTCAGATAATCGTGTTTAAAATTTTCGCTTCGTGCTTCCAATGTACAAAGAGTCACACTCATTGATACAGTTAATAGTTGGGATTACATAATCACATCTTTTGGTAATATTGATCTTTGGCTTCAGTCACCAGTTAACATACTTGTGTAATCAGAAACATATTCAGCAATCTCCAAACTGGCTCTGTGACATTCTTTTCTAATGATATTATTAATTGGGAAGAAATAAGGAAATTACTTCGCAATATTGCACATTTTGTTTTTCGTTATTTATTCTCTTGGTTGTTCTTGAAGTTATGATATATAACAGTTATTATGTTTAAGTCATACCCAAATTTCAGAGCAGTTCGTTTAATACACTGCGTTTCACTATGTTCCGCTGTAATATCAGAAGAATGCGTAATAGCTCTTTTGATGTAGTATCTGAAGGCAGCTGTATTAAATTTCGCAGGATGTTCGGAATCTGCTGCGATAATCGTGGAACAAACGATGCTTTACCTACAAGAGCATAGGCAAGAATCTGCTGCGATAATCGTGGAACAAACGATGCTTTACCTACAAGAGCATAGGCAAGAATCTGCAAGATTCCTAATAGCAAGAATCATATTGAACTTAAATAGAGACGAAGATATAAATGAAAATAAAATACTTAAATATGAAAACCTGGCTCTCCACGCTATACGAAATAACCCTCAGGTAAAGTTTATCATGGCCGATAAATCTAAACTATTTGTGATATTGAATAAGGATGAATATAATGCTAAAATGAAAGAAGCAGTATATGATCTAAAAACTTCGAATATTGACTTTGACCCTTCTGATAAAATTAGAAGGAAAGACAGTTGCGGTATCTCATAGTTCGCCTTCCCATCCAGCAGGAATGGTGTTATAAAAAGCGTTACAGAATGGGCGTTTGTCTGAAGTATCTTGAAAAACTTATGGATCTATGTTTTCCCGTTGGATCACTCTCATTACGGATATTCGTAAATCAGTAGTTTCGCACATAGAGAAAATAGCAAACCCTTGAACCTACTTTTTAATATTTTTTTTTATTTTCACTTTTCCCAAACTACTTTGCATAGTTGAAAGACAAAACAAGCTAACTTTGTTTATTTTGTTATTTTTATATACTTTTATTCGAAACATACGAAACCAGCCTATGACAAAAAAACATAAACAAAAAAAAATTTTCATTTATTGGTGCTGTTAAGCTGAAGAATAATTTAATGTTGTCGATGCGCTTTAAATTTTGCTGTCCACTGAAGAAATCTGTCACAGATTTTCCGTCTTATGCAAGAGGCTTATAAAGATGAATCTCGAAAACAATGAAAAATATAGTGTTGACAAAAATAAATTATGAATGGTCATGAGTCGGGGCATTAATATCACTTGGAGGAACACCTCCGACGAGTGTTTAAGCGATAAATATCAATGCAGTATGTGCTATTATACGGGAATACAGACACTTATCAATCAGAGATATCGTAAATATGGTTCGCAAGTAAAAATTATCAATTCCCAGAATTGTAACCGAAGGTCTGGGCATGAAACGAGTTTGTTCAAATTCTTTCTTCTCCGTTTCTTTTCATGTGCGGCCCCATGCAAGGCCACATATTGCCAGTTCTGTCGTTTCTTATTTGAAGAAAACTCATATCTTGTTGATGCCCCAACCTTCATATAGACCAGATTTGTCCCCGTGAGTTTTCTAGTTGTTTCTAATTTTTAAAAAATACATTACAGAGACGACAATTTAAAACTGACTACAGCTGCTCAGTGATGCTTCAAAAGCATTTCCTAAGAATATTTCCAGAAGAAATTGAAAAAGTGGGTGGATTGTTGGCACACCTGTATTCTATGCAGTGGCCAATATTTCGAAAAATATGACCACTTCCTTGATAATAAAGTAAGCTTAGGTTTTTGCGTAAAAACGTTTTCCGGTGGTTTGAGACAATTCTTGTAGTAACCTATCACAAAATTTTTCGCAAATTTTGACACATTATAGAAAAAACGCCGCCATCTCGCTCTTCACAAAACAAAAACAAAAAACCCTTGGATCCACCAACTTCCAGAAAAGGCGGAAAATTACCAGAAGAAAGGCGGTTAGTCAAGGACTAAGGCTTTCAATCACCGAGAAATAGAAACTTCAATTTTTCAAGTGCTACGTGTTATTGTTTTTTAGAAGGAAGGGAAGAAGTTATACACCTCGCACGTCTAGCAGTCTTTTCAAAACGTCCTAATTTCTGACGGAAGTTCAGATTTGGTTGTTATCTTGATACTTGCGGAGAATATTTTTAAAACTATCCATATCAGAATATGAGATCTGGATAACTCAGTGATTTCTTGACACCTGAAGGGTCGCATCCGTAAGGCTTTCGAGCATAAAAATTGTGTTCTTAAATAGGACTGAAAGTCCATAGAGATTGTAACTGATTAAATGAGAAAGGTGGCTAAACCGTGCTGCAGTCATGACGAAAATTAAATACAGTTAAAAAATTTAACAAGAATATAAAGGTTCTGATGCATTCGCGGTTGCATGTACAGCAGAGGCATTTTCTCGGCCACTGCAATTTAAATTCCTTTTTTCAAGGAGTGAATACCCCCATTTTCCGGACGTCAAATTCTCCTTTATAAGGTCAACTTGACCAAAATATCTAATTATAATATGCACAGTTGTGCAGATACTTTACTGAACACTGACTTGTGCAATGGAGATTACTGGAAACGAAATTTCCCTCAGATGAATTAATAATTCACAAATATTTGAAAGATATACAAAGGATTGCTGGCATATAAATGTTGAGCATTTGTCTCTTTCTAATTCATCTACCTTTATGAGAACTTAAAAATTACATCGCACAGAAATGGGAACCGAAATCGAGTTTCTCTATTAATTTGGAATTAAATACCCGCCCATTCAAATGTATTGTTTTTTCAAGTCTTCTGAAGCGGGAATACAAGAAAAACAGCAAAATTGGTACATGGAATATATATTGAACTATATATATATTTTTTAGAATATATTATTGAAAGAGAACTCTTCGGAAAATTCGCCATCGTTTCATTTCTACGATCTCTTATACGGGAGTTAAATTGATATCTATCTGTATATGAATGAGAAATGGTCGTCGACGTTACGGCCAACCAGAATTGCTTCTACTAGTGCAGATTTTAAATTTTGTTCGGATTCCAAAACTACAACTGCTTAGCTTCAATCGCTTCGTACTTCATTATCCTGAGCAGTGGGACAAGAACATGTTGGATCCTAATTCCGAAAATGCAGAGTCGATACCTGTCTGAGGATGACGTAGTTTTCAACTTTTCTGTAGGCTGCCTGCATGGAAAGAGTAAAGTTGTCTTCATCTCTACGACAAAAGCTATATTTCTCAAGCAATACAAAAGCCTCAAAATATTCAATGGGAACCGTATAAAGTCGGAATGGCCTCGTAGATTTATACACGTTGCTTCTGTTCTCTAAAAAATAACGTGCAATCTAAAAATTCAAAAACAGGTATATAAAATTTTGAGATAACAATCCGGGTTTTGATGTGAATATGACAAGGATGGTAACCAGATGATAACGAAAACTTGAAAATTCCGTCGTCCTGGAGCGGAAATCCGCGTCTTCCAGATAGCGCTCTGGTATGCTAGCCACTACACCGCTTATAATGACCAAGACTCAAGTTTCCGATTAATTTGAATAACACCATCACAGTATTCGCTAGTCGAAGTAACCGGCATTCATGTTTAAAGAATCTTGAGCTTAAGAATACTAACGACTGCTTCGACTAGATAATCCTTGATCGTTCTGGGTGATATAGTGGCTAGCATACTCGGGCGTTTTCTGGGTGGCGAGGATTTGATTCTCGCTCCCGGACGGAGAAATTTTCAAGTTTTCGAAATCTATGTAACTTTATCATCCTTGTGATTTTTACACCAAGAAACGGATTGCCATCTTCAAAATTTGTATTGTGTGGTATAATCCTGTATTCCATTCACGAAGTATATCAATTTCAGACTATATCTGAATGAAGTAAGTAATGCGCAAATTATATCTGGCTAATTTTGAGAGTCTTCATTCTGTATTGCCATTCCATTTACACCATTCGTTTGTTGTTAAACATACTGACAAAGAAAACTGCGGGTATATCGGTGAAGAAGCATGCTTTCTAACTGATTTGTCACCCTGTTTCCTGTATCGCCCTGCTTAACAAAAGGAAGTATTTATCATCACCATTGACATTATTAAAGGAAAAAAATTTATTTTACGGGTAGAAAGATGAGTGGTTTAGTAACTTTGGAAAGCAGCATATATATTTTATTACGCACCGCCTCTTAACAATAACCGAAAACATATGGAAACAAGGAAGGCAGCTGCAAAGTTCACGCAGTCTTCCGAAAAGTGTGAAATATTCCACAAAACGTATTTTCTGATATCATTGAAGGGTGTGCAAAAATTAACGATGAGCAAAAATTACGGACGAGACGGTTTTTCGAATGTAACGTCGTGCAGAAATCCTCCACGCCGACTCAAATCATACCATAAGATCCCCAAGATGTAAGAATACGGGACGAGTGAGCAAAACCGTCCAAACAAGGAATCGAAAGGATACAAAAGCAATTTATTGAAAAGGTAGCTTCTAGCACAACTGGACAGAAGACAGAAACGTCCATGTTACAGGCGGCTGCCAAGAAAAATCCAGTCTTCATTAGGGGATATGATCACCCCTGACTGCGTTGCAGGATTTACAACGTCTGTCTATGCTGAGGACGAGGTTGTCAAGGAGATGTTGAGGTATCGCTGCCCATTCCTTTTGTAGCGCCAATCGGAGCTGCGGAATCGTTGCTGGCGGCTGGTACCGTGCTTCCAAGCGTCTGCGGAGAAGGTCCCACACCTGTTCGATTGGATTTATGTCCGGGGACCTTTTTGGCCAATCCATGCGTTGAATATCTGCACTCTCCAACAGCTCTGCGACAGCCACTGTACGATGAGGTGTAGCGTTGTCGTCCATCAAGAAAAACTCAGAACCCACAGCACCTCTAAACAGACACACGTGATGCAGAAAAACCTCGGTACAATAGCGAACACCAGTGGCTGAATCTCCTGAGTAGATGTGCAGGTCAGTATGGCTACAATGCATGATACCGCCCCAAACGAGAACTCCGCCACCTCCAAACCTGTCCCTTTCGATAATGTTGGAGGTATGATTGCGTGTTCCCTGCTCTCTCCAGATGTATATACGTCCAGAATCGCGCGTCAGACTAAATCTGCTCTCATCCGTAAAGAGAACTCGGCCCCATTTCTTATATTTCCAGTTCTTTTGTTCCTGGCACCACAGAAACCGCTGTTTCCGATGAGCAGGCGTTAATGGCACACACCGTACTGGTCTTCGTGCAAATAGATCACCTTGACCACGGTAAAACGCGATAAATGACGTCCAGTTGTCTGTTGTATGTGCCTTGCGATTTCTCCCACTGTCTGCCGTCTGTCTCTTCTCGCTTGTAAAACAATATAACGGTCGTCTGCCGTGATTGCTCGTGGACGACCACTGCTAAACTCTCGGGCAGCTGTTCTTGTCGTTGGAAATGCTATCCAAGATCGTGAAACGATGCTGTGAGCGATCCCGAAATCCTCGGCCACACTAGTCACACTTCGACCTTCTTCCAACTTCCAATGACGCGACCTCGGGTAAATGCATCCAGATGTCGTCTACTCCATTGTCTGTTGGCCATAACACACGGTGGCAGCAACTCGATGTCGTTCAAACCGATGTACACCGTGCAATAGCTTTCACCGAATTGCTGAGCGTACACCACCCGTGTGCTTTATACCCTTTCGACACTCTCCTCCTACGTCATGCTGGATATATGAGCATGCCCTTCCGTATAGGACCCTAGTCTATCTCCTGAGTGGTTTTCGGTCTGTTCTGCCAGCTCGTTTTGTTGTTATGCTAATTTCTCCTCTTCGTATTTAATTTTTGCGCACCAGTGTATTTAAGGCAGGGTATCCAAAAATCTGTGATCCCTATCTTGTGTTTAAACATTTGCTTCCAGTCGCGTTATTTACATTATTTAAAAAGAAAGTCGCTTTTCCACAGGCGTGAGTTGTAGTACACGCTTTTTGTGTTTAGAGAGCACCTTTATTGCAGTTTAGCCAAACAGTGCTTTCATATGGAAATATAATTTTAAGCTTTTTCTGGGGAAAATAACACCTGCCCATGAGTAACAGTTTCGAGATGTAAAGTTAATTACACCTTCAAAGTTTTTTGTTTCCGTTTCTACGACATTAATCACAGGTTCTGCATGTGACTATGATCCGATTTCGACTATGAAAGTGGGTTATTAACACACCTGATGTCAGTAAAATCCATACATATTACACAAATGTAATATTTGGACATGTCATGATTATGTACCTATATTATTTGTATTATTCTTTTAGTTACGTGATGATATTTTGGTGAATTCTGAGTGTTCCCGCAGTTCACAAAAGCCAAAGATAAATAAGAATATTTTGTAGTAGATCAAAAATGTTAAGTAAAATATAATATGACTAAAAGGTAGTCTATTTTTGAATTGTAGAATCAAATTGTTAAAAAACCTTTAACATAATTACTTTCATAAGAAATACAATATATAGATACATACTCATGGCATTGAATTCTATGATTCAAAAACCCTAAGACATGTTTCAGAAAACTGGATTTTAAGTGAATGACTTCCGCTGGGAACTACATTATTGGCATGCATATTCGGCAACATATTAAATTTTATTATACTGAATACTTCATTGAATAACTGATGACATTCGTCTTGGACGTGTTATCTTGAAGAAATATATATATGTGATTCGAATCATAGGCGTCGACTTTCTCAAGTCGCATTTCGAAAAAAATACTTAGTGATTTTCGTACACTAATTTCTTTCTTCACAATAAATAAACAAATACACAGTCGAGTCACATTATGGTGACGACCTCCTACTTTCGATGTCAACAGCGCGTATCCAATGAATGAAGGCACAGGGCGTGAGCTGGCTTGGAGGGTACATAAGGTGTGCTGTAGGCAATCTGAAAACATATCATCAAACAAAGATATTCGCTCTTACCACGTTTATAATTGAGTTACGGAAAAATTCTTATTGGCCGCCACCGGGAGTCGAACCCTGTGTCTTCCAGTTACGCGCCGGATACGCTTCCGTTACACCACAGCGGCCTCGAATTCCTCCAGACTCACATATGCTACCTGCCAAGCCAAGTTGGCAGTTTGCTTTTGGAGCCCCGCACAATGCTGGGGATTCACCAAAGATGGTATTAGTAACTAAAGAAATAATCAGAAGGCGAATGAATAATTAATACGGAAATTTAACGTCGACCAGGAGCACCAAACAAAGATATTCGCCCTTTCGACGTTTATAAGTGAGTCACGGAAAAATTCTCATGTGATTTATGTAGCGGAAGTATTTCCGGCACGCAACTGGAAGACCTCGTGTTCGACTCCCGGTGGCAGCCAATGAGAAATTCCTGGCTGGGTTGACATTTATTGTATCCACAAGGAATCCCTTTGGAAAAAGAACCTTTTTCGAAAAACACTAGGAAGCTGGCAAGAGAACTCTCAACATGTCTTCCACAATTGCCTTGGAATACTCCAGCTTTGGAATGTTCAAAAACTTCTGCCTCGCCGTACCTTTGTCGCAGTGGTTCAAGAACTGGCTAAAGACCATTTGCCATTAATGAGTACTTATCGAATTCCGCAATGGGACGCACGTTGTGTTTGCCTTACGGCACTGTCTCCCCCCCCCCCTTCTCTCTTCCTTGGATCCATCGACCCTAATTTATGGACAGGCGGCCGCTTACAGTTCAAAGATTTGCTCACCGTGGCCGCTAAATCCCGAAATTAAAAAAACTTCTGCCTCTGCTG
The DNA here is from genome assembly GCA_039090855.1 of Macrothele yani. Lineage (NCBI taxonomy): Eukaryota > Metazoa > Arthropoda > Arachnida > Araneae > Macrothelidae > Macrothele > Macrothele yani. The sequence continues at coordinate 110,185,825 of CM077034.1, read as the reverse complement.
AGATTTTATTCAGCATTCTGTTACCTACCAATGAACTCTTTGCCTATTTTCTGTAATTCATATAGCAGTCGCTATGAATCGTACAATGTCCATGTACGATTGTTTCATCGATCGCATTCCGGAAGTTCAAATTTTCATTGGGAAAGCTGGCCTAGCATTCGCCATCACTCCAGACCAGAAGCTCCATCGACTGTTTGATGGGATGGGTAATTCATAGAATGATGTCCAGGCTGTATGAGCGGAACACTCATGCTTACCAGGAACAAGTTTCTTCCTGCATTTGAATTGCCTGATTACAAGTGCATTCTCAATTGAAAATTTTATATCGCAACACTCGGAATACCAAATTCTCAATTGAAATATTGACAGTTTCTCTCACTGCTGCTCACGAGAATTGTCATGTAAAAGCAACTTCTTAGTTCAGACTTCAAAAATTCCGCATGGTCTCAATGGATGTTTATACCACAATAAACGAAACAGATTTTTATAACAGGAATTCATAATGTTAGATCTCATAGAGAGGGAGCAGCCAATTCGAAAATAAGTATATCCCGTCGTCTGTGGGAAATGGCATTCAGATAAACCGATGAACCATTTCATTATGACTACCCCTAGCCAATAGCAATGAGGGTGACTGCTTACAGCATGGTGGCGTAGGTGAAGTCCAAAGAACAGTATATATGCAACCCAAGAACCGCCTTTCGGTTAGTAGAGTTTTCGGGGGTCAGAATGGAAACAGCTGACGATTTATCGGAGTTAGATAAAAGCCAAACTATGATGACACCGGCTTGTAGGTTGTTTACGTGCCGCTGCAGTGAGTAAGTGACAAAGGTGGGGCACAGATGGCCAAACGTCGAACCGTCGTCCAGCAGTGTGTCGTTCGCAGCTCATTGATGCCAGAAGGGAGCGGAGACTGTCATGGCCCTGCCGTTGTTCGCAGCAACCGCAGGACCATAGAGCGGTAAATCACCAGCAGTTAAAAAAGTGGTGATCATGGCAATGTGCAATCGTCCCAAAGCACGAAGCTAAGAAAACGGGTCGTACAGCAGTCAGATAACTCTTGATCCTAAATAAAGGCTTCAGAAATAAACCAAACCATTAAAATAAATAACAAATTTAAGAATCAAAGTATATATTTAAATTTTGTTTCAAGGAAAATACTGAGAGCAGAAATATTAAATTGATATCCTATTAATAGTGACATAAAACAAATGTATAATGAGCTAAAATTCAATAAAGATAAACATTTGTAAAAGTATATTCAGTATGCTTCAGAATGCATTTTAGGAAAAATAAGAGAGTTTGTGAGGAGAAACGTTTAAAAATAAATACTTATCTATACAGTTGAAACACGCTTCGATTTTATTCTTCCGAATAACGCAAACTGGTGATATCAGAAGAGATAATACCTCATCATCAGATGGAAGTGGCAGTTGGCTCATATTTCATTAGATGAAATTGTAGGCATTTGGGTAAACGCACATTCTTTTTTGTACACGGATATTGTGTGTGTGTGTGTGTGTGTGTGTGCGTGGGCGCACATACACACCCACACACTTGGAATTCGTGTACAAAAAAGAATGTGCGTTTACGCGCGCGTTCGTGTGCCTGTGTGTATGTGACTGCGCGCCGTCCTGTGCCTGTGTGTATGTCATTGTATTGCAATTTCAAACCATCATATAATACAACTGACTTAGTCCTTAGGAGCTGCAGAAATTTATTAGGGTATTGATTCCTCAAAGTTTTGTAGAGGTTTTAGTACTAAATCAGCAAATACGTATGTCTATTAAAAGTATATCTCAGTTCACTTTGTTTACAGTAAACTGTATCCGTATGTCAAATGCACCATTACAGGATATTGACGTGGGTAGGGAAACGGAGAAGATTTTACACCATATTCTAGAAGTCACAAATGGACAAAAGCGATTGGACACCCACAAGTAAGAGCAATGATGTGCTCCCACAGCATGCACGTGGTCGAGAAGCCATAAAAACGGTAACGGGACTACGCTCAGATCAGTTGCTAAAAAAATAGCTAGCAGAAGAGAATTATTCATGTTTAAAAACGGCGTAATAATACGCTGCTGAATTGGAGGTCTCAGCATAAGAAGAACTGATGGTGTCAGACAGGTCCCTAAATAGACTGTGGCCTTTGACATCAAGAAGTTAAGGGAGACGGTACATTGCAGGAATTCACCACGCCCTGGAAGACCCACGAAACTGCAACCCAGGAGCGGCAGGATGCTGCAGGGAGACATACCCGAAAAACCAAGTAGCGCCCAATGCACGCCACTACGCCTGAGTTCTGGTTTGCCACAGATATTATGATCTCCACTAAGATAGTTCGAAGGGAGCCCCATGCGAACGGGTATCACTGTCGAGTAGCCTCCCATAAACCTCTCATCACAAACATGAATAATGGCACGTGGCTACGATGGTGTCAGTAACACAAAAAGTAGACACTGGAGCAATAGCGGCAGGTGTTACGGAACGACGTACCCCGTTTAACGTTTTTCCAATTGGATGGACGTATCTGTGTTTAGCGGTTACACAGAAAACGTCTGCTTCCGTAGTTCAAAGTTCCAATTGTGAAGCACGGAGCCGGTAGAGTCATTGCATTGTTTTTTTCAGCTTTAACGGTGTGGGTGCAATAGTTGTTGTTCATGGCAACATGAATTCCATGCTGGACAGAGATATCCTGAATAACTCAATGCTTTCACCGTTGTGGCTGTTCTCGGGCACGATGATCGTTTCTTCCAATACGACAATACCATTTCTCTAGTTTCCAAGGCTACAAAGGAATTGTATGAGGAAAATCAGGTGTCGCAGGCAGATCGACTGGCTTGTTCGGAGCCAGGATCTCAATCAGATAGAAAATCTATGGGATAAACGTGAATGGCACGTATGGTCTAGACCAACACGACAGGTCTTCACTGAACGAGCTGTTCGATGTACTCAAGGCGGAATGGAAGAACATCACACTCACTGTACCGCATGTACTTATGTACAGTTTACCTCGACGAATGGCTGCTGTAATCTATGCAAATGGAGGACCTACACACTCCTGATGTAAATACAATACTGTTTTTCACTTTACTTACAATGTCCAATTAGATTTCTGATTCTACTGCCACACGAAAAAAATGAGAGGGGAAATATAAATATTAGATTAATGAAGAATTACTTCGGAAAGAGATCAAGTTACCTGAAATAATACTGGTTTAACAAATAATGTCAGTTAGAATTACGAAACCTGGTTGAAATATTTTCTAATCTGTTCATATAAACATCAATTAATATTTTCTTGAAATATTCTTATCTGCTATGTTATTGTCGAAGTGGCAAATAAAACCATATTCTTCTTCGTTCAAAGTAAATTAAATCCACTTATCAAAGATTTCATTAAAATCCTGTATGAATTCTTCAATATTGTTCGTACCACTCCATCTGCAAATGAATTTTCCTAATGGAAAAGTATCTCTGGCCTATAGAACAGTTGTGGGAAAAAAACAAAGTCAGTTGTTTTCTTAGTATGTTTTTCTCTGTTATTTCCGTGTTACTAAAAACAAACTCAAAATGCGTATAGTTTTCGTTATTGCAATATACAAATTATGATGTGTGCGAGAACTTCATTACATGCCTCGAATAAACGAAAAATTTAAATTTGAAAAAGTGATTTTCATTCCTCAAAGTTTTCATCTTAAAGAACCTATAATATTCCTGGCGAAGAACCAAAAGAACTTAACAAAAATGATGTACAGAATCTTTCAAGTAAATATCTAGAAACCACGACAAAAAACCAAAATGTACTGGAAAATCATATCATTTGATATCGCACTGTAATTTGTTGTTTATTATACGTTGCAAAATAGTCGTTTATCACGATACAATTCATTCGAAAGATATTGAAAGCAACAGTGAAAGTTACCCTGATTTTTTTTCATAAAACATCATAAACGATAATTTAACAGAAACAAAAAAAACAATAATCACTGCCACATCCCGAGATGCCAAGTTGTAGTCCGTTAATCCGATTTGTGATGATATAGAGAAATTAGTTTCCTATTCAATTTTTTTATTGGAGGTTTAATGGCCACCATGAGCAACTCAATGGGCAATATCCCATCTCTAATTTAGAATCACTGGTTCCAGGGAAGGGAGAGAGCCAGTGCCTTAAGACAAAAACAACATCCATGCCTTACTGGCATTTGAACCCGGACCACTTACGGACGAATGATCAGAGGCCATCGCTTAGACCCCATAATCACCGAGGCGGGCCTATTCTATTTATCAGTCTACTACAATTCAAAAAAGCTTGGAGATAATTAAAAACAATGAGGTTTGAAATAATAGCTTATCGCTGGAGTTGCTACGAAATTCAAACCAATTCTTGAAATGATGTATTTTGCTTTTCTTCTACGGTACCACCTGCCGAATCAACGTGATTCCTCGTGTCTTTGAATGAATAATTATCTTCATATCTATTCGTTTATTGACTAGTCAAATGTACACGTCCAAATTATATGCATTCTATTGTGCTGTTGTTAGTTTGCTGGTTCCTTTCTTTAAAATTGCCATTCCGTTGAAGTGAAAAAACTTATAAATTTGATTTCAGTTTTTAGCCCAAGTCAATGACACTTTTCAAAACCGCTGTTCCTTTTTTTCTGGCATTTCTCAAACAAATTAACGAAAAGTTTCTAAAAATCTAAAAAAAACATTTGGAATAAACCCCTAAATTGATACAACATATGTCGGAGGTTACTTCCACAGAATCTGTTCTTCGCCAAAAACAGTCTTGGCAATGAAAGACATAGGCTTAAATGTGCAATACGAAGTAATTCGTGCATAAGGCAATTAATTAAAACAAAAGCTGCCTGTACACGATAGGCAATCCTTTACTGTTAAAATAAATATGTACAATTGAATTATTCAAAGTACAAAGCTTTAACAACTTTGGACACCACATCGGTGTCATCCTCAAAAAACGAATGCAAAAACACTGCATGTAAGAGCTACATATACATGTAACAAGTGACATTAATACACTTGCGTGAGATACAAAGATGTCTAAATGCGTCAATGTGTATGAACTGGAGGAGTGGTGGTAAATCGTCTCAACAGCGTTCTCCAATGTTGGGGAACCAATATTGGTGCATCCTCATTACAACAGCGTTCGCCGTAGGCAAGTATGTGAATACTTTCGGAAACAAGGGTAGAATGTGGATTCCTAGGTGAGACCCTAATAGTAGTGTCAGTCCAACATCGTACATAAGATCCTGACGATTAACATGTTCAACATGCACAAACGTCTTCATCTGTATGCTTACAAGGCACAGATCGTTCAAACCGTTCAGACTGACGACCGGCCTCGTCTTGCTGCCTTTGCCATGGAGATACTGCGGCACATTGCTCTTGAGTGATTATCTGTACTCTGTCTGTTTCTCAGATGAAGCCACATTCAACGCCTCTGGTACAATAGGAATATGTGCGAGTCTGGGGATCAGAAAATCACCATTATATCTTCCAACAACAGAGAGCTTGCCCGAAAGTGAGAGTGTGGTACAGTCTGATGCATGAGAGAATCATCGGACATTCTTTATTACAGAGCCTAAGGTAGCATGTAACGTGTACCTTGATATGCTGGAACTATTTATAGCACCTCAGTTGCATGCACTCCAACCTTGGTTATTTTCCAACAAGAAGGTGCCCTACCACATTGGTCAATATTGGTTCGTGAGCTCTTGAATGCCACATTTCCGTACAAATGGATTGACCGCGAAGGTCTTATGGCATTGTTACATCGATCGCCCGACATAACACCTTTAGCCTTTTTCGTGTGGGGTTATGTGAAAGGCCAAGTTTCCTCCAGCATTGTTACGAATGTCGACGATGCGGCCCGTGTAGAAAGCCTCCAGCTATACGAATCGCTTCAGAAATGTTCTCCAAGACAAATTTCACTTGCAAAGAATGCAAACAACTCAACAGCAGGGGTCAAAATGGCAAGCACGCTCGACTTAACGACCTTATATAGCCGGTCAGATACAGCGCTACACCCCTCCTTGCTTGCGTCACATGCGTGGCCGAGCGTAACATTTGAATCATTTGCATGTATAACCATGTCAACCCCCGTCCCCCCTTTCATGTTTCAATGGTGTCGGTTGCTTGTTTCTGCGTGCAACTATTTTTGTGACTATGAGTATATTTGCTGATCCACGTGTTGGAAAAAGTTTTTTCTCTTCTTTGGAGCAAAATTATTTGGGGTATTTAATCAGATGAAACGAGTTCATACTTTCTATGTTATCAAGATATTCAACAGAAAGGAACAGCTTCTCTTTAAACCTGGTGTGTGTCAAAAATGGATGTGAGCTCTTAGAACGATTTCTCTAGCTACCAATTTTTTCATTAAAGTTTGGCCTGCTAGCAGATTTTCAAATGATCATAAATTACTGGCAAGTGCTTTGGGCAGAACCTTTTTGAAATTCTTGGGTTTGGGTTGTTTCCAATACGAAGAATTAACCCTTTAAGCGACTCGAACGAAATAACTCGGGGTACGTTTTTGCGGCACATAACGGCTGGCACGAAATAACTCGGGGTACGTTTTTGCGGCACATAACGGCTGGCACGAAATAACTCGGGTTACGTTTCAGTGGCCCATAGCGGCTGGCACGAAATAACTCGGGGTACGCAATCTGTCCACTGCCCAGCTCCCCCGATTGACCTCGAACTCCGGATAACAGTGAACATTGCATTCCCGCTTTGCTTTGTTACTCAAACTGCTCGTTTACGGGGACGGTTGACACTAATCCTTTCTGACTGATTACCGGCTAAAAGGGTTCAGACAATGGCACTGAATCTAAAAGGAGAGACGTTTGGATGTCATTGCAGTTTCTACATTTGTCTTGGAAAGAAAAATTCACGAAGCTTGAACTGTAGTTATGCCACAATTAAAACTGAAGGAAAACTTTAGAGTATTTCAGTAATTCTCTGTAATCAACTTGGCAAGAAAATATATTACTTTCGGGAACACAATCTTTTAATTTTAAAATATTTAATTAAAGAGATTTTATTTAAAGAAATAGGAAATCCACTGTGAAACTGATTTTTCGGTTTGCAACAGGAACCTAAAAATAATTTAAATAATATGACATGAATTTTTTTTCATGAAATTTCTCATTAGGTGGTACTAAAATTGTAGAAAAATAAAATTTAAATTTAAAAATTACTTTACTTTAAGATTTATCAAAAGTGCTTTGCTATTTTAAATGAAAACAGCAACAATTTGAACAATGAGTGAGAACAGATAGTTACATATAAGTGTGAGCAATAAAAAGTAGATAAAACACAAAGACGATTTTCTTTAATTTAACAGAAGGAAATAGTAGGTCGGTTGTCAATCAGCATGCTTTGTACGAAGACAGTTGATCTAATTCTTTTGAACACATATGATTTCGGATTCGAGATGGAAAACGGTTAGCTAGAAAAAAATCGCGCTATCCTTGCAGAAGTCCAGTCAGACTCTCATTCCTTGTATGTTATTTAGAATTCAATAATATTACAAGCTATGCTTATCGGAAAGCTTAATATCGAGTTGCCCATAGTTGGATTTTTTGAACCTACATAATTTGAGGAGCGAGATCAGACTGGATTAGTTTTTCATAAATACAGTCATGTAAACACTTACATTTTTTTTAAAAACAGCCAACGTCTCCTAATTCACAATCTCGTGACTGTTATGTTTAATCCTATGTGAATAACGAATGCGCACAGACATTTTGCTCACAGAAAAAATCGCACTCCTCGAAAATAAGAAAAAAATGTTCACGTCTTGAAAATAAGATAATACTCAGATATTTGTTGTTTTCTTACGTCTGTTAGAAACAAGAGGTCATTATTAATTTCACGAAGAAATATCTTGATTTTAACTAAGCAATCAACAAAATTAGTCTAATCATTTCCTCTGCTGAGCGACAGAACTTTACCTAGCATTACAAGGAAAGGAACAGTTCTGAAAATTTCACAACTGTCTTGTCGAAGAAACTCAGCAATTTTAATATCTCGTAAGTGTGAACTTGCAATCAAATGTTATTAAGAAGCAAGAACGCACTGAACCTAAAACGCTTACCAAATTTCTATGCCTTGGACTTTTCAACAAAATTTAGGTTTTTCATTGGAGTTTTAAGGTGAGGTGTATTCAAATATGCATTCTAAAATTGGGATAGGAGAAGTAGTACATCAATCCTTAGATGCCTGCATGAACAAAAAGACCTAAGCTCTTTTTTCGACGTTTTCCGTTGAATGCTTGATATTTCATTTTTGTATACGAATGACAATTATCAATAAAAAAATTGTGCTACACATGAAACTCGTGCATAGTCCCCTAGGCTTTTTCAGCAGAATTTTTGTTACAATCATAATGTTTGATATGTTTAAATAAATAAGAAAAAGTGGTAAATAGATATCAACATATCAGTCATCGGTTGTTTGAAACAATATATCAGTCATCAGGTGTTTGTATCTCACAAACTCTTTAATGCCACATTGCAAATGTCATGCAGTCACTAAACTGGGAAAACAAAGAGATAAATATTAGTGGAGATTATTTAATTCACCTTCGTTTTGCTGAAGACGTAGTCATTTTTGGAACTGGCTCTTCAAAACAGCAGAGTATGTTCCAAGAACTTGCTGACAAGAGTGAAGAAGTGGAATTAAAAATGAACTTGCAGAAGAAAAAACTGATGTACAAAGCAGATTTTGAAGATATGAATCTTTTTTTGTGTGTGTGTGTGTGTGTAAATACGACGTAGATGGTAAGTCAGATAATATCCGAGAACATGAAAATTTCGTCGTCCTGCTGCGGGAATCGAACCCGCGTCTCCTGATGAATCGAACCCGCGTCACCCGGATAGCGCCCGAGTCTATCCGGGATATCTGGATTTGATTCCCGCTGCAGGACGACGACAAATTCAAGTTTTCCAATAATATCTGACTTACCATCCATGCCATATTTACAACAAAAAACGGATTCACATTTCCTAGATTTGTATTGTATGGTGTAATCCTGTATTCCATTCATGATGTACAATGCTTTCACAAGAGATAAAGAATTACTGATTGATAGGGAAAAGCTGGAAATAACGGACACCTACATTCACCTTCGATAGTAGATATCAAGCTATGGTCCCTTTGATGAATAAATTAATCTGCTTATAAAACTTGATCGGCGTGCTTTTGGAAGAAACAGTGAATGTTTAAAGAGCAATATGCTATTATGTTTTAAAAGAAAAGTGTTTAATTAATGCATCCTTCCAGTGCTTACATATGGAGTGGAGACGTGAACCTTAACGAAAAAAGGCTTACAAAAATACGGACAACTGAAAAGAAGATTGATGTAACCAGGAAAGAAAAGAGGATCTCGTGAATAAGGAAAATGACATGAGTGGAAGACAGCTTGATCAGGGCAAAATCCTTGAAATGGCAATGGGCTGGATATATTGCCAGAGGAACGAACCACCGCCGCAGAACTGAAATTTTAGACTGGACTCCACAGGACTAGAAAAGACCCAGAAGGAGACCGGATGGGAGATGGATAGATGAAATTCGAAAGCATGCGGGAGGGACATGGAGGAGACTGGCTCGAGGCAGATCGTTATGGGGGAAAGTTAGGGAGACCTTCATCTAACAGTGGATGATAACGGTTGACAATGATGATATAGGTGCAAGAGAAGTGGCCACCGGAGATTGGCCACCCAGAGAACTGAACACAAATATATAAAGTGACCGTATAATAATAGTCCATTTGACTGCTCCATGTAAACATTCCCAGTTGTGACTCATAACGACCCTCATAATTTTGTGTTCCTTTTAATTGAAATATTTAATGTATTATAGAGATGTGAGACTCTTCCTCGGTTCTTTCTCCTGTGTTATTACTATGCCGTTTGTCCCAAAAGTGTAAATTACAAAGAAAAGAAAAGAACGACAGTTCTGATCTTTCTTTTCTTTCTTTTATTAAAGGTTTAACGACCACCGTGAGCAACTCGATGGGCTACAAGCTGTCGCCCGTTCCAAATTTAAGGCCACTGATTCCAGGGAAGTGAACAGTGGCATGAAATCAGAATGATTTCATGCCAGTTTGGAATAGATAAGAAATCGGGATGTGGCCCAGTGCCGTAAGACAAACGCAACATCCATGCCTGACCGGGCGGGATTCAAATCTGAGCCCTCACGGACGCGTCAATCGGCACGTAAAGCCATCAGACTCCGGGTACTGGATCCCCGGTAATAAGTAAGGGTGTCCCCCCCTTTCTGTCTCGCTTCCGTTTAACTTTTCTATCGGGCACTCTAGCCCAAATCTCCTAGCTTCCTATTTCTAAGGGTTGTTTAAGAACTGGGGTCAGGCACTCCTTTCGTAAAAACCTCTGCATATAATATGACAGGATGTGGGTAAAAATTCCCTAGGCAAAAATTCCCCCGAAGGAAATACCTCCAGAACAAACTGTTCACTGTAAACTGCCACACAGGAACACTGATGTGTGGCAGTGTTCCGGTGTGGCAATTTACCGGCAACCCTGCCACACATCTTTCAGAAACTTATAAAATTGCCCTGTTTTTTCATTAAGTGGCCGGGCACAAATAGTTGTTCCTCTGAAGAACATTTCGAATCTGTGACAATTTTTCTAATGGGGTAGTTTTCTAAATTCCAAATATATTCCGAATTATATGTGACAGTAAAAAAATTCTGAATTATATGTGGCAGTTTTCCAAGGTGCCTAACGAGGGGAAGAAACTCTTTGGTTTGTCTGAATTTAAATGCGGGTTCTTACGAGTTTAGGGCAACTAGCCTCAAAAGTTCAAGGGGGAGGGGGCTATAAAGATTGCCGTTTCTGGGCCTATTTTGAGAACTGAATTGGGAACTGCAAACGAATTTCGAGAAAACGTTCCATGTCAGCCAAGCGAGAATTGAACTATAATTTGAAGAAATAAATTATCGAGAATCCGAGGTACACTTAGTTTGCGGGGGGGGGGGGGGAGGTCCCTAACTTCCGTAATATTAAGGGCCGCTTAGGGCGCAGACAGGTGTTCAAGGTAAGGGATTTGCTCGCAATTTCTATACTTCATGTTGTGTTTGGTGGCAGACTATGTATGCCCTTCCCCGCTGCTCCGGTAATTTGGTGAAGTCCGTAAGAAGGATACGAGGTGTTTGGTTTGGAGGGCTCTAACCCAACTTCCGTAATTTTATATTCTGGACTTCTAGAGTCGGTCAGTGTATCCTCGATGTTACCCGTGAAGAGCTCTTAGACACGGGACGTGGGGAGGGGGCTGAATTAACCCCACCCTCCTGAAAATTCGTGGTCATGTACAGAATTATTATATAAAACACGGTACTGATGTTTACAGCTCTACGTCCATTTTAACATTTTGTGGTACCCCCCCCAAGCTCACGGACCTCGTGGACGCTTCAAGAACATCCTAGATACACTGACAGATTCCAGAAAATTAAAGTACAATTCTCGCTTGGCTGACATGGAACGTTTTCTCGAAATTCGTTTGAAGTTCTCAATTCAGTTCTCAATATAGGCTCAGAAACGGCAATCTTAATAGCTTCCCCTCCCCCTCTTGAACTTTTGTGGCCAGTTGCCCTAAGCTCGTTTGAACCCGCATTAAAATTCAAACAAACAAAAGAGTTCCTTCCCCTCTTTAAGTACCTTGGAAAACTGCCACACATAACTCGGGAATTTAGAAAACTGCCCCACTGGAAAAATTGTCACACATTCAAAGTGTTCTTCGGAGGAACAGCAATTTGTACCCCACCCTTTAATTAAAAACGTGGCAATTTTCCTCTGTGGCAGTTTTCCAAGTTGCTGAAAGATGTGTGGCAGGGTTTCCGGTAAATCGCCACACTGGAACACTGCCACACATCAGTGTTCCTGCGTGGCAGTTTTCAGTGAACCGTTTGTTCTGTGGGTATTTCCTCCAGGGGTATTTTTACCGCTTTTCAATTTTCTTGGATATTTTCAGGGGGGGGGGTATTTTTACCGTTTACCGATATGATATGGTGTGATCGTTTCCCGGAAAAGAGCATAGGTAATGAGTGGTTGGGAATTCTGGGTACCCCTTTCACTTCGGAGTCCCACTAGAGATTAATCTCCCCCTACAAGAAAAAAGAAAAAAAAAGTTTTCCTGAAATGTATATTGTGGTTTCGTAAGAAGGGTTGAAACTGTTTCTTCTTCATCAAGGTGCAGTAACATCATTCTTTCACTAAAGAAAGAAAATAAAGGGGAAGGTGGAGAAGGGAATGAGATATTTTTACACGTACATCGTTTGCATAATCTAAGAGCTACGGTTCTTGTGGAATTCATACTAATGCACACATGTCCAAATCAATATGTTTGTCACTGTTTAATTTACAAATACGAAATATCTAGGTTGCAACTTAAAATATTTTTAAAAGAAACGCGGCCTAGGTGGCATGTAAATAGGTGAGAAATAATCCGCTGTGTGCCTTTTATTAGGTTCAATAAAATGTTTACAAATACGAAATTTCTAGGTGGTAACTTAAAATCTTCTAAAAGGGCCCGCGGCCTAGGTGGCTTGTGAATAGGTGAGGAATAATCCGTTGTGTACCTTTCATTAGGTTATATAAAATATTTAGAAATACGGAATATCAAGGTTGTAATTTAAAATCTTCTAAAAAGATCAGCACCTGAATATCGATTCGTTGATCCCCTGTTAATTAGCCTTTATTGCTTGTTATCGCATGGGAGATATTAAAATCATAACTCAATATTAAAGGAGTCAGAAAGGTTCTACATAAACCTTGAGCCATTTTGATCTTACATACCCATTGAGATCCTTAGGAAAACTGGTACATTCCGTTTTGTTCAGCTAGGAAAGCTCGTAGACTTTGTCAAAATCTCGGACCGAAACGAAATTTGTGTATATCCCCTTACTTGAAAGGGAGTACGAGTTTTTCGGTGTACGAGTTTTCCGCCCTTTGCACTTTTCTCAGCGGCATGAGAAAGTGTACGAGTTTTCCTGGATCCGTTGGTATAAGGTAATTTAAAAGTAATTTTTGTTCCTTCATCTGAGCAATAGACAAAAATTTTTGGAAGGGTGGGGAAAGGGGACGGACCTTATGGGTTTTGCCCGGGTGTGCGTCACTCATAACACACAGTGGTATGAAAACAAAAGTAACTTCATATCGATATATTTGGTTTAGAAAAATATAGAACACAATTATTTTGAATTAAATTTAAATTTTATAAATACAAAGTTTTGAAATTAAAAAAATTGGAAAAGAGCAATATGTTATGTGAAAAACTCTATTCAAAAATTCAGGGGGATATTCTCGGTAACGGAAGTTGAGGGAAACGCGTGTTCCCGTCTACATACGATTCAACCCCTATGGTTAAATCCAATGTATGCTGATGTAAAACTGTTTTCATTTTTTTCCCAATGTAGTGTGCATCACTGCCTTTACATGTTAATTCTTTCCTTTAATTGTTTTTCTTCCGACCGACTCAGCAAGAATGGTGTGGGAAGAGACTGGCCTTCGTGCTCTCGCCTTGGGTCATAGAACGGAGCATAATCCATGTCACAGGCTTGCGTTCCACCTCCTCTTTCTAAGTATCTTAGTACCACCCGCTGAGGTGAGAAGGGGGACAGCAGTCGCTATGTTGGAAAAGCTGAAACCCCGCCGCAATGGGACCAGTTTTTTCGGAAGAGGAAGGTGAATTTGGAGACAATACGCGTTCAAGCTTCGGGTGATTTTTGGCGACATTTTGTTCCCGTAGATCGGCCGGTTAAAGGGTTAATATAAGAATTCCAAAGCAGAAAGCAGTGTGAATTATTTGTTTTGTTTTTCGTATCTTGCGTTATGTTTATGATTTGTAAAATGTAGCGCGTCAATAACAAATAATTTCGTGTAAAAACATCCTCGTCAGCAATGTAGTATTTTTCTTTAATTCTTCAGGTTTCTTAATGTATCTTTCTTCTTGCCTTACGGGAAAACATTTTATCCATCGCTAAGATCATTCATTTGATTGTGTTTCTTCATTATATTTTAAAAGCTTCGGGGAAAGATATCTATGAATTTTCATAATTTGTCTGTATAATATCTCACACCATACGTTGTTCATAAAACCATAGTAATAGAGGTGTATCTTACTCGTCCTCTGGGGATAATATTAGTATTTCTTCTTTGAACCAATGTTTTATCTCCAGTTTACGAAACGTTTTCGTTTTTGCCTCTACTTGGATTCATCCACAAACCTCAATAATGCCCAATCTTGATTAGGAGCCATCACAACTTAATTTCCCTTATTTTACTTCAACTAAAATTACAGATTTGTATTTAGGTTTCAAGGACAATTATTCGCTTCCAGGATATGGGCTTCGTTATAGAATCACAAAGAAGATATTCTAATTTTCACGGACATTAGCACCTTCTCAATCATTGCTATACTCACAAATTAACCTCATCTTTCCACTACAGGTTCGAGCTATTTGTGTTATAATAAGCCTCGTCATGTTGGATATCAAGACTGATGTCTGTTCTATTCTACTTCATAAATCATGAATCCTTAAAAGGAAATCACTTGGTTATCATGTGACTAAACTTGGTTGCAGCCTTTTAGTATAACTACAAGTTCATTCGCAAAACCAGCCTGACATTTATTGACAGAAGAATGATGACGAGACTTTACAATAGGCGAACTTTTAGGTATTTTTAACTTTCTGTTTGTGTTGCTCTTACATAAGGCGACCCGAGAACAGAATTCACAATACAGTTGAGAAATTAGAACAGTTCTCTTCGTGATATATTTCAATTGCGAGGCAATAAATCGCAAGATAATTAATCATGTATGTGTTCGAATATAGAAGGGGTTACTCTATCTGGCATCTAAAATATCAAGTAATCAAGCACATTTTTAAAGCGAATTTTCAACTACTATATTTCGAATCTGACGTACAGAGAAACCAACAGGAAAGATAATACATCAGAACGGATGAAACGTTGCCAGTCTTCTTCTGAACAGTTTTTTTATTCTTAACAGTTTTTTATTTCGATTGGAGGTTTAATAACCGCCGTGAGCAACTCAATGTGCTATAAGCAGTCGCCAGTTTTCTTTAATTTAGCGCCACTCTTTCCAGGAAGGGAGAGAGCCAGCGCTGTAAGACAAGCACAACATCAATGTCACACCAGGATTCGAACCCGGACCCATTTCGGACGAATGGTCAGTAGCCATCGCTTAGACCACTGCGCCACCACCGCGTTCTCGATTTACCTGTTGTTTGCAATCAATGTCTGTGCGCTGTGTCAAGATCTTTAAATTCAATATCACTTCTACATCGAGGAGAAACAGCCCGAAATTATACTACTTACCTGATATTTACTTTATATTGATATTTATATTGATATTTTTACTTTACGTTACCTGAAGGCATTCATGGAATGACTAATGACAAAATTCTGTAATGAACAAATATTTTATTATGCAAAATTAATATGTTTCCTTCTAATGCACTGAAAGGTACAATTTTCTTATTTTCAAAGCATCTCAGCTTCATAAAATAAATTAAATTAATTATATTTCTCTACAAGGCAGTAAAAGAAATAACAAAATAAATTCATAAGATTGGGAATTTACAACGGAGTCTTTCGACCAAGGGAAATTGAAATTAAAGCAACAAAGCGTTGAAACCATGAAGTGTTACAAAATGTAATACTGAATGAGACTTTGAATACTTGGGATATCATGAACCAGCGAATGCGTAATTTGATTATATTTCAAACATTTGAACTGTTCCACAAGTGCCTCGTATAATGTATTACACTTTACACCGTTCTACTCAGGGTATTTGTACAAGAAAAATATGAGAAAAAAACAACTGATGAAATCTGAAGCAAATATAACGAGACATTGTGGAATCCATAATTGATTTCTCTCCGAAAATAATTTTTTTTTTCCCTTCAGCAAAAATTAATCACAATCGTTACAATGTGAATATCTTTTAATCTGGAAAGTGAAGCATCCACCTCTCTGTGTTCCCACATCTTTTTTTTTTTTTTTTTTTTGCATTTATACATTACGCTTGTACAACAAATGTTATTTTGTATATTAAAATGTAATTAATTAAAAAATGCCGTAACACAAGTTTCTCTTTCATTTTGGGAAACATTTTTTCACCCAAAATTTGAAATGAACTTTTGGTGAAAAGTAAAGTTCATGACTTTGTTTTTAAAAAGTACGCATGAAAATGTAATCTAAAACAAATAGCGAATTTGTTTTAGATTACATGCAGTGTGTTTATAATCTAAAATCTCAGGGTAAATTTTTAACAACAAATCAAAAGTCTGTTGGTGACAATGGTTAACGAAACCATTGTGACAAAGAAACTTCCAACGAACAATGGTAGCCTATTACATTTTAATGTTGTTTTATGTATTCTAAAAAAACTCTTGGTTGGAAAATAGTATGGAATGCGTGTGATTGTTACATCTCTTTCCAGTAAGTAAAAAAAATATTGCAAATAATTTGCTTACGAACGTCCCTCCCATAATCCAGTTTTCGACCTTCTTTTTTTTGACACCAAGTATTTCCTTACAGTTTTTTTTACTTAAACTTGAGAAGAACTTGTTAGTTTTAGTTCCAGCCTGAGGTAGTTTACTAAAATTTGAGTCAGAGTTTTTATGTTTTTCGTATAAAGTGATTATTAGCTTACGGTGCCCATTGCCTGTGAAATCACATTTTTGCGGGATTAAAAAGAAAACGAAATGCCATGCATCTAAGAAATCTTTGTGAATTTCTTTCTCTTTTTCATCTGTTAATAACAATACTCCAAGCAAATTTTTCAATACTTCACAATACATGAATCTTATGTCATCTGTTTTGAATTGACTGCAGTTTGTGATCCTTGTGAAGACATTTTCAATTAAATGGTATGCTTAGATATAAATTTCAAAAGTTATGCATGCAATGGATAATTATTTACTTTTCTTATTTACAAAACATTAAAAATGTCCACTTTATATTTAGGAAAAAGATATATAAATAAATATATATTTTGAACTTTTCTCAATCTTCAATGCTGTCGTAATACAGTTCAAAATATGCCTTTGGTTAGGCCGAATTACAGAGTAAAGTAGATTTCGACATACGTTTTGTATCCTGGGTACACACTGGTGGTCGACTAAAAATTTAACTGCCGAAATTCGTAGGGAGGGAGGGTTCTCAAAAGGCCATAATAATAAACACCACAAAAGGAATTAATAACATATTTAAATGCAATTCAAACAATACAAAAAAGAATATTTAAAAAAAAGAAATAATGAACCTCCTCTTTGATCAAACTTAAAGAGGAAATGTATTCAAATTTAAAACCGAGAAATTGCTGCAACTCTATACTGAGTAAAAAATCCATAATTTTTTTACACAAGCTTCCAGCAGGTAGCTTTAGCACCCAAGCTTCCAGCAGGAAGCTTTAGCACACGAGCTTTATTTATTAATACTTGGAACCATACAAAGCAATTAAAATATTACTAGAACAATTGTTTTTCTTTTTTTGAAATAGCATTAAAAATTATTACATTTGTTTTTCAGATATAGGCAATCTTACCTCATTTCTTTGCGGACACTTGACAGTGAAGTCCATCAATAAATTTATCATGTTGCAGCTCATACGATGTTACTACAATGCTTAATTAAACAGCAAAGCAAATGGTCGCCAGTTATGCGATTCATGTCTTTTGTTTTTATCTCTTTCGTTGTAGAAAATAGAGATTCACACAAGTAGGTGGACGCAAAAATACCTGTCATATAAAAAAAATTCGAATGTTTGAATAGGTTTCGTCATATAACAGCTGCCAGATTTCTGTAGGGCCACCGCCATTAGCTCTTGCTTTCAAGAATAAGTCGCAGTGCAGCTTCACTATTTCTTCTTCAATTTCGATTAGATTTCCTTCGACTAGCTCTGCTATTTTTGAAGTCAGCTTTATTCCCTGAATGGAAATGCCATAAACGACACAACGTCCTCTAGCTTTGGAAACTCACATAACTTTCTTTCGAAATATCTTTGCTAATCATCCAATTGATTTGGAAAGCCTTCGAAATCGAGGGATTTATTATACTCGGACTCTGCATCCATATACTTCAAGTTTTTCTGAAGTTACCGTTTTTCCGGTGAGTTACGAATAGTTTGAATCTTTCCTTGAAAATTTTAATCAAGTTAATAACTTCTATCTGGGATTTATTTTTTCCTTGTAACCTGAGATTTAATTCATTTAATTTTTCTCTTATATCACAAGGAAGTGATAGCTTCATTAACCACTGTTTATCTTCCAACTGATTGTAATTATCTTCATATGATATTAGAAACTCTTTGGTTCCTGGAAGGAGGCTTCTAAATCTCTTTAAGAATGAAGTACGACTGAGCCCGCGAATATTGGTTTGTAGAACGAGATCAGCATTCCCGGTTCAGTATTCTTCAAGTAAATCTTTGAAGAATACTGAACCGGGAATGCTGATCTCGTTCTACAAACCAATATTCGCGGGCTCAGTCGTACTTCATTCTTAAAGAGATTTAGAAGCCTCCTTCCAGGAACCAAAGAGTTTCTAATATCATATGAAATCTGTAAACCTGCGTCTTTGAAGGCTTCTGGTTCGAATTGAGGTCATACATTTAAAGGCTGGAGTCATAACATCAATTGAACTCAAACGTTTAGAGCACAAAATTTGCTGATGGATAATACAGTGATACGACGTGATGGAGGGTATGTCTCCGTCATCTCTGCACCCTGTGATGAAGCCTACTTTATTTCCTACCATAGCTGGTGCGTCATGAGTTGTCTTGGATAATAACTTATTGGTCGGAAACTTCGTGTCAGTAATAAACGATTTAAAACCTTTGTAGATATCTTCACCTCTCGTCGGTTCCTTTAGCGAGATCTTTGTTAAAAGCTGTTCCCTAAACGTCAAGTCGGGAAAACCCATTCTAATTAAAATACCGAGCTGAGCTGTGTCAGTAAAATTTGTAGACTCATCGAACTGTAGGAACAGAAAAGTACATCTTTAGTTAACTGGTCTTCTAAGTTCTTACTCATAGTTTCCGTATTACTCATCAGAGTGTTTCGTGATAGAGATACATCTTTAGTTGTTGAAAGTATTTCGGATTTTGTTTTACAATCACTGAAAAGAACTTCTCCCGCTTTACAGAAAGTCTCTTTGATGAGTTCACCATGTTCAAAATGGTTTGTTTCGTTTAGTAAATACTTTAGTAATCTTGAATGACGATAATGTCACAGCTTTTTATTACTTATTGATATTGTTTGTAAATGCAGACTGCTGAGTGCTCTAATTCGACTTAAATTCACGAACTTTAGTCTTTCGAAGTTCACTACCACTTAGAAAACTCGTAGCGAATATTTTGTGAGCAGTTTTGAAATGTGTTTCTACATTCGCTTTCTTACGAATCAAAAATAAGAGAAACTTATTCGCAAAATAAGTTCGCGGTTAAGGAATCACAAATAACACAGACATAATACCGGAATCATAAATAAGACAAACGCGGTTATCTTATTCATAATAAATATAAACTCTTCCTCCTATTCACTGTGATAGTGATAAGTTTTTCCTTTCTGCACACATATTGCTGAGTGATCATCGAATAACGGGGAATTCGAGTACCAAACAGTAACAATACACTCCACCGAACAGTGAGTCCACTGCAATGTTGTATCTCCGAGCAAAAACTCCGATGCGTATGCGTAGTGCAAAAGCGCATCAGTCAGGGAAGGTCTGGCAAGGCAGCCGCCAAGTCGCAACATATTTTTAGATCACTGGAATACAAGAAAATCCGTTGAGATTCCAAAGGCGTGGATTCCACATTTGAGTTCTCTTCAGAAACGTGACCATATCAAAATTCCCGCACAAATAAAACGATATTCAAGGGTTTCAAAATTCTATCCGAAAAGATTATTTCATATATTTTCGTTAACCATAAAAATTTCAGTATATCACTAAAAGACTTGATTTTTACCTGTTTAGTAAGCCTTTAGTTTGGCCAACTGTTTTAATATCAACCAGACGAAATCCGTTGGAAACGACGGTAAGTTTGTTTTTAATAATAACAAAAAACAATACGGTAAGTTTTATTTAATTAATAACAAAGAGCAATGCACCAACTGTACTTAATTAGTACAACTATACTAGTGATTCTGAAATTTCTTGGCGTAGAATAGAAATTAAAATTTCCGAGCTTTCGCACATCAACCAGATGCCTTTCTCAAAGAAGTTAGACAGCTAACTACAAACTGAATAGTAATATGTGAACGGTTTTAAAAGGCAGTTTGCAGTTAGCTGTCTACCTTTCTTGAGAAAGCCATCTGGTTGATGTGCGAAAGCTTGAAAACTTTTGTTTCTATTCTACGTCAAGAAATTTCGGACCGCTAGTTTAGTTGTGCTAAGTTTTTTTTTCTTTTGAGAATTATAAACTGATATGAAACAACAAATGTAAACTTTATTTTGATTGACAAATTCATTCAACCACTTCAGTAAAGACAATAGTCCAGGTTTGTGATTTTTTTTCTCTGACTGAAGATTTAGAGCTAGTAGGAACAAAATATTGATCTTTTCCACAGAAAATGATTTTAATTTCATGTACATAGATAAATAACCTCATGAAGAAAAGCGAAAATGGAAATTCACGAACATTTTAACAGCGACTGATTAACGACCACCATGAGCAACTCATTGAGCGGTCGCCCGTCCCTAATTTAGGTTCAGTGGTTCCAGGGAAGGGAGTGAGCCAGTGGCGTAAAACAAACACAATATCCATTAATCACTGGGATTTGAACCCGGACCCTTCACGCACGAATCATCACAAGCCAACGCTTTGGCTATAAGCAGTCGCTCGTCCCTAATTCAGGGTCACTGGTTTCTGGGAAGGAAAAGAGCCAGTGGCGTAAGATAAACACAACATCCATGCCTCACCGCGATTCGAACCCGGGTAGACGAGGGCCGTCCGAATCGACGATGCCTTTTCTTTTTTTTTTAAAGAATAAACTCATATGAAACGTTTATGCACAACTTTACATAATTGGAAACGTCTTACCTACGTGAATAAACTGGATCGCTTGAATGTTAAATTGTATATATACATTACACAATCCAATGGCGCAACGCAACCAAGTCTTAGAGTGTTCTTTGTTCTGATAAGAACTATCAAATAAAATCCTGCTAACGTTGTTTTGCACAACGGTTCACTGAAAAAAAGACTTTGGATTTTGGACTCTCTGTGTCCCTCCATACCCCCGCCTTCAACAACGCGTGAGTAAACCGCAGACGATCAGATGTAAACCGCACGCTTCTTCCATTGACTTTACATGTACATTTTGCCGCACCACAGTTCCCAAACCGTTGCCGCAATCTCATTTTTCTCTTCGTCTGGCACATGTACATGGACATGTACAAGACCTTTATGTTGATGCCTCAACCATATGTTTACGTTCAGCCGTTCTCTCACAACTGGTCTTACAGAGAAAAACCTTATAGAATTAATATATAGATTATTGCTACTGCCCAGTCATGTATTTGAAGGTGATCAAAATTTCGAGATTGCCAGTAACCTGGTTCTACATTTGATTTTACATTAATTATTAACGAATATCATTTGTAAGGCTTAGTAAATAAACAAGATCTTGCACGACAAGATGCCCGTATGGTTTTCTCCCGTAACCATTTTCATAAATTTTTGGGACATTCCAGGAAGAAATGACTTTTTAATCCTTGCTTACTTCAATTGATTCCTATGACCAACTTCTGTAGTACGAATTCCAGAGTTCCCTTTACATTTTCTTCTGCTTTCAAATTGACATTTGAAATACAAGCACATGCAAAGTATGGCATTTAGGAAGCTGCATTATTTGTCTTTGTAACATTTAAAATATATGCAAAACAAAAAGCAGAATGTTTCTAAAGGCTGAAATATTTCTTTTAACATGTTAGCTTACATAGTTGTTATGCAAAATAAATAATTATATCCATATGTAAGGTTGCAGCTAATGATATTGTATATTGTCGTTTATCAACTGTAAAATATGTATGGCAAATGCTCGAAAATGTAGATGCACGATATGATTTCCTTCTTTTCAACAGCCCTATTCGCGCTACTGGTTCTGTTTTCTTTTTCGGCTTTAGCTACTAATTGCCAGTGGTAGTGTAACGTACCAATACCGATTTTTCATTACCTGTGACGGTACTACACTAAACGTATTTGGTCCTGTGCAATTAGTTGCAATCTGCGCGAGATAGCGACACTATGTTTCTCCTCCTTTACGTTAAATCAATGAGGAGCAATTCGATGGCGCTCGAAGGAGAAATCAGTTTAGGGCAGGTGACAAGTGATGGTGGATTGAAATGACTTCACCTCAACTGTCAAATATGTGGGCTATTTAAGATCAGATCAGATCACATGCAAAGGATTTTGAGAAGGGAGTATATGAACCCAAGTTTAAAAAAAAACCCTTAGAAATAGGAAATTAGGATATCTTGTATAGGGTGTCCAACAGGAAAGTGACACGGAAGCGAAGTAGAAAGAAGAAGGACGTCGCCTTTATTTGATACCGGGGCCAGAATCCTGTTGCGACGACTTAACGTGCCCATCCGACGCACGGCGGATATTTAGTGGTTTAAGCGTTCGAACCTGTCCGGGATCAGATCTGAGGTTCCTCCGTGGCCGTCATGCATGTTGATCACTTGGCCATCCACGGCACTTGCTGGTTAGGGCTCTCTTAACAATGTTTTATATGTGTTACACTTTCATGCCTTAAAAGAAAAGAAAATATTTTGTTTATGATAAATTACGAGAAGCAATGAGTGTCAGATTTAAATAGAGCAGAATATTAGTAACAAAATGACCCATAATTATATACCTTTCGCATGAGAAAACAATTAATTGACGATGCGTGTGTCACATTATTGATGACAAAACAAAATTTTAGTGAAAACACACTGTGTTATCCCTACGCTATATTTCCCATTATGTGAATTTGAGATAACCTAGCTTGAACTGCCTCACATTAGGACTCTTCATATTATTTTAAAATTCAAAGAACTTTTATTAAATGTTAGTTACATTTAAGTGTAATCCTGCAATTGAAGAATTAATTTCAAATGCTTTACAGTTTATAATAAGAAAAAATATGAACTTAAATTATTTTGACAAATGTTTCAATGTAACGTTAATCTATTTGCAAAACAGCATTTCGCCTTTGGTTAGGCATTCGATTTTAAGAAAGATATTTTTAGTGGTAATAGTAATATCTGTGTGTGTACTTGAGACGTACACACTTAAAAATAAATTACGTTTCATTCATAGGTTCAAGGTCCACTTTATTAAAAAAGTCCTATGCCATCTAACAGACAACTGCTCAGCATATGGAATTTCACAACGCATGGCCTTCATGATGAAAAGCAGAAAATTTATCTTCCTTGCTAATTTTGTATTGCTAGACATCGATGTGTAAAACTTGGTTTTCATGTTACGCAAAATAATTTGAGAGAAGCGCTTTCCTTCACTGCAGTAATTGGTGCCATTACAGTTGGACAAATTGTGTAGATGGGAATCCCTTTTACCTCACTTCAAAGATGAAATGCAGATTTTTTTAATACTTCAATAAAGATATTTTCAATATTATCCTGACATTCTAAAGGTTGAAAAACGGCCATACGAAGTGTCTCTAGTAGAAAACATACAATCATTTGTCCAAATAAAACTTTCTGTAATTACAGTACTTACAAATTTACCTTATTCTTCAATATCCAGCAAAAGCTAAATGTCATGAAAAAATTTTAAATTCGCAAAAAAACGTTATATTTAAATTCGGTAAATACTGTATATCGATCAAGGTAGTGAACAAATATGTTACTAATAAAAATACATAATTTTAAAAAACATTCGAAATACGTATTTGTTTGATTATTATTTTTAGTAGGATAAAGCAGTTGAGAATTTTCTTGATTAGTTATTAGCGAAAATATTTACAGCCAACCTGATTTTTTTAAGGTTTCACAAAGGACGAAAACATTTAATACGATCCGAGCAGCACAAAAACGTTTGTGAAACGTTTTAACACCAGTTCGGAATGACGTTGAAACAAAGGCACAGTATCACGTTTTAAAGATGGATGCTAATATGTCTCGTCAATTTAATGGGTTTTCAACGGTTGATATAACGTTGTATCACTGTTTTTAGGACGTTTACATGACGTTATTTAGACGTCATATTCCTTCCTTTATTACGTTGAAAAACGGTTTCAGCAATCGTTTATCAACATTAAAATTTAAATTTTACAACGTGCTTTACCTTTCTGTATTACGTTTAGTAAACATTACAGCAACGGGTAATCAACGTCCATATCTCCTCTATTAACCGTTGTCGTCAGAGTTGCATGCTCCGGTCTAGTGTTGCGGTTCTTTCAAACAACAGTTGAGATTTTATAACATATATATATACATACATATTATAAAATATTATTATATATATATATATATATATATGGGATCATCATTTTGGAGGGGTTTGGCCATAACTCAACACGCTGGCCAAGCGGGTTGGTGAGTGTGGGATAGAATTTCCTCTAATCCCGATGGTATAGTTATACCGCTATTGGCGGTCGTCAGAGCCCCTTTAGTGGGAACAGGATGCACCACGAGAAGGCGGGGTTGACATTTGTCAAGGAGAGGCTGTGATGTCACGCATCACCTGACCTTACATCCCACTATCCAGTGGAAATGCTATCCACACTAAAGACCCAGAAGAAGACCACATGGGAGATGGGTGGATGAAATTCGAAAGTATGCAGGGGTGACATGGAGGAGACTGGCACAAGACAGACCGTTGTGGAGGAAACTTGGGGAGACCTTCGTCCAGCAGTGGATTGATAATGGTTGACAATGATGATGATGATGATGATGATATATGGGATGTAAGGTCAGGCGATGCGTAACATCACAGCCTCTCCTTGACAAATGTAAACCCCGCCTTCTCGTGGTACATCCTGTTCCCACTAAAGGGGCTATGACGACCGCCATTAGCGGTATAACTATACCATCGGGATTAGAGGAAATGCTATCCCACACTCACCAACCCGCTTGGCCAGCGTGGTGAGTTATGGCCAAACCCCTCCAAAATGACTCCACAACTTAAATCTTGGCCCTCAGTCTCCGGCAGCTGGAATGTACCTGGCCAAGGCAGCGGCCAGTGCGACATGAAGGCAGAGGGTGCTAAGAATCCCCGGAGGACCGGACTAGGCTGCCATCTGATGCTGACCTTGGCTACATATAACGGACGCTCCCTATCTTCTGATTTAAGGCTTCTTGAAATGGAAGAGGAACTACAAAGGATCAAGTGGGACATCGTCGGGCTAAGTGAGGTAAGGAGAAAAGGAGAAGATCTCATTGAACTGAAAAGTGGACATCTCTTCTACTATCGTGGGACAGATACTGGCAGAACTAGTGGTGTTGGATTTATAATAAACAAGAAACTGAAGGATAAAGTTGTAGAAGTTAAAAGTTCCTCTGACAGAGCTGCACGACTCGTTTTCCAACTCTCGAGAAGATACCAGGCTCAGATTATTCAAACTTATGCACCCACCACAAGTCATGCTGAAGAAGAAATTGAAGAATTTTATGAGGAAATTCGTGATCTAAATAATAAAGGTAAGCAGCACTTGAAGACAATTATGGGAGATTTCAATTCAAAAATAGGGCAACGGCAACAGAATGAAACTTCAGTAGGTAAATTCGGTCACGGCAACAGAAACCAGCGTGGAAATACTCTCGTAGAGTTTGCAGAGGCAGAAGGGTTTTTCATCTTGAACTCCTTTTTCAAGAAAAAGCCACACAGGAAATGGACATGGAGACATCCAAATGGGACGACAAGTGAAATTGATTTTATTATGTGTAACAAAAAATTCGTCATAGAAGACTGCAGTGTGCTAAACAAGTTCAACACAGGCAGTGACCATAGATTGGTGAGATGTAAGATGCACCTTAACACTAAACTCGAACGTAGCAAGCTCATAAGACAAACAAAATGTATTGACATAACCAACCATAAAAAACACCATAATACCTGAACTGAAGAACAGGTTCTCTGCTTTAGAAGGCCTAACATCGGAAGAAGTGGATATTTCTGAAGTTAACAGAAAAGTAACCAAAGCTCTTATGGAAACAGCAACAAAATTAGCTGGGTCTAAGAACAAATTGCATGTGAACAAATTATCAGGAAAAACCAAAATGTTGATGCAAAAAAGAAGAGTGATGAGGACAACTAAAGAAGATGTGACTCCCAAAGTGGAATATATAGAGCTATGCAAGACAGTACGAAAAAGTATCACTGAAGACGTTAGGAAATTCAACTGTGAACTAGTAAGGAAAGCAATTGAAAACAACCAAAGCCTAAAGATAGCAAAGGGACATTTCAGTAAGTGAAAAAGACAGATTATGGCACTGAGAAAAGAAGATGGTTCTGTAACAAGAAATAGAGGCGAAATTTTGACAAGAGTGAAAGATTTCTACTCCAAATTATATGAAAGGGATGATACATGCACTCCAGACATCATGAAAGATACCAGTACCAGAGTTCCTCCAGTCCTTCCAGCAGAAGTTGCACATGCAATCAAGAACATGAAGCGGGGAAAAGCTCCAGGAGAAGATGGAATTACTGTAGACATCATACAAGAAGCAAGTGGAGAAATCGAAACAGTACTCGCCCAAATTTTCACTCGATGCCTTAATGAAGGGAAAATTCCTGAGGATTGGAACAACGCTACAATGATCTTGCTACATAAAAAAGGTGACATTGAGGATCTCAATAACTACAGACCTATCAGCCTCCTATCAGTGGTTTATAAAATCTTCACTAAAGTTCTTTCACACCGCTTGAAGGTGACACTGGACATGGCTCAACCGAGAGAACAAGCTGGATTCAGGAGTGGCTACAGAACAATAGATCATATCCACGTACTGAGAGAACTAATTGAAAGAGCGAGGGAATATGAACTTCCATTGTGCATAGCTTTTATCGATTATGAAAAAGCCTTTGATTCGGTGAAAACATCAGCAGTTGCAATGGCTCTGAAATCCTGCGGTATTGAAGATGCATACATTAATATTATTAATAACATGTATGAAAATGCAAGTGCAAAGATTCGGCTGTTTGAAAATACAACACACATAAAAATTGGAAAAGGAGTGAGACAAGGTGACACCATATCTCCGAAGCTCTTTAATGCCACATTGGAAAATGTCTTTCAATCACTGAACTGGGAAAACAAAGGGATAAAGATTAATTGAGATTATCTAACCCACCTTCGTTTTGCTGATGACATAGTCATTTTTGCAACTACCCCATCAGAGCTACAGAGTATGATCCAAGAACTTGCTGACAAGAGTAAAGAAGTGGGATTAAAAATGAACTTTCAGAAGACAAAAGTGATGCACAATGCTTTTACAAGAAATGAAGATTTATCGATTGATGGAGAAAAGCTGGAGATAACAGACACGTACGCTTATCTTGGACAGCAGATATCAAGTGAGGGTCAGATTGGTGAAGAAATTAATCTCCGTACAAAACTTGCCTGGAGAGCTTTTGGAAGAAACAGCATAATTTTCAAGAGCAATATGCTATTATATCTTAAAAGAAAAGTGTTTGATCAATGCATCCTTCCAGTGCTTACGTATGGTGCAGAGACGTGGACCTTAGCTAAAAGAGACATACAAAGGCTGCAGACAACTCAAAGCAGCATGGAGAGGTGCATGCTTGGTGTAACCAGGAGAGATAAGAAGAGGAACACGTGGATCCGAAAAATGACAAGAGTGGAAGACATCATGATCAGAGTTAATTCCCTGAAATGGCAATTGGCTGGACATACTGCCAGAAGAACAGACCATTGATGGACAGCCGAAATTTTAGATTGGATTCCAAGGGACAGGAAAAGACCCAGAAGAAGACCACATGGAAGATGGGTGGATGAAATTCGAAAGTATGCGGGAGTGACATGGAGGAGACTGGCACAAGACAGACCGTTGTGGAGGAAACTTGGGGAGACCTTCGTCCAGCAGTGGATTGATAATGGTTGACAATGATGATGATGATGATGATGATATACGGCACTTAAATATTGTTTACATTTTTACATGCACTACGCACAGTGTATGCTTTTAGATTCTCGCGCTGAGTGACAAACGAAATGTTACACAATGAACCTTAAGATGCCCGTTCTAACCGCTCGGTTTAGGGGTATAATTTTGGTGAGTACTATGAGCAGATCCGGAGTTTTCTAGATGGGGGTCTTAAGTGTAGTGGAAAACAGGGCACTTTACTCATATTTCCCCGAAAAATAAAGAGGTGTTCTGGGTATGCATATAAATTCTTCCCAATGTTTAACTAAAGTAATATACTTTTAAGTAATACTTTCATTCACGATAAAATATGCAATTTGTTATTGAAACCTAAAAAATCGAAATTTTTCACCGGTTCCTGAGGGGGCGCTCGCCCCCTGCGTCTCTCTCTGAATCCGCCACTTGTAAATACTCAATAGACGTCCACAGAAAACAATAACACCACACGCTTTTTTAGCTCTCAACACTCTTTGAGAAGATACCTGTTTTACATAACATTTGAAGAATATGTATTTTAATATATTACTAACTTAGATTTGCCATTGATACCTAACTGAAGGCAAGATGTGTCATTAGATAGAGTATTACCCAGGTAGCAAAAGCTTCAAATATATCAAAGGATGAATTTTTATAAAGGCCATTTTTTTAGAAACACTTTCTTCTTCAGTTATTAAATGAATTTTTGGTGATAAAATGTTTCTATTTTATTTTCTGTGGGATATGTACAACTTGTCTGGAATTAAAGCTGTTACTTACACAGATTATGTCGTTGTACGTCAAAATCTTACTTTGTCCTCTTCAGTGCAAGCCCTTATGAAACCTTCTGCGAGGTGAAGTATGTGTGACGTGAAATACCACCCTATGAAACCAAAGATGTTGGCAGTAGTGAAGCTTCATAGCAATAAAGTTCTGTTCCTCTCCTAAATTCTTATTAGAAGCATTTTTCTTTCCACGCAAAATAATTATACATTTAGGGTCCACTCCTAAATTCATCCTAGAAGCGTTTTCCTTGAATTGCCAGTTGTTTGGTTTTGTGAGTTGACTGAAATTTTAAATGATCACGAATGATCTGTAAAGTTTACTGTAAGCATTTTTCTGGTATGCTATTAATGCTATGTAAAGCAATTACTATTTAGTTAAGCGCTCCTTTAATATACTTGTTTCGTTTTCGCAGTAGAAAAAAAGATTGTCTTCACATTGCTAAAGTACAAAAATTTATTGAGAAAAAATTACTTGGCCACGTCTAAACTTTTGTGCAAGGTTTAAAAGAAAGAATAACAACCTTCGAATGAACAGACATGAAATTTTCACTTGCAGACAGCAAAAGTATTGCACATCTGTTTCCTGCTGAAATATTTACAAGTGTTTTCAAATAGAAAATTTTTCAGCTAATTTTCTTCAAATTAAAAACGATCCTTCACGAGATCCAAAGATATACAGCATTACATTCCAGAGAAATTGATTTCTATTCAATTGTGTTATTTCGAGATGCCCATTGGAAACTTGCTCAACAATCACTAATATGAAACTTGGGTCAAAAGCAAATGCACGATATTTCAATTTACTTGGTTAGCGAAAGTCATTGATGAGAGTCGGCGGCATTTTCCTGTTTCTTATTTCAGGTAAACTTCATTCCACGAAGTATTAGAAAATCGGATGTTTTTGATTCTCAAGTCTCATATGATTACAAATCAAAAAGGGAAATTAAGTGTTTTTGTGAAACGAGGCAAAAATTCACTAAGAATTCATTTTATTTTTGTCACTGTTTTCAGCAGTTTATTGGAAATTTGCTTTACAAAAATATTTAATACAAAAATTTTTGAAAACTTTGTTAGTTTACTCAGAAATATTGCACCGAGTGTCATTTGCTCTGTTAATATTAACATTCTAAAGAAGTAGAGTTGGAGATCTATCGATAGTTTTGACTATCGATATTTTTCGCTAATCAAAATATAACGAAAGATAATGTGTTGGCAAAGTTTTTCGGGAAAACATTTGCTTTCCAGGATGAAAAAATAATTCTGACAAGAATTTTTCTTACTTTTCCACATTGTCAAAAAGCAAAGCTCCGATAAACTTCGGAACTGACCTTTTTTTGTTTCTTCTTCGTTTGGGGTTTAACGACCACAGTGAGCAACTCGATGTATTGTAAGCATTCGCCCATGCCTGATTTAGGGCCACTTGTTCCAGGGAAGGGAGAAGCCAGTGCTGTAAAACAGACACTACCGCCACATTTATTCCTCACGTGATTCGAATCCGTGCCCATCTCGTACGAATAATCAGAAGCCAGCGCTTACACTACTGCGCCGCCGGGGAGGAGAAAATACGTTTTGACGATTTCCTCCCGAAATGTGTGAGCAAAAGTCACGAAAAAAAATGCTTTGCTTGAAGAACTAGATAATTCGTGGCTCCTTAATTCTCATTTTGTTTACACACTGTATGCTCTTTTTTGCTTCGGTTCACAAACGCTAAAGGTGAAAATTCTGCGATTTTGTATGCAAAAATAAACTTTTATATAGTGTTTAGCAAAATCCAGGTAATAATTCATGCGAAATTCAATAAATGAAATTTTGAGTGTCGCTTATCCTCAATTGTTTTTTCTGGAATCATTTAAAACTGTTGTCGTTTCAAATTGTGCCTAAGATTTGACGTATTGCACTACCTTTCGTTATTTTTTGTGCAAAGGAGACTTTGCGTACACCTTATCCTTACCAAAAGAAAAGTAAAGTTGCACAAAAGATATTTTACGTTTGCCCATTATTACTCTTTACTTACTCTCAACAATTAACTGTTTCAACACCTGACGTACCATTAAACGTCCAGTACAGAATACTAGAACAATGCTTTTGATTTCGTCTGTATCCGACTGAAACGTGCAACAGAGTGCAAAAACCACATACCTCGCCATTTACTCTTTTGATTACATTTAACTTTATTTTCGCATTGACATCCTTTATCTGGGCTCAATGTTTCGACACCAGTAAAAACGAGGTGAAAATGAGTGTTTCAGTCATTAAAACCATCGGTGGAAACTAAATAGTTTACATCATCGTGATTTACACTTACAGCATTGAAAAAGTAAAACTATCGACAGTTACAAAAACTATCGATGCACTATCGGTGTATTGAACTGGACAAAACAATCGATACTATCGGTAGTGCCATCGATGGTACCTCTACCTCTATCTGGTATTAGCCTTGGTAGAGCAAAGGTGTTGAATTATGAAGCGAAGAGCTTACCATGTTTCATGTTATGTCATTAATAAAATTGTTGTGTTTTATAATTGATTTTAATAAGTAATTTAAAGTGGAACGGTTCTTTGGCTACATCACAATTTAATCAACTGGACCATCCCTCCAACATACCACTGCGCTACCAAACAATCAATTATACGAGGGTTACATAAGCACTTAAATTTCTGTCAGGAAATTTTATGTGTGCTGTGTCCTCATTTTCTAAATCAGAAAATGAACAAATTCATAATTTTGTAGTATGTGTGGGCCAGAAGTATATGTATGGCGGAGACGCACATATACTTCTGATATATGATTCTGCTATTTCATTCATGGTACATAGAATTGCGAACTAGAGGTGGAGGTGCTATTGATGGCACTATAAATAGTATCGATAGTTTTGTCCAAATCAGTACATCGATAGGTTTTTGTAACTATCGATAGATTTACGTTGTCCAATGCTGAAAGTTTAAATCATGATGTAAAATATTCAGTTTCCACTGATGGTTTTGATGACTGAAACGCTCATTTTCATCTCATTTATCCTGGTGTCGAAAACATTGAGCACATCCATATTGATACATTATGACAATCCGAAACTAAACTTAACTGTAATAAAAGGAGTAAACGGTGAGGAAGTGCGGTTTTTGCACTCTATTGCTCTTCACGTCAAGTTACGCTTAAAGCGAAAGTGTACGATTCAGTCAAATAAAGAGGAAGTCAAAAGTGTTGTTCTTGTTGTTTGTATGGGACTTTTAAAGGTGCGCCAGGTGCTTAAACAGTTATTTGTTGAGAGTAAGTCATTAGTAAAAAGGGGAAAACGTGAAATATCTTTTGTGCAACTTTATCTTTCTTTTGGTAAGGGTAAGGCCTAAGCAAAATATAGCCTTTTCGGAAAGAACTACAAAACGTCGGGCAATACGTCAAATGTTAAGGATATTTTAAAACGACAGCATCCAGCTGCTGTCGTTTTAAATGATCTCAGAATAAAAATTAAGAAACAGTCGTACTCATAACTTTATTTAAACAGTCTCTCACGAATTAGTACCTTGATTATGCTAAACATTATAGAAAAAAATATATTTGAATACAGAACTGCAGAATTTTCTTCTTTAGGTTTTATGAACAGAAACAAAAAAATCATACAGTACAAGCAGAAAATAAGTATCAATGAATTAGCTCGTTCTTCAGGCAAAACATTTTTTTCCTGACATCTCCTGAATCCTCAGAATATCGTCAAAACGTAGATTCCCCTGCCCGGTGGTGCAGTGGTCTAAGCAATGGCTTCTGGCCGTTCGTAGCAGATGAGCCGGGATTGGAATCCCGTGAGAAATAGATGTCGTAGTTGTGTTTGTCTTACAACACTGGCCCTAAATCAGGTATAGGCGAAAGCATACAGCCCATCGAGTTGCCCAGGGCGGTCGTTAAACCTCAAAACAAAGGGGGAAAAAAGGTTAGTTTCAAAGTTTATCGAAACTCAGCTTTTCGACAATGTGGAAAAGTAAAAAAAAAATTATTGTCAGAAATAAATTTTAATCCCAGAAAACAAATATCTCATGAGAAACTTTGCCAACAAACTATGGATAGCTCCCCATGTCTGCTGACAACAATACTAACCGATGTCATGACGATCAAACCCTGTAAGGTCGCCATGTTTTAAAAGATTTGTTATTCTCAATATCAGATATGATAAAATTTTGTTAAACAAATTTATAAATATATTTTTTTACAAGTTATATAGTGCTCCTATTCTCTATGTAGGTATATAATTTCTTTTCAGTACCTACAGCACAATTTTTTTCTCTAAATCACGTACAGGTAACTCTAACATTATTAATAGCGACGGGAAGTAACAATTTCCCCAGTAAGTTTTAGCCAGCGTGTTTCGACCAAATGCCTGCAGCAACTCCAAAGAACCGTGAAATTTTGTACCTTTACTCTGTCGTGTATACACCAATGAGCCAATACATAATTACCACCCCCAACCTTGAGAAATGAGCGTGCCTGGAGACCGAATGATGGGGAAAGCGAAGTTCACAGCAGTATATATACAATCCGAGGACCGGCTTTCGGTTGGTACAGTGTTCGGAGTCAGAATGGAAAGAGCTGCCGATTTAACGGAGTTTTTGATAAAGGACAAATTGTGATGGCACGGTGCCTCGAAACTACAATCTTGGAAACGACGCGGCTCATGGGTTGTTTACGTTCCGTTGCAGTGCGTACGTATCAAACGTGAAACACAGACGGCTAAATGACGTACCGTTGTCCAGCCCAAGCTACTTAGTCCAGCCCTGTGTCGTTCGCATCTCACTGATGCCAAAAGGAAGAGAAGAGTGTCTATCGCGCATTGTTAACAGCGATCGCAAGGCCACAGTGCGACAAATCCTCCGGAGTTACAACAGCGGTAATCACGAAAATGTTTCACAGCACACAGTTCATCTCAGCTATCTGCGCATGATCCTGCTTACCTTAAGACCCATCTGTGTTCCCATGCTCACTGCACGTCATCGCAAACAACGCATGAAGTGGGTTCTAGATAATCGAGATTGGACTGCGGATGATTGGAAGAAAGTAGCCTGGTCTAACGAATCAAGATTTCTAGTGCTTCACGTAGACAGCCGAGGGCGGATACACCGATTACCAACGACGGAGGCTGTGGGAGGCACCTGGATGCATTGTTGGGCTGAAACAGGGGGCGGAGGTGTTATCCTATGAGCGATGTTTTCTTGGGACACTTCAGAATCCAATATTCCAATAGAGGAATCCATGACAGCAGTCAGGTATCTGAACATCGTTGCGGACCAAATTCACCTATTCCTGGCAACTATGTTCCCTGCTGGTAATGGCTAAAATATACCACACCTACTTCACAGAATATACCACACCTACTTCACAGCAATGTAAAAAAATATATGGTGAGAATCAAAATGGATATGGTAATGGGTCGATTACAGACACATTCTGCGAAAGTGAAGTTCATTTATATTGAAATTCGGGTTTCCACAAAATGAAAATGGTGAGAATACTTATGTGTAAAAGCAGGAGGACATGTTCTCTGTTCCTAAAGGTGTTCTAAGTTGGATGGGGCAAACCCAAGGGCTTCTTCCGCAAAATCACTCATAGGAACAACAGCATGAAAAGTTTAGGAACGAAATGGAATCTCCAGAAGAAATAACTTTAATTTTTATAAGTCACTTAAGTGATGATACCTTTTACTAACCGCGTAGGGAATGTTTCTTATACTAGCCATTTTTGGAGAATCGGTGGTTCTAAACAGAAAACCATGTCGAAAGATTTTTTTTTCTTTTTTTGTAACTTTGCGGAATTTACTGATTTTTAGGGTAGTCTTCCGATTACCGGCTTATAAAGGAGTTCCTAATATTGCTTGGCAAATTTTATAAATTGGAAAACTAATAAGCACCAATTTGTAAAGAAAAATTATGTTTGTAGAATAGAAATGAAATGTTGGATAATAAATAGCAAAATTTACTGCTAGTTTCTTTGGTCCGTTAGGGAACTACTTGATGCGATTAAAACGTCCGTACATTTCCTCTGATTTCAAACGGTAATAACAATATTGCAAAGAAAAGTAATACTTTTTTAAACAGAAATGAAATGCTGATTAATAAATAATACATTTTGATTGCTTATTTTATGCCGCATTAACGAAGCTACTTGACGCGTTCACTATCGGAAAGCTAGTCTTTTTTCACGACATAATCAAAGTTTGGTAAATTTCCGTTTTTTTTTTTGCGTCTGTGAGGGGAGTGTCGAATGTGGAGTGCCGGTTCACAATACTGCTCAGCATGCGAGGCACCCCAGAGGTGAGTCACCGCTAGGTGGGGTAAGAGAGGATATCTTAAGAGTTCTCTTGTAAAAACGGTATCAATCGGGAGTTCATCTCTAGCTGAATGTAAATCAGGTAGTGCTTCTTGCACTCGCTAAACTGATATCGTGGGACTCCACGGTGAAAGGAAGCAATGTATGTTGGGAAACAAAATTCGTGTGCTGTGGATGACCGTGTGAGTGAGAGAACACATTATTATGTCCGTTTCTTTCAGTGTGTTTTTGCTCAAAAGAAATCATGCAGATCACGTAAATTACACTTAATGTGGTTGCGCCTAAAATCTCTGCCTTATGTTGACAATGGTAAAACTTCTTTACATATTTTCTTTGCAATTATTGTATTCCCAAAGATAAAAATTTGCTCATCGATAAAACTAACTTTTAGTTATAGCATAGATACTTAATACTTGCTAATACATAACCATAATTAAGCATTCCAACATCTGCTTGTCAACTGACGTCATGACGTCATCAATATACAGGTACCGCCATCTATTCAGAGGTATGAATATTACTCGCCGCCCCGGTGGCGCAGTGGTCTAAGCGATGGCCTCTGATCATTCGTCCGAACGGGGTTCGGGTTTGAATCCCGGTGAGGCATGGATGTTGTGTTTGTCTTACGGCACTGGCTCTCTCCCTTCCCTGGAACCAGTGACCCTAAATTAGGGACAGGCGACTGCTTATAGCCCATTGAGTTGCTCACGGTGGTCGTTAAATCTCCAATAAAAAAAAATGAATATTACTCAAGGAAAAATGATTGATTTTTAATATAATTATGGTAATGTTTTAGCAAGTATTAAGTATTCCATGTTATAACTGAAAGTTAGCTTTATAAATGTGCAAATTTTCGTCCATAGGAATACCTTAATTAAGAGGAAATATTTAAAGAAGTTTAGCCATTGGGAACCACCTTAACGTCGTAATCATTCGGATGCAATATTGATCTTGGATGTTTTCGTTCTTGATGCTAGCTAGCATTGTACATTTCAAGTCTGGGTCAGCCCCTCCCCCTCCCCCGGAAGAAAAAAATATTGCGGAGGTACTTTTTTGTTAAATCTATTTGCATTCATTTATTGAAATTTTCAAATTCCATGTGTAGAACTAGGTTTTGTGGGGGTTGTGATAATTCAAATTCTTTGGAGGCTATAGGTATTTTTCGTAAAAACAAAATTACTACAATTTAATGCACGCAACACAAATCTGCACGTTGTAATTAAAATGATTGCCCTAGTGGTATACCGTTACAAATTATTATAAAACACTTACGCCTGAGTTAATCACATTATACAAATTTTATTCTTTTAGCGAACTAAGGGCAACATCTTTAAAATGCATCGCAATCACACACACAAAACATGTAACTGCAATGTGATAGTGTCTAAAAACACATATATGTAAACATCAAACATATATATGTAGACAGAGAGCTATTTGGAATATCGTGACTTGGAGAACATCCTTCGGCTTCTGGTATCAGAACACTTATTTCCTGTGATGAAATTTTACCCAATTTCCCAAATTATCGAATGTAATTTTCTGGAAAATATACAATGGAAGTAAAACAGCTAAAAGTCAGAAACTTTGGTTGATGACAAAATACGTTCGTGGGAAACAAATGTTTTTCTATGACAAATGCCTTTAGATAAAACTAGTAGTATTTTTATAAGGTCAACATTTAAAACAGTCTATGGAATTTTCACAGTCTATGTAATGTATGGCCATAGGATACTTGTATGTATTGTTTTTTATAACAAACGTTGTCATAGTTACATCCAACGTTTAGCGAACGTTATTTCTATGAAATATCTTAGGGCGAGTGATCTTCCAGGTTATATGTGAAATGGATGAAAGTGAGGAGAGCTATAAGCATCTTGTTCCATTAAATCACTCATACATTTTAAAATACTATGAATTACCATATACTTAAACAAAAATAAGCCATAACAAGAACTTTCAATTATGCTGAATCATCACTTTGATTTTGCGTAGCGTTGGCCAATTTAACAGCGGTGGCAAAAAAATTATACATCCTTAGCATTATTCTACGCAAAATGTATTTCGAAATAAATATCTTGGAAGTATTAAAGTATTTTCATAATTACACGTCTGTTCTTCACGTATTGTTTAGGCATTAAGTTTGACAAGTCAGATTAGAGCTTTTTCGGTGGTGTTTAATAAAAACCATCATCGAAAGTCAAAGTCAGATTAGAGCTGTACAATAGTTTCGAATACCATCTCACTATCGCTTCATCCTCACCGTCGGCATTGTAATGACTTCTTGTTCAACTGGTTTATTTCCTCCGATGTAAAGTCCACGAGAAAGACGGTGCTTCTTATTAATCAGCATGGAAAAACTTCTAATGTGATTCGTCAAACTTAACACCGAAACGTTACGTGAAGACCAGAAACGTCATTATAAAAATACTTTTATTTTTTGAAGATATTTATACCATTGCACCACGTAACTAACATTACAATAACTCAATATTATCAGGTTGTAAAGTAAGTATTTGGGAAATAGAGAAGCTGGTATTTCAAACTTAAAAAAATGTTCAGAACACCTAACCTAATCGTCCAAGTAGACCTCATTGGAAATTATAACTTTGTTTCAACGATCAACGAGTTGAAATATCCCATTGCGATTGACGTCTGCGCGCGGGACTTGATGAGTCATCTATGCAACG
Source organism: Macrothele yani (assembly GCA_039090855.1). Classification (NCBI taxonomy): domain Eukaryota; kingdom Metazoa; phylum Arthropoda; class Arachnida; order Araneae; family Macrothelidae; genus Macrothele; species Macrothele yani. Next base: position 110,147,876 of record CM077034.1, on the reverse strand, counting down.
TTTCATATCGTCTTCATCAGAAACGTTTTTCTCGGCGAGAAAATACGAAATACCGGAAGGGATTAAATTAGGAATTCAGAAGTCCGGGACATAAAGGCCAGGCGATGTGGGGGGTGACAATATGTCCCATTCCAGCTATTGAAATTATTCCTGGGTCCGTAAATCGCCATGTGGATGAGCATCTTCCTGGTGAAATTCAACTCCATGGCGATTAATCAACGCTGTGCACTTTTCCTTTAGCTCAACATGATGACGATCCAACTGTTGGACAGAAACATTAGTTGTTATCATATTGTTCAGCGGTAAGAGTTCGTAGTGAAACACACCGTGACAATCTCCCCAGCAAGTCTGCAACAGCATCAGTGTAGGAAGGGGATGCTTAGCGACCTGCCATGGGGATTTTCCTTGCTTCGTTAATGCTCTTTGTCGCGTAATATTCATGTATGTGACAAATGTTTCGTCATCCGTGAACAACCGATGCGAAGATAACTCCCGTTTTTCTCTTTCACGCAGAACAACAGCAATGGAGTAGCGTTACATCCGATTCTGGTTAGATAAAGCATGTGGTACCCAATTGCAATTCACACAAATGTCCCAACTTCTGAAGTCGGTTGTTGGTGATCGTATGGGAAGATTTGAATTCCTTTGTCGTTTCCATGGTGTTGCATCAGGTATGGTCGATAGCACGTTTTGCAGTGTTTCATTTTGAACATTTCTGGGTCTGCTACTTCTGGGAGCATTCGACAGATGCCTTACAGCAGTGTCGAACTTCCTGTACCATTCATAGCAAGTACGCACCCCATAATATCGTCATGAAAGGCGTTTCCCATTTTCCCAAGTGTTTCCATAAGTTTCACAACATTCAAGTATTCATAAAGCGATATTGAACACATACCTTCCTTAGATATGTGCAACGTATCGTCACCACGTGCAACAAGCCTTCACCAAAGCAGCGTACGTTCTGTCCTTAGAATCTGTTCTTTGGCGCACAGCACTCTGGGATGCTTACGTCACTGCAGGACCGCAATATCTTGAAAAAAATTCTCTAACACATACGATTTTTTTCCGGAAACTTTCTTTTCAACCAGATTTTTAAGATTCGGACAAAATCTAATATACTGATTTCGAAAGTTTAAATTTGTCATCACGCTCAACAGTTCAAAGTAGTGCATGCATAAAACTTATTTACTGTAAATTACTGAATACCGACGTCAATGTAGAATGTTTCTTGATGATTATTATGTACCATTATTTACATGCACTGCCGTTGTAGAAAACTGAGGGTGTTCGTTTTTCCATATTCTGATAGATTTTTTTAATAATGGAAAACTACAAAGAAGAGTCAAGGGGATCTACAAGAGTTTCATTAGGCTTGCGGTTCATAGATTATTGTTGTGAAGCATATATTAATGGTATAGCATTGATAAAGATATGGTTCAATAAATCCTTGTGAGTTTAAAGGTTTATAGGGCATTGGTACTCTTCACTTTCAGTCATGGAATGCGAAAGATGTAAATTAACAAATCCTGCATTTCCTTCCAAGTTGTCGTCAAATCAATAACATTAGCTCAATACAAAAAAAGATATTACTGTTTTTTTGAAATAAATGACATAATTTTATAAATAACTTTTGCTTTGAATAAATTACTGCAAAAAAAATAAAAAATGTCCCTACACATTAGCATATAGTTTAAACTGATGGCCAACTTCTAGTCCCTCTGCTGAAAAGTGAAATTTGGAAAGCGAAAAGTAATGCATTACGGTTATAGTAGTTGCCATTATGTTTGGCTCTTCGGTTTATTATTTTTTATTTGGAGCAGTAATAACTTCAACGGTACTAAATCCATTAGGTAGAAATATTGGATGCACTTCGGTTTGCGGTTCCCGTCGTCTGGTAGAAGAAAAGTAACGTGGAATAACGGGAAATTACCCAGAAAGTACATGAATTCGTCAACACACAATATGTATTCGGCATGCAATTGCTGCAGGTTGACCCCGGTGTGGTCACTCGAGGATAACCACCTGGAGAGAAGATGGCTACCTGAGATAAAGTGCTCGGAGAAGGAATTACGGAAAGTGCATCAATTCGGCTACACACAATATTTCTACTTCATGCAAATGCTGCAGGTTGAACCCGGTGTGGTCGCCCGAGGATAACCACCTGGAGAGAAGATGGCTACACGAGATAAAGTGCTCGGAGAAGGAGTTTCGGAAAGTGCATGAATTCGGCAAAACACAATTTTTCTACGGCATGCAAATGCTGCTGGTTGACCCCGGTATGGTCGCCAGAGGATAACCACCTACCGAAAAGATGGCTACCTGAGATAAAGTGCTCAGAGAAGGAATTTTGGTAAGTGCATCAATTCGGCTACACACAATATTTTATTTGCATACCGAAGAATTCTTCGGGATTTGCATTCTTCGGCATGCAAATGCTGCAGGTTGACCCCGGTGTGGTCGCCCGAGGATAACCACCTATAGAGAAGATGGCTACCTGAGATAAAGTGCTCGTAGAAGGAATTTCGGAAAGTGCATTAATTCGGCTACACACAATATTTGTACTTCATGCAAATGCAGCACGTTGAACCTGGTGTGGTCGCCCGAGGATAACCACCTGGAGAGATGATGGCTACCCGAGATAAAGTTCTCGGAGAAGGAGTTTCGGAAAGTGCATGAATTCGGCAACACACAATATTTCTACGGCATGCAAATGCTGCTGTTTGACCCCGGTGTGGTCGCCCTAGGATAGCCACCTGGAGAGAAGATGGCTACCTGAGATAAAGTGCTCGCAGAAGGAATTTTGCAAAGTGCATCAATTCGGCTACACACAATATTTTATTTGCATGCCGAAGAAGAATATTTCTTCGGCATGCAAATGCTGCATGTTGACCCCAGTGTGTTTGCCCGAGGATAACCACCTGGAGAGAAGATGGCTACCTGAAATAAAGTGCTCGCAGAAGGAATTTCGGAAAGTACATGAATTCGGCAGCAGACAATATTTCTACTTCATGCAAATGCTGCACGTTGACCACGGTGTGGTCGCCCGAGGATAACCACCTGGAGAGAAGATGGCTACCTGAGATAAAGTACTCCGAGAAGTAGTTTCGGAAAGTGCATGAATTTGGCAACACACAATATTTCTACGGCATGCAAATGCTGCAGGTTGACCCCGGTGTGGTCGACCGAGGATAACCATCGGGAGAGACGATGGCTATCTGAGATAAAGTGCTCGGAGAAGGAGTTTCGGAAAGTGCATGAATTCGGCAACCCACAATATTTCTACGGCATGCAAATGCTGCGGGGTGATCCCGGTGTGGTCTTCCATGGATAACCACCTGGAGAGAAGAAGGCTACCTGAGATAAAGTGCTCGGAGAAAGAATATCGGAAAGTGCATCAATTCGGCTACACAAAGTTTTTTCTTCGGCATGCAAATTCACAATATTTCTTCGGCTTCAATTCTGCTACACACAATATTTCTTCGGCACGGTTGACCCCGGTGTAGTCGCCCGAGGATAACCACTTGGTGAGAAGATGGCTAATTGAGATAAAGTGCTCGGAGAAGGAGTTTCGGAAAGTGCAAGAATCCGGCGACACACAATATTTCTACGGCATGCAAATGCTGCAGGTTGACCCCGGTGTGGTCTCCCAATGATAAACACCTAAAGAGAAGATGGCTACATGGGATAAAGTTCTCGGAGAAGGCAGCAGATTATTACCAATAGACAACTCTGGGAATCACTTCGAGCTGCTTGAGGTGCCAAAGTACGTACTCAAACGGTTCGAAAAGGTTTTCAGGAGAAATGACTCAGAGCACGGAAGCAGCTGAGATGTATAGCATTGTCATCAACTTACCATCGTCAAAGATGTACCAGAGTCCAACGATACATGTCATGGAATACGGAGTGGCACCATTTACTTTTACCAGAAGTATCATGTTTCGCGTTTTAACCTGATACTCGATGATGGCATGTGTGGAAGGCACTCAGCACACGAATGCAAAGGAATGTGTGCAGTCCATTCACCCTTATATACGGCAGACAGTTCGGGTCTGGGCGAGAGTGTTTTTTGATTACCGTACTTCCTTGTAAGTTTATCCTGGCAAAATGAAGACCTCATTTCATCGAAAAGAGATCACCCTGCAAACTGTGACAATGTTTCACCCTGCTGATGGACACGGATTCAGTTATCTGAATAATCCCGATGCTGGAAAATCAGGGGATTTAATCGTTTCAGCTGATTGTAAGGTCTTCTGACCTTGACCCTATTGAGAACTTTTGGGATGTTAAACAGCCGCATCTGGATAACAATATTCCATTCCTTTGTACTTTCGCAGACCTCCCTAACATGTTACCTGTAATAAATGTTTGCTACCCTAAACACTCAGAAATAATTTCATCGAAAGTGAGACGCATAGGTGTCAAGACGCTCTTTGATACAGAAGTGGGGTTACCTGGTACCGGGTACTGAAGTCAGAGGACTGGAAATTCTGCGAATTTAACTTTTTGTCAATATTGGAGTGTCACTTTGCTGGGTGCAGAAAATGCACATCACATTCTTTTTGAAACTAAAAGTTAATCCTTTGTGTTACATAGACTCACTCATATTATTTCAATGCGTATTACTTGAGTCTGACACCTGCATCCTTAATTTCATACAATATCGGTAACTCTTTGTGATCAGTGTGTAAGTACTCTGCGGATATATAATTAAGACGCTAAATTTCATACGCGAAATATTCTTTCCATTTCGCAGAGCATTTTTTATTGGAGTTTTAAGGGTAACCGTGGGAAAACCAATGGATTATTTTTTTACAAAGGGCTGAGAAAAAGAACAATCCAGGAACTCGGTTATAGTGTTCCATACCTACCTATTTTGTAAAATAGTAGCTTAAATAAATACCCCATTTTTGAAAAAACTTTAGATTAAGTAAATGTTATGAAAGTGAGCAAAAGGTGTTTTTAAATGAGATTTAGGAAAAAATAAATAAATACTTAAGAATGCTTTATGAATCCCTCATGGTCGGTTTTCTTTAAAGTCGGGCATGATACATAAAATGAAGAAACGGAACAATATTGCCCTGTTACACGATTCTGCATCAGGGTCGTTGTGGTCGTTCCTTGACAGCTTTGATTGATTTCTGCTCGCATATTGTTTAAAAGGAAGACCCGCCGAAACTTACAATTGTTTAAGATATATCTCCGCTTTTTCTTTCCCAAGGCTGCTGGGATTGTTTCCACGTTGATTCCCTATTTGTTTCGTTGTTACGAATTTCCCTTAGGAAATGGTGCCTAAAATAGAAAATTTGTTGCGGAATATTTCCCCTTGTGTCCACCACCAGTCGTCATAATCCAGAAAGGTACAACGTTGACTCTAACTGCTACGTATTGTTTCTTAATTTGGACAGCCATCGCAGAAATTCTCTCTTGTAAATCTGCAAAACTGATACGTATTTCAATGTTATCTCTAATGTTTAACGCACAAGCTTATTGACATTAAGAATGTTCTACTGAGTAAGTTAATTCCACCTAACCTACGAAATGGCCATATTGAACTATGTACGGGGGATGTATGTGTTTCTTGTCGAAAGTAACTCGATTTTGCGTCAGGGATTCACGGGCGAAAAAATATCCCTATATTATGATTTTGCTGTTTATAGTAATCTTAAAATAGTGTTCAGAACTGAAGTCGAAAACATTTTTATAAAACTGTCTGTCCACAACATGTAACTACGTATATTAGAAATTGACCAGTATTATTCTCTAACAGAAGTACGAGAGAGTTTCATTGTTTGCCGAAATTAAAATATTAATAAGGATCCCAGTAGTTATTTCACTGACGTTTTCCCGATTTTTCAATGGCAGAGCCCGATATGAGTCACTACATTTGTTATTCCAGAGTGGGTTTGTTCTGTACGCTTCCTAAAGCGTTGAGAAAATTTTCTGCAAAAAAACATTCAAAAAATTTAAATAAACAAAGTTTTATATAAATAATTTATTTATGAATATACGTAACACTTAAAACATGTTTTTCAAGTAAATTGGATTGTTCCCTGTATTGACAAAGACTGCTTTCGAAAAAGAAAAACCATTTTCTCCTCATATCTAATTATCACTGCATATTCTCCATACCTAAAAACTGCCATTTGTTTAAACATTATTTACAAAACGGGCACAAAACAGTGCCATGCATCTGGTATATATTTGACATGAAGATTTATTTGTTGTTTAATTATCCTTAAAGCGATGCACAGTGATCCGGTGACAAACAGAAAACTGTACTACTTGTGAAACCTTACATGGTAATTTTAAGTAGTTAAAATGTCCTTTCGTTTTGCTTGAGATTCGTTGAACTTTAGGGAAACATTTTCCTTCCGAAGAATGGCTTTGAAATTTTTAAGGAGAATTCTTTCGATTCCACGATTTATAGTTCCATATTAAGAAGCTTATGGAAAAATTCACCATGATAGGTTAGGTATCGACTTTTACAAACTAATGACGAAAGCATTTTCAGATTATACACTGCCGGACAATTGCTAAGGACGGATGACAATAGCAACGATAGCAACCATAAAATTGAAGGCAGGAAAACGTGGAAATTAGCATAAGTGCGGGATACAGTAAGCCGTGTTGTGCGTATGCAAATTTTGGATTGCCGAACTTGTTCGTGACGTCATAGCGCAGATAAGAGATATAAAGGATTTGACGCGTATTGACCGTTGTTGTTCAAACGCAAAGTTGAAAGGGAAAGAATCAATTGACGAACTTGCAATTTTCAGTATGTCTTTCCAACATCACCTAGATGATTTTACGCGTGGCCGTATTATTGGCAAGATTGAAGAAGGGCGAAAAATAACAGATGTTGCCAGGGAGTTCGACGTCAGCCACAGTGTTGTTTCAAGGCTTTGGAAATCATTTCAAACAAATGGAGAGTGTAGCAAGCGTCACGGGGGAGGTCGTGTTCGCAGTACGACACCTGCAGAAGATCGGTACATAGTGCTATCCACAAAAAGACACCGGCGCAGCACAGCTAGTGAGGTAGAAAATCAGTTTATGGCTGCTACTGGCAAGCGGATCTCCCGAAAAACTGTCGCCAGACGTTTGCATGAAGGAGGACTATACGCCCGCCGTCCTGTTGTGTGCATCCCATTGTCCAGACGTCACCGTACCGCCCGTTTGCAATGGTGCCATCAACATCGCAATTGGACTGATAACGACTGGTCTGCTGTCCTCTTCTCAGATGACAGTAGATACAGTCTATCGTCTGATTGTCGACGACAACTGATCTGGCGTGATAGTGGTACTGCACATTGTCCAGCAAACATACAGGAAAGGGACCGATATCCGACATGTAGTGTCATGGTATGGGATGGCATCATGATCAATGGCCGTACGTCCCTCTATGTGCTTCCAACTGGGACTATGACTGGCCAACGATACATTAATGATGTTCTGCTACCTCATGTTCGCATGTTCCGTGGTGCTGTCAGTGATAGATTCATTTTCATGGACGACAACGCAACATCTCATCGAACAGTCTCGTCCAGGAGTGTCTTGAGAGCGAGGATATTCAACGCCTCGTATGGCTAGCACGTTCTCCAGATCTGGATCCCATTTAAAAAATTGTGGGATGCTTTGGGGAGGAGTCTTGCTTTTCGCCAATGCCCTCCAATAAACAAGGACAACCTCATCCGTGCACTTACAGAGGAATGGGATAAATTACCCCAACAGCTGCTTGATAATGTTGTGCAAAGCATGACACGACGTGTGGAATCTTGCATCGCCCTCCATGGTGACCATATCCCGTATTGACATCTTACGCCGGAACGCCTGCGGACGGTAATTGCATTTTTTTCACGTTTACGTATTCTGCACAAAATGGCCTGCTTGTCCCTTGAACACGTTCCAAAGCCTTCTGGATTTCAGAGCACCAAAAATTGTCTTTCTTGTAATGTCCTGGCATTCTGACATTATTTTATTTCACTTGGCATCCAACCACACTTACTTTTTTATGCGCTATATAGCCGTTTATGATCCGTCCTTAGCAATTGTCCAGCAGTGTATCTAGCGTTATGGAAAGTTTGGTCTTATAAGTATATGCAGGTAACCATTTAGACTGGCATGCAACTCATAGATATTGTTTCTGAAACTCATATATATATACTGGCGAAAAGTGAAAAAAGAACACCAAGAAGGAATTGGCGGACGATCATGAAATTTACATATGTTAATTGGGTCATTTTTACGTGGGTGTGATGTTAATTTCGGGACCAACCGGTGAGCGCTTGAGCTACAGCACGGCATAGTATGCACATTATCGTCGGTGGTATTTAAGCAGTACGGCGAAGTGAATGTAATCAGTCGTCGGCGTACGGACACGTGCAAAGACCCTGAAAAAACTGCAATGCCTGGACACGGAAGACGTGTACAATTTCAGCTGTCATCGCACTTTGAGCGAGGTCGTCTTGTAGGACACCGCGAGGCAGGGTGGTCGTATCGTCGTATTGCGAAGCAAATTGGACGGGAAGTATCGGTGGTGCTACGAAGGTGGCGTGCATGGTCCGAGGAATATTCCCACACGAGAAGATGTGGAACTAAGAGTCACAGACGGACTGATGAGCGGACCGATCGACGCTTAAGAAGAGCGGTGTTGTCAAGCAGAACATCCACTGCGACGCAAATCAGAGCTGACGTTGCACCTGAGGTGACTGTGAGAACAATCCGTAACCGTCTAATGGTTGCAGGACTACGTGCACGTGTGCCTCTGGCATGTGTAACTTTGACTCCAGCCCACAGTCAGGAAAGGCTGCAGTGGTGTCGTCAACGTCTGCACTGAGGAACGCAATGGCGATCTGTCGTGTTCATTGATAAAAGGAGATTGTGCTTTGGAGCCTCCGATTGCCGTGTGCATGTTTGCAGACGCACAGGAGAGCGTCTCCACATTTCTTGCATCCGCCAGCGACACACTGGGCCTACACCTCGTCTCCTGGTGTGGTGAGCGATCAGCTATTACTCCCGTGCACAACTAGTGTTTGTACCGGGTACGTTAAACAGCACCTCCTACATCAACAACATCATTCAGCCCGTTGTTGTGCCATTTGTAAGGTCGGTCCATCGTGGTGTTTACCAACAAGATAACGCACGACCACACACGGCACGTGCAACGTAACATGCACTTCAGGGTGTGAGACAACTTCCATGGCCTGCACGTCCACCGGATTTGTCCCCCATAGAGCACGTGTGGGATTTTATGTGACAACGACTTATCCGATCTGCACGGCCAGCCACGACTATCCCCGATTTACGCGTCCAGGTTGAGGATGCTTGGAACTCAATACCCCAAACTTACATCCAACACCTGTACGACAGTCTCCATGCCAGAATTGCACATTGTTACGCAGTTGATGGCGGTTCAGCCTCGTACTAACCATGTTACATGGAAATGTTATTTTTCACTTTACCAGCAAATACAGCTGTATTTTGCCTTAATGTTTTGATCACGGTATCCTCTGTATTCCGTTATTATGCTGTAAAAATTTCGTTGGTATCAGGCGTCTCCTTCTTGGTGTTCTTTTTTTACTTTCCGCCAGTGCATTAAAATGTTCTACATTTTATTGGACTGAAGTTGAAGAAGTTGTGCTCCACCTATTGCCCTGAACATATTGACGCTCCCGTCGTGCACCTCTGTCGTAGAGCTTTCTAAAGGATCAACAAAGTCCTTCCGGAGGAGTTTGGCTTTTTTAGCACACCTTTTGTTGAAAACGGTTGTGCTTATGTTACCGGTTTCTCCGCCCCTATGTACCCACGATATATCTGCAACTATCAGTCCGATTTGAAAATTTCTTCTTGCATTAGGAAGCTTTAAATATGCGAATGATGATCCTTTATTTCGTTTTTTTACGATGCACAATTTCGCCGCTAGACGGGGTAAATGCAGATGATGTCGATTTAAAAAATAGGTTTTATTCCACATATTTGCTTCTACACATCTGATTGAAAAAATTATTTTATCTTTCGATTCCATTTACGTCGAAGAGTATTTTAGATATAGTTACTTTTTCAAAGTACGCATAGATTTTCCGCTAGTGGGCCAAAAGTAAATTACATTTTTCCCGATAACTGTTCTTCTAAAACTTCGATTTGAAAAAAAATTCTTCAGTGGATACACCTCGTGTTGGAAAATCTTTTGCATATAATTTCAAATTTTTGGTAAATAATACTTTGACCACCATGGGGCGTGAGAGTTGACTTTCGCTTCTGATGTATTTGACATAAAATCTCAGTTTCTAAATTCTCGATTGAAAAAAAGTCATTTGTTGACCGATACTATTCATGTGGACAAACCTTTTAGAAACATTTTCTTCTTAAAATAATGCATGGTTTCTAAGCCAGGGGACGTAAGCGCATAGCTTATTTTTGTGAATATCTCTACTTCTAGGAGTCCGATTTGGAAAATTCCTTCTATGTTGGATAGTCTATCCAGCGTGACATGTTCTTCATATAATTTCAAAATTTTCAAGTAATTCGCTAGGGGGCGTAAAGGTAAATTGCTTTTTCCCCTTTATGTCTGCTTCTATATAGCCGATTTGAAAAATGATTTCTGCCCCGTATACAGCTCCTGATGGGAAATCCTTTGCCCATAATTTCTAATTTTTGTTAAAAATGGTTTGGTCACCAGGTGGCGTAAGCCTTGATTTCCGCTTCTGATGCATTTGCAGCAAAATATGAGCTTCTAAATTCTCGATTGCAAAATAAGTAGTTTCTTGATCGATACTACTCATGCTGAGAAACCTTTTAGGAACATTTTCTATTTAAAATAATGCATGGTTTCTACGCCATGCGCGTAGATGTATATCTTATTTTTGTCAATATCTCTACTTCTAAGAATCCGATTTGGAAAATTCCTTCTTTGTTGGATACTGTTTCCGATCCGAAAGGTTTTTTCTATAAATTCAAAATTTTCAAGTAAATTATAGACTTTCCGCTAGGGGGCAAAAATATAAATTGGGTTTTCTGCGTTATTTCTGCTTCTAAAACCCCGATTTGAAAAATTCCTCCTGTATTGCATACAAGATCTGATGGAAAATATTTTTCTCATAATTTCTAATGTTTGGTAAAGATTGTTTTGGCCACCAGAGGGCGTAAGTGTTAATTTCTGCTTCTAATGTATTTGTAGCAAAATCTGGGCTCTTGAAAACTCGACTAAATTGTTTTTTCTAGGACCGATACCGCTCATATAGAAACACTTTTGAGAATACTTTATTCTTAAAATAATGCATTGTTTTCTCATCAGGGAATGTAAAGTCACATCTTTTTTTTCGATTTCCCTGTTTCTAAGAGACCGATTTGAAAAATTATTTCGGTGTTGGAGAGAGTTTCCGGTGCGAAATGTTTCTTACATAAATTCATGTTTTTCTTAACGCACAAGTCTGCAACCAGAGGGCGTAAGCTCACGATTCCGTTTTCAACAATATCTGAGGGATTAAAAACCCGATTGAAAAACTTCTTTTTTCCGTTAGATACTATAGTTTTCCATAACCAGTTCCATTGACTTTTAATAGCTTTGATAAATTTAATTTGCGGCAGAACGGATTCAAAAAACTTGCTTATTACACCTGAAAATTCGGTTGCATCCTTCTTGGTGTTTTTGCTATGGCTGTGTAAATGCCTTATGTTTTCTAGAATAGCTGATTTCCTGAATTACTAAAAAAAAATCGCTTCTCTTTAATTCGAAACTGCCTTAAAAATTCAAGGCTATATATTTAACCAGTTTCATATGAAGTTGCGTGACGCATTTTGAAAAATCCTTATGCTGAGGATAGATAGATGTATTCTTAGCAGTGAGACCCGTCCCCCAACTGCGGGGGTTACGGGGACTATCAGTAGGCCCACGTGCCGGAGAAAAGGGGCAGATTCCCGGGTTCCCAGGGAATCCGCATTCCAGGACGGCAGACAATTGACAGTTTAAATGTTTAACAGAAAAATGTGGATGAAACTGAAAAAGCAAGGTAATGGACTTCACAGTCCTATTTAAGTAGAACGTACACACAAAGAACAAAGTTTTGCCTGGGTAAATGCCAAAGATACGAGCCGCTCCAATAAAAAGAATCCAAATTATTGAATGTTATTTTGTTCAAAGAAACCATCTCAATTTCTCGTGGAAGTTAAAAGCACTGCATTTTTTTTTCAGTCAGTAATGTTTGTGAAGCAGTCATCTTGTGCTGTCTCCCCACACGGGAAATATAATTCTTATTTGGCCACTGCAAATCAGTTTTATCTGTGATAACTCGTTTCAGTAACGTAGAAGAGCAAAGCGTCAGCACTATAATTATTTAGATGTTATAATACGATGCGCATATTCCCCAGTGCATTGCACTAATTGTACACAACTGTAAAGTTCCCAAACATATAGAGATTATATGTTCTCTCAAACAAATCTTCGATATTTTCTCATGAGTTTATGCCTTTCTCAAAACTTTCATCTAAAGTCTATCGTTTTTTTTTGTTGCTGCCGTTATCTTATTGTATAAACGTTGGAACATCTGGAAAAAAATATGCTCATGCATAAACTTTGTTTCTTCTTTATTTTATAGCCCTCACAATGATAGTAGCCTACAATTAATGACGGGAACACATGTTGTTTCTGAGTAATAAAATAAGTGTTTTCCAACAATGTTGGGTCATCAAATGCATTCTTAACAGATACTACTTTCACCGTGGAAGAGTGAAAACACTACAAATAAATCTTGTATTTTCTTGGACTGATACTGCTCATATGGAAAACCCTTTTGAGAACACTTTCTTCCTTAACAAATGCATGGTTTTCCCACCCGGGGACGTAAAGAAAACACCTTATTTTTGTCGATATCTCTGTTTGTAAGAGTCCGATTTGAAAAATTATTTTGGTGTTGTAGAGCGTTTCCGGGGCAAAATGCTTCTCATATAAATTCATGTTTTTCTTAACGCACAAGTCTGTACCAGACGGCGTAAGCTCACTATTCCGTTTACAGTAATATCTGAGGGATTAAAACCCGATTGAAAAAACTTCTTCTTCTGTCAGATACTATTGTTTTCCATACCGGTTCCATTGACTTTGAATAGCTTTGATAAATTTAATTTGCGTCAGAACGGATTCAAAAGACGTACTTATTACACCCGAAAATTCGGTGTCATCTTTCTTGTAATTTTGTCACCACTCGTGGAACACCACAAAAGCGAAGGTAGTTAAGACCCCCCTCACACACACATACACGTGCAGCCGTTTCCGAAATGGATAAAATAGTTCTTCCTGAGTCCACACGTTCATGCTTGCGTGAATTCCGATACATTTTACTTAATCTATCACGTTTGAAACTTCGTGCTCAACAGAACCATGAAACACGTACATTCAGATCTTTAACTAAAAGTCGCTGTTTCCTGCTGCGTACGCAATTATTCGATGTAACAGACTTTACGTAGAGGTGATAAAATACTTTGAGCAAACGGTGTAGAAGAAACAATGAAAAATTGTTAGAGTCATTATACAGTACACTGTCGATATAAATATCATCGTTTTATTGACCTTTTCAGTATAACTCTTTGTTCTTGAGTTATCGCTTCAAGGTCAGAGTTCACTTGATAGATTTTTCTTACTTACAAATCACTCAACTTGAATCTGCTGCGCAGCACTGAATTTTTACATTCTCATTGTGATTTGTACTCGTGCCATGGTTTATGCTTTACAATGCGTCTCCCGTTGAAACGTAATGCTTTGTCAATTGGCAAGAAAGTTGGGATTTTGAAGGAAGTCGTGTTCAGAAAACACATATTCCTAAATAATTTGACATACGAAAAAATGCTCTCCGGACGATTATTCACAATCGGTAGAGGAATACAGTAGCCCCCGGATCAACTGTTCCTGACAATCGTATTCGTGCAAAAGAAAATGAGAAGACACTGATTGTGTAGAAAAGAGTTTCGCACTCCTAAGACGCCGATTATTGGGAATATGATGAAAGAAATGTCCCAAGCAGTTGCGGTGAAATTGAATATTGATGAAATTTTCATTCAAGAGGCCACCTACAAAATGTAAATTCCGTTACGGACATTCCGTCAGATAATTGCATTCCAAAAATGCCTTTGTCAACCTTGAATCTGTTAGTGGTGGAAACGGCGGAAAAGTAAAAGGACTCCTGGATGAATATAAGATAAATGAGATACTGAAAGCTTCCGAAACATCATTATATTTTAAGATTCTGCAGGAAAACATTTTTGTCTTTAGGAAAGAAAAATGTAGCTGTGGAAAGCCCGCCAAACAGCAAATAATTATACACTTAGTTGCCGATATGTCAGGAAATGAAATGTTATTTTGATGATCGATAATGCGTAGAAACCTTATTGTCTCAAAGGTATTAAATATTCCCCCCACAGTCTGTAAAGCAATAAGAAAGCGTGGATGACGGCCAACATTTTGGAAAAATTGGTGTGGGAGCTTGAAAGAAAATGGAAAGAAGATGTTATTGATTATATGCAATTGCACGGCGCACCTCCAAATCAGAAGGTTAAACGCAATTCTAATAAATTTCTTCAACTACACATCACTTCAGTGCTTCAACCACTTGATCAGATCATCAATCACAGACTGAAGCAGCAATACCGAAAAATGGTGATCAAACGCATTTTCATTGCCATGGAAAATAATCAGGTGTATGTTCTAAACACACTTTAGCAGCCATTAATTTCAGACATACAACCTGGCCCTCCGTAAGGCACAAAAATATTACCTGTTCTTTTCATCATGTAGGAGTGAAAAAAAAAGAAAAGGGGCTTATGTCTTCCATTTATTGTAGCATGCATGTGACGGAAAAGAATGTCAATGCCACGCGAATTAAAGCTGAAAACCAGAGTATTGCATTTATGCAGATATTTATAGAAAAGGTGGAATGTTCTGAGGAGCTCGCAGAAGAGGAGTTAATGAGTCGAAAACTAATGCATACCGAAGCTGAATACATTTTGGATGACACTTCATCTTAAGAATGAGGAATGAGATCTTTATGCACCACCCAGACCCACGCTGAAAGAGGATTCTAAAGTATTTCAAGAGAGTCGATACTTCCTACGAAAGCAAAAACAACACACAGAAGATAGTTGATGGCTACTGACATAGAAAGCAAATTTTTAAAATTTCTGTAGAGAACTTGAAGCTGTATGCCATAACAAACCTCTCAAGTCAATATTTTGCTGCTGTTTATATATAACACTCATTTCAAAATTATATGAAAAATAAAGCAGACATTTAAAAAAGACTTTTTGTTGAAATCTTAACCTACCGTTTCACGCTTTACTTTATGCATTAGTACAATTTAATTTTAGTTCGATAGTTAATCGACTATTCGAAACAACGACCCATTTAGTCACTACCCGATGTGATCCTGCTATCCAAAATGTCGGATATAAGGTTTATTAGTTTCAAATTCACAATCTTGTATGAGAAACTTTCCATTCAATGAAATGCATTCCAGGAATAATTGTGGGTTTTGTGTTGAGTATTTACTATCTACACAATATAACATAAAGCTTATGACAGAAAATATCAAGAACAAAAAATTAAAGCCCATTATCTTTAACCTACTGTCTTCTTTAAACTAAATTGTTGTTCCTTCTGCTTTTTCCCCTTTGAGATCTGGAATTAAGATTACTTTCCCAAGCAGTTTTGGGTAGAAATTCATAGCATGTATTTATTAGCCGCAGCTGTGCATTCTGTGAAACTTTGTGTTTCATGAAAGTTTCCAAAGCCGTAATGCTATTAATGCTCTAAAATACCTGGTCCGAATTAACTTTCTTCCTAGTACAACTGATAAAATTGCTGCATGTTGTTTTAGTGAGCCACCCTTGCTACAGCAAATTACACACAGTCCTCGCATGATCAAATCGTTTTCTGTATCTTAATTTTATATCACATGAACTATATAGGAAGAGCTTGCAATGGGGATAGCAGATATTAAACACAAAGTTTTTATGATTCTTCGACGCACGTCTTCTAAAGGACCTGAGTCAAACTGATATACCATATCCTCCATATCTTGGAAATTAAATTAACATTTGGCAGAGACTACCGCCCTCCAAAAATTGCATACACTTATAAGAGCGTTTGAAGATCTCCTAAAGCGTTTCAAGATTCGGCTGAAATTTGCACCAGAGTATGCTGATGAAACACATATGCTGTTGTTTAAAGGTTGGGATGTTTTTTTTTCAAATTCATTAAGATTTGCCTGTTCCCCTTAAATTAGAAACTGATTTCTCTGTTTGGGTAGTTTGAAGTACACTGACTTTCTAGATTACGTTTTCGAAAGTAGAACATAACTGTAAAAAGTAAAGCAAGATTAAAGGAATTCGTTTGTTATTACTTTCAGTATATAAAATAAATTTTTTATTTTATAATATACAAACTACGTAGCTTTTATTACCAGGATATGCCTGATGTGACTTTTTCATGAAATTCCTTCTGGAATGTACGCGTAAGTCGACGGCAAAGTATTGGATATACTGTTGGGTATCGACCTTCATGTAGCTAGTAGTGCTGTTTCTTCTAATCCTCTAACCAGCTGTAAAAATCTGTACAAACGCTTTGGAAATGGCGCTTTGTCCGGCAACTCCATAGTCAAGATGGGTAGATCTTTTAGCAATGAGATTCCAATATCCGTAAGCACAAATAATTACCCATTTCTACGATCGGCTTCTCTTGAATACAGATTAGGTAACTTACGTAAATCTGAAATATATATGTCTTTCTTCGGGAGAACCTTGACTCCTACGTGACAGATTTTAGTATTGATTTTTTCAATGCAGAATTCACTATATGAAAACATTAGATGCACAAAAATGACAAAATGAAAAGTTCAATGCAGAATTCACTATATAATTCACGAAATATTCAATGCAGAATTAACTACATAAAAACATTAGCACGTTAACAATGTAATTTTCAGCTCAAAATATGCCTGAAAAATTGTTTCCTGACATAAGTGGAACTGAAGAATGTAATGCTATACAGTAGAGACATTTCCGCATTTAAAAAAAAATTTCAGAAAATAATTTCTGTTATATTTTGCTTAAAATTAGTTATCTACTAAACGATTGTTATACCTTCTTTTATTTTCTGTTAATGGAGACCCCAGTTACAAAAATGTTGCCGTATATCTTTTAAAATACAACGAAAACTAGAAATTTAGTGGTTTTTATACTTGCTTTAATGATATATGATATCCCAAGAGTAACATTCTTTTCACCTTTTTAACGGAGAAACTTTGTATTTTAATTACTTTTCCTCAGATTCCAGCAAGGGTAGTAGAATCTCAATGTAATAACTGTAACTGACTCTCGAAGTTTGTTGTAAGTCTAAAAAGAGATTGCTGATCCTTGTGAATCAGGACAATTGTTCGACTGGAAAATATATGATTTTTTTTCTCTGAATTAAAAGAATATTTTAAATGGTAGATCTCTAGGTTTTACCATGTGTTAGTAGTTTACAGTTTTAACTGAAAGGAATAATTATGTGGATTGGATGAATATCACTAATGGTAAGGAGCAGATCGACACTCCAAAGAGTGCAGCATTCATAGGGATAAGGAGCAAACATACTTTCATACAAATTTCGTAATTATCAGCAGTGTTTAAATAAATGATCTGTATTTTCAAAAACACCATGGCTTGTTATTCTGATGGCAAAGAAAATATTTTCTTCGGAGCAGTCCACAAAGTATATTCCAGTCGCTCTGGTGTCCCAGGGGTTTAAGCAATGGTTTCTGACCAGTCGTCCGAAATGGGTTCGGTTTTGACTCCCGTTGAGGCGCGAATGTTGTGCTTGTGTTATAGCACTTGCTTTACTTCACTCCCTGGTACTAGTGGCCCTAAGTAGGGACGAGAGACTGCTTATGACCTATTGAGTAGCTCGCGGTGGTCATTAAATCCCGAATAAAAATTAGTATATTCTGATTTGTCTCTAAAATCCCAGCATGCTCCTACGATTAAGATCATAATGAACAAACGAGCTACAGAACGCGAGCTACCCTATAATTCAATATAAGTGATTATAATCAACAAAGATCGAAGTATTAAAGTTATTATGGGAATTTGTAAAAGGAATGCGCTCTTTCTTTATGAAGCAGAGAAGGTTGCCACCGTAGTTTCCATAAAAAATCAGCCCTATGGGATATGTGTGAAATTCAAAATACATTCTTCTAATTTTTATTTCCGTAAAAAAAACTAGATTTCACGTACAAAAGTGTTTTTGCATATTTGTGGAGATACGTGCTTATGCCTCTTTCCGAAAGAAAATGTAGTTTCAAAGCCATTTTCTCGATAAAAATATAAATAAGTAAAAGCTAAACTGATAGCCATTAGGAAAAAGGACACATTTTTTTTAATTCTCGGTGTGCGCATTTCTTTTGGCAGTCAGTGACATCTGATACAGTAACTACATTTCAATCGGAATTCCGGAAGCAGAGAAACAATGGAAAAATAATAGAAAAATACTTCCCCCTGCGATGAATCTACATTCTCTGAAAAAGCCGTAAACAAACGCAGGACCATCCAAAAATGAAAAATGACCGACGTTCGAAGGATTTCTTCAAACCGACGTTCACGCTGCAAATATTCATAGGAAGGAATGAAAAATACTAGAAGTTATGATACTCGTTGGCTGGACTGCGCTTGCACTTCTTAACTTTGTCAATAGGTGGCGGTGGCGTACAATCGATATGATAGCTATGCAACCGTCCTTTAGCTTGTTTGTTATGAAAGCCGTGCAACGTGCTGGACTAATTTTATCGTTCTCTCGTAGGCGATGGATACGTCCAAAGTTGCTCAAGGTCTAATTCAGTTTTTGAAAGCGGGAAAAACGCCAAAAGGCGAAATGCACAAATGACTGAAGATGGTGAATTAGCCTGTTTGTCTCTCATGCAGCAGTACTGTAATGCGGTGAAGCCAGCTATTTAGTGGTAGATGAAAAAGAACTGCAGACAAGACATGATCAGGAGCACCACGTCGTGCTCTTTCAATGACGACAATTGAACGTGTGGATGCTGCAGTAAAGGTTGTGAATAATCGTAAGGAGGGCATTTTTCCTTAAGTCAAATTATTTAGCAGTATGTGTTTTTTGAACAAGATTTCCTTCCAAATTTCATGTCAACTAACAAAGCATTACTTTCCGACGGGAGACGCATTGTAAAGCATAAACCACGGCACGAATGCAAATCACGATGATAATGTAAAAATTCAGCGCTGCGCAGAAGATTCAAATCGAAGGATTCGTAACTAAGAGTATTCTATCAAGTGAACTCTGACCTTGAAGCGATAACTCAATGAGAAAGAGTTATATTGAAAAGGTCACTAAAACGATGATATTTATATTGACAGTGTACTGTATAATGAATCTAACAGTTTTCCCTTGTTTCTTCTACAACGTTTGCTCAAAGAATTGGATCACCTCTGCGTAAAGTCTATTACATCGAATAATTGCGTATGAAGCAGGAAACAGTGACTTTAAGGTTAAGATCTAAATGTACGTGTTTCATGGTTCTGCTAAGCACGAAGTTTCAAACGTGATAGATTAAATAAAATTTATCGGAATTCACGCAAGAATGAAAATGTGGACTCAGGAAGAACTATTTTATTCATGTCGGAAACGACTGTATGTGCACGTGTTGGTGTTTCGAGTGCTTTCGAGTTTGTAGTGTTCCACGACTGGTGTAGTGTTCCACGACTGGTGTAGTGTTCCACGACTGGTGTAGTGTTCCACGACTCCTTTTCGAAAGCAGTCTTTGTCAATACAGGGGACAATCAAATTTACTTGCAAAAATGCACGGAACAGATTCTAGAATGGCAAATGTAGTGACTTCTTTCGGGTACTGTAATTTAAAAATCGGTAAAGCTTTGGTTCAATAACTACCGTGATCATTATTATTATTATGATCATTTCGGCAAACAATGAAGCTCTTCCTTGCTTCTGTTAGAGAAAAATACAGGTCAGGTTTTAATATATACGCAGTTATACGTTGTGGACAGACAGTTTTATAAAACGTTTTTTGACTTGAATTTTGAACACTATTTTAAGATTACAATAAACATCAACGTCATAATATAGGGATATTTTTTTGCCCGAGAATCCGTGCCGCAAAATCGAACTTCTTTTGCCAAGAAACACAAGCATCTCTCGCACATAGTTTAATACGGCGATTTCGTAGGTTGGGAAGAATTAACATACTCAGCAGAAAATTCTTAATGCCAGTAAGCTTGTGCGTCAAACTCTAGAGAGAACAGTGAAATACGTATCAGATTTGCAGAATTACATGTAAGATTTTCTGCGATGGCTGTCCAAATTGGGAAAAATACGCAGCAGTTAAAGTCAATGTTGTACCTTTCTGGATATGACAACTCGAGCAGACCGTGGTGAACACAAGTAAAATATTCCGCAACAAAGTTGCTATTTTAGGCACCACTTCCCACGGGAAATTCGTAACGCAGAACCAAATAAGGAATCAATGTGGAAATAGTCTCAGCAGCTCTGGAAAAGATAAAGCGGAGATATAACCAAAACATTTGTAACTTTTGGCGACTCTTCCTTTTAAAAAATATGCAAGCAGGAATCAATTAAACTTGTCGAGGATCGACCACAATGACTCTGGTGCAGAATCGTGTAACTGGGCAATATTGTTATGTTTCTTTATTTTTTGTAACATGCCCGACTTTCATGAAAGCCGACCATGAAGGATTCGTAAAGAATTCTTAAGCATTTATTTATATTTTCCTGAATATCATTTAAACACAATTTTTACTCACTTTCATACCATTTACTTAATGTAAAGTTTCACCAAAAATGTGGAATTCATTTAAACTACTAATTTTCAAAATAGATATGTAAGGAGCACGATAAACGAGTTCCTGGATTGTTCTTTTTCTCAACCTTTTGTGAAAATATAGCCCATTGGTTTTCTCACGATTGCCCTTAAAACTCCAATAAAAATGCCCTGCGAAACGGAAGGAATATTTCGCGTAATAAATTGAGCGTCGTAATTATAGATTCGCACAGTACTTACACATTGATCACAAAGAGTTACCAGTATTGTATGAAATGAAGAATGTAAATATCTGACTCAAGTAATAAGCATTGAAGTAATATGAGTGAGTCTATGTAACACAAACGATAAAGTTTGAGTTTCAAAAAGAATGTATTGTGCAATTTCTGTGCACAAGAACGTGATACTACAATATAGAAGAAATGATAAATTTGCAAAATTTTCAATTCTCTGACGTCCGTACCCGGTACTAGGTAACACCACTTCTGTATCGAAGAGCGTCTTGACTCATACGCGTCACATTTTCTATGAAGGTATTTCTGAGTGTCTAGGGCAGAAAATATTTACTACAAGTAACATGTTAGGGAGGTATGCGAAAGTCTAAAGAAATGGAATCTTGTTATCCAGATGTCTCTGTGAAACATCTCAAATGTTTTCAATAGGGTCAAGATCAGAAGACCTTTGAAGCAGCGTGACCGATTCAATCCCATGATTTTCCAGCATTTGAATCATTTTGAAATCTGGATGCGTGTCCAACAGCAGGGTGAACAGTGTCACAGTTGGCAGTGTGATCTCGTTTGGATACACTAAGGTATTCGATTTGCCAGGATAAACATACAAGGAAGTACGGCCATCGAAACACATTCACCCCAGACCCGGACTGTATGCGCCGCAGGTAAGGGTGAATGGACTGCGCATATTGTGTTGCAATCGTGCGCTGAGCCCTTTCCACATATGTTATCATCGTGTATCAGGTTAAAACGCGAAACATGATACGACTGGGAAAAGTAAATGGTGCCACTCCGTATTCCATGACATGTATCGTTTGACTCGGGTATATTTTTGACAACGGTAAGTTGTCGACTATACATCTCAGCTGCTTCCATGCTCTGAGTCCTTTCTTCTGAAAATGGTATCGTACCGTTTGAGTAGGTATTGTGGCACCTCAAGCAGCTCGAAGTGATTCCCAGAGTTGTCTATTGGTGACACTTTGCCGCCTTCTCAGAGCACTTTATCTCATATAGCCATCTTCTCTCCAATTGGTTATCCTCGGGTGACAACACCGGGGTCAACCTGCAGCATTTGCATGCCAAAGAAATATTGTGTGTAGCCGAATTGCTACACTTTCCGAAATTCCTAAAGCTGAAGCAGCCTCGATCTGCCGTTCATTGGCCTGTAACACGCCCAAAACCCTATTTCTCTTTTCAATGCTTAAACGTCTTCTGGACATAATTTGATATTAATCCCACACTGAAAGAAATACATTCAGCAAACTTATACACCAAGTGGTACAACGACTCTTCGTAAACTTCTCGCACTGTAGATTTACTGGAGCTCTTAAGTCACGTGCTTTGTTGTTACGATGATATTTTACATATCACCCAATTAAATACGCGGAAAATCGATTACTAGTAGTCGCTAAATTTTCATGTCACCATGACGTCCCTTCGAAACTGCAGCATGTCTAACTTTATGTTACGAGTCTATAACACTGTCTACTAACCTCCACCTCATATTGATATAGTGTTCAAAGTTCTCGTTCGCTTAGCGAAGACATGGACTATTTAACAGCAATGTATATTAAAAAACACTCGAATCTGCTCGATTATCCGGCTTTGCGAAACCGATGTGATGATTCAGTCATTTAGTCGTATAGCCATCCAAGGTGTATCGTCAAATGTCAAATATCAAGATTAACGGGGAACAAGAATAATTGGCACCAACGAGAGATCAACATATACAAAGAGAGAGGCTGCATCGACATATTTGACATTTGCAGATATTTTTAAATACCAAAAGTTGGTTTTTATATTGAGAGGGCTTGCGAATTCAATAAATCTGAAAGAAAGAGAACACTGATAGTGCATAAATTAGGTCTGGATGTCTTTAAGTATGCTCTTTCTCCAGAATAATATTTTGGAAGTTTATGTGCCATATTTTGTATGAAAATTAAAATTTATAAGACCTGAACTCGTAATTTTCTTCGTATAAACTTTTTTGTTACTACTTTTTGAAAAGGTTTTCCTTAATATTTGGAGGAAAAGCACGTAGTATTATTTGGCACATTAAGAGTATGATCAGAAATCGGATGGTGACTGATCACGTCCGATTACCTGAATCACAGTTCATTCGACGATGTATGCCTTGGAGAAGAATAATTGGAGGTTCTCCGCAAGCTACATACTTCATATGAAATTAAAAGTTAATTGCGGCTTCTCCAACATGTACAGGTCAGTGTCAGACCTCGGGAGAATGGGCCAAAATATAAAGGCTGACTTGTTTTCAGCCTGTAGTTAGAATTAATATAATTCGTTTGTTTAAAAATTAAAATAATTAATAGTTTCTTGATGATTAGTAGTTCGTTAGTGAATGTGCAAGTTCGCTGTAACTGTAGGAGATTAATCTTGTATCTTCCTGTGTAAAAAAATAGTACATTTGAAGTTAATTAAATAATACGGTTGAACGTCCTGTAAAATGTAGTACAGGATTTCAGGTAGTCATAGTTCTTTAATCGTAGAAAATCCTTTAGTGTTTATCTAACTTTAGTTTAGTGTTTAGAAGGGAGTGATTTAAAGTAGCTAGTTTTTTGAATTTTGATGAGTACTAAGTGTTGAAGTTCTTGAATGTCACTTTGGTGAAATTTAACATTTAAAGGAAAAAAAGTGTAATAGTTCAGAGATGCCTTGAGGTCTTGGCCTCATGGCTTCTTGAGGAGGGTTCGCCCTTTCCTCAGTTGTTTTTTTTTTTTTTTTTTGGTTTTTTGCTTTCCAGATCTTCCTCTAAATCCACTTCGGAGCTGCTTTCATTCCAGGTTGCCAACCGGGAGATGCCTGGCTGCTTTCGATCGGCTGGATGGAGGAAATGAAGGGTGAATAAATGCTGTAAGGGGTGTGTATGATCGTTTGTGTTGAGTAAAAGAGAAAGAAAGTTGGGTGAAAGGTTGAATAAATATTTATTTGTCAGAGTTCAGACTCTCGAAGCCGTTCCATGTGTTGAATGGCGGACAGAGTTCTTTGGTGTTTTTCTGAGTATTAATCTCTGTAGCCACCTCTCCTAAGGGGGAGAGGGCTACAGGGACTTCAGAGATCCTCACTGGGGCACACTCTGTAGTGTGTCCCAAGAGGATGCTTTATCTTTGAAGACAAATCACGTAGTATTTAATCTGACTGCCCAGCAGGGTTGCAGAGTCCCAAGTAATGAAACAATTTCTTTCTAGTTGACTTGCGTAATGAAACCCAACACTCAATTTCTACAAACAGAGCGCAGAATATGTGTTTTAATAAAGTTAGGCATTGTGTTGCTCCGTTTATGCTTTGGGTGTGTGATTAAATTAAGTTCAATTGTTTATTGCGGGTGTTGCGATATTTTTGAATTTATACCTTTACTGAAAAGCAAGAACGAAAAGAATTAATATAAGACAGATACGAGCTTCAAGATCTTCCGTTTTACAATCAGAAAGTCTATGAGAATTTATGGATATATCCGAAATTAAACATTATGTGTACCGTTTACCATAGAAAAGAAAAGATGTACACGTCTTTATTTGGTATTTTGGACCACGTTTTTGAAAATCAGTGGATATTTACTATTTCAAAATCAGTTCTTAAGGCATGTAAATGATTTGAAACTATTTGCTGCTTAACAATGGATGAAGACGGGCTAACAATTGTTCTCTTTCGGTTTAATACTTCACTTAATTCATGATTAAAACACATTGAAAAAATCGAGCGAAACTGTATTTGTATAAAATTATTGCGTGCAATCAAACACTGAATCACTGAACCTGAAATGTTAAATCAATACTATGGCTATGCATAAAATACAGTTAATGCATAATGAATATAATCTAATAGTAATATAATTGAGTGGGTGATAGCAAGCGCACCTGGATTCAACTGATTCTTCCTTGAACTCGAAGTGCCACCGTAAAGTTGTTACACACTATTCTTTACGGTTCTCCTTGGGTAAGGCTATTTTCCGAAGAAAAAGTGGATTTTGTTTAATGCTATAATCTGTGAAACCTAAAGCGATATGAAATTCATACGAGTCATAAGATTTGTGATCTGGGACATGTACACAGGAAAATGTATTAGCCACTTTAACAGCGATGTAAATGCCCCGCAATTTCCTAAAGGCGAAAGTTTAAGGACTTGCTTTGGAAAGTAAGAAATTGAAGATCACTGTGTTTGCTGCTTTCGTGAAAACATGCTTAGTTTTGCATTTAGCAGCTGGAAATAAAAGGCGCCGTGACTTGTCTCCCAATCCTCCTGAATCTTGAGCAATTCATACACTTAGCTTACTTTCACGAATTCGTTTTATTGGGAGCAGCATTATGATTTTTTGTAAAAAAAAAAAAAAGAAAGGAAAAACTATTTGTTTTGGAATTAAGCAAATGATTTTATGATTCTTCCTGTTTACAAATGTTGCTGACTGCACAAATGTCAGCCACATGTTACCAAACTTCAAGATTTTAGCTCTGTTTCAAGAACAGACGCAGTTTCCATGTCTGAGTTCAATTCGATATGAGTTCAGTTCCTAAAACTGTATATTTCTACAAATCATGCAATTCTTTCACGAATACTGCCATCAATTTTTATGAGATACATAGTTCCCCTCATACTTGATACAATTTATTCTAGTTTGTGTCTCGATACATAGTTGGCTACGGTGTCCACATATTGTGGACACCCAAAATGTACTAAAGACATCACAGGTCATCAAGGAGTTACCAGCTATTCCAACTTGACAAAAAGGATTCATGGCGCACGTAAATATTTTACGTGTGATTCGAAATATCCCTTGGGCTCGGTGCAGTAAAAATCTGGAGTAATCACTGTGGGGTATTCTCTTCTAGTCCTATGTGGTCCAGTGGTGGTGTTGAGTCTGGTGCCTTGATTTCAATTGCGGAACTCTTGGGAGACCAAAGCTCCTTCAAGTCGGTGATCATTTGTGATGTTATATTGCGCCTTTCAGGTCGATCACACCCAAAGCTGCCCAATTGGCGTAGAACTCGAGATGTGTGTGGTCAGTTCACCTCAGCAATTCATAAGGAACTTGTTTCTTACCTCACGTCTCGTATTCTGCAAACACTAAGATCGCAGTAACAAGCAAAATCCCTAGTGTGTTGACGACTTCTGAGGCGCGGCGACCTAATCTATGAGCACCTACGACCTACCATTTGACATAAGCTTTCAAATCGCGCTTGTAACCCACTATGAATGAAATCGGTCACGACTAGGGAAGCTGTGGGGAATAGATGTTTTTAGAACACTTTCGGCCTTTCATGCGTGATTATGATCGATTAGCAGAAAATCATTTTCAATATCGCTGCCATCTCTAATTCAATGACACTTCAGTATGGTATCCAGAAGCACGTTTTTTTTTATACATTTACGTCAGAAAAATACACTGAAATCCGGTGAGTGAGATTTCTGCACTACAGAGAACCGGTCAATAACGCTAAAGTAGATTGAGAGCAAATAAACGACCAAAGCAAATGTTCTCTCTCTCTAACCATCCATCCTCGAGTCATCCAAATATGCCCTCAATACTGCGTTACTTTATACACAATCTTAACCCTGATCACACAATGCAATACACGTGATTCCCGTTGATGTCAAAGCTAAAACTGTTTTTTAAAACATTTTTAAATTCTTCACAATAAGATGAAAATTTCTTTACGGATATATATTTTATTTTTTTTAATTTCTTGTTGCAAAGTAAACTTTGGTAACTATTCATTGAAAGATTTCAGGAATTGATAGCTTTCCATTTAACAACAGAGGAACACAAGACGTGCTTTAAAGTAATATTAAAAGGCAATTTCCAAGTATCGAGCGATATTAGATCTTCCTTCCATATTTAGCTTCGCTTAGAAAAAATTAGGAATGCCTTTATGTTAGAATTATGTATCAGTCATTCCGTCAATCTGACATTGAATAGCATATGTCTGCTCTAAATTCTTCGATTTGATTTTGATCTGTAGAAGTGTCCCAAGCAATAGATTGATACTAAAAGTTAGTGCCGCCCGTCTATGTTCCAAACAGAAATGTTCATGGACAAAGGCAGTTCAACATAATAGGAAACACATTTTGAAATGCTTTCTCCCATTCGTGCAACCGATGAAATCATAATGAGAGTTTCTTTTCAGAATACCTGCTAGCAGAACGATGGGAATAGGACAGAAACCGAAGTTTAGTCCACTTTTATGTCATTCTGATTTTTCTTTGGCGAGTTTATAATTTTCATAGGTCCGGCGGAAATATCAGGATAGTTAATGGCAGTGACTGCATTCTTGGAGGGACAGAACTGACTAGCCTTGCTACTAGAGGGCTTACATTTATTCATTAAAGGGCAAACTTAATCTCACGTGCAAATGCACAAATATCCAGAAGATCGATCATTTGTACCTTGGTACAAGCCGACGTTTTACTAAACTTAGGATATTTTGGTAAAAATGTTTGTTTAGTACATCTGTCGGGGAAATACCTCTTTTGTGTAGTGGTTTAACGACCACCGTGGACAATTCGATGGGCTGTAAGCATTCGCCCACCCGTAATTTAAGGCATCTGATTCCAGAGAATGGAGAGAGCCAGTCCCGTAGAAAAAAAAAGTAAAATCCGTGCCTCACCCGCGAATGCTCAAATTTCCTAGCTTAGGCCATTGGGGCGCTTAGGTAATATTTTATGGTTGTTGTTATTAACACTTCACACAATTCATTCGATCAATTGAAAACGTAAAGCTACTTACATGGCTGCTAAACCAAAGACTATGATATTAAAGAATCATAAATATAATTTTTTTTGTGCATTATTTATCAGTATGGTGATTTAACTACAAATATTTCCCTGGGTTTTCTCTTTTTTCCCCCTCTTTTTTGGCTTTACTCTTTTATTTCAGCAAATCCCTTATTTTGAAAGGAAATTTTCAGTACAACGCTCATCTCGTTTAAGAAGTAGTTGAGCATTGATGCTTTTGGAACATATTTCGTAACCTCTTTACTGAAATATGCACATATACACTTATAAAATGCGCACGACTGACCTATATTCCTGCTGACAAGTATTAGGTTTTAGGTTAATATTTTTATGAAAGATTTGATTGGTATGCAATTTCGACACTTTCATTATTTCTGTGGAAGAAGCAGAATTTCTTCGATACGTTGTTTTAACAAATATTTTACGAAAAAATCAACGTAACCCCTCGAAGCAAGTTCGATCGGCTTTACCTATCTTCTCAAGAAAAGCACTTGGAATATACACTTATCGACGCGATGATTTTATAAAATGATGGCGATTTTCCTATTACTGTTGGAATAGATGTACAGTTTAAGAAAATGAAACGCCTTGTATTTCTTTGAGGTCTATCATCTTGAAAGGTTTTTTTTTAAATGAAATATTAAAATTACTATTTTTCAGTTTATTATGTTTCGAAAACTGTATAATTAAATTACAATTGTGTAAATGTATCTGTATAATTTGTTCTTGGAAGCCCTGTCTTAAACGACGTAAATCTGTCAAACAAGGATATGTGCTATAAACAAATTCATTGTCTCTCAACGTGAATGTTGTGATCATATGATTACACTCTATGAAGTCTTATGTCTGAGATTTTAAACTATATCACTCCGAATAAAAATATCTATTCTAATTAAGAACACTCTTAACCCGGTCTTGAATTTTAAAAGAAATGCATTTGCTAGTAATAGAAAAACGCTCTGTGTTATCTTCTCAAATCTTTCATTTTAAAATGTGTTATTCTGTGCTCGAGTCATGAAAGCACTTAATTAAATTCGCGTTCAACATAGATAACACAGTATTAAACTTAATACATATTCGAGGAAAGTGATTTTTACTTAAGAAATGAATCACAGAATTATGGGACAGGGAATTATGTCTCTTTTTTCAATAGTACCTTGGCATTTTATGTTTTGCTGCACAATATAACTTTGTACCATTAAGTAAAATAATATTTTTTTGCCGTATTTTCCAACGGAGACGAAATGTTTATCGAAGCGGTACATATAGCTTTGTCTTCTAAAATACAAAGCTCCTAACGAGACACACTACGAGAAGTGTACCTCCAGCCAGGAAACAGCAATCCCTAACCTGCAAGGGCATGGGAGGCAAAGAGATTGCTACCGTAAACTCATATAAAGGTTTTCAACCATTCAGCTATAAATGAACGGACGTAAAGATTACTCTCTCCTGAAAGAAACACTCTCCATTCATACTAAAACAGAGACAGATATCAGTGCCAACTTCCTTCACTCAGTGCTTTTTATTTTTGAATGTTCTAATTGCTGACAAAAATAGATAAAACAGATTTTCTGAGTGATATACCGCAACTCGTCGGAAGTCAATATAGGACCAGGATTAGAGTAATTCCGATTCCACCCACAGTATCCCGCAATACCAGAGTTTTAAGTGATGAACAACCTCAACCGTTCCTCCAACAGGAATTCAGAATTTAAACGTTACATACAGCTTCCGTTGCACGTATGCTTGGTCCAGCCAGCGACCAATGCGACATCGAAACAGCTTTACCAAAAATCATTTGAAGTTAGATAGCCTCTGACCTTAGCAGAGCCTACTCATGACGCGCGGACGCTTATATCTGTTTGAAGACTGCTTGAATTTGTAGAGGAGCACTAGAAGATAAAGAGTGGTAATATTAGGCTAATTTAAAATATGAAAAGAAGAGGTTTTCATGCAACTTAATGATGGCCGTCTCTTGTACTACTACGCAATACCATACAGCGTAAATTTCTGTGGTGCATTTTTAATTTACGAAAAACTCCAAAAAAAAACCCCAAAAAAAAACCGATGGACACTGTTACTCGAGTTTTTTAAAATATATTTTTCAGCTTCATGTAAGTCATTTTTTTGCAAATGCATGGTGTCCAAGAAATGTTAGAAAAATATTGGTTAAATTAAAATTTGAGATTCCGAATTTGCAGTAATTATGTTATGTAAAATAATTCAAAAATATTAGAAATATCACATCACCAATATTTAAGTTTTAACCAGAAAACGAATATGAAAAACTTCGTAATTTATCAATCCTTCTAAGAGTTTGCTAAACAGGAAAAACTCAAATCGAAGGAAAATTTCTTTACAAAATGATATACCAGTAGATTCCACTACACACATCAAACTACAATTTTTGAAAGGCAACGTTTGCACAACTGAAAACAGCGTTTTACCAATGTAAGAAGACCATTTTGTCACTAAAAATGCCCCACGTGGAGCAAGATAGGCGGAAAGAGAAATGACCAGAAAGAAAATCATAAAGCGTTTAAAACATTTATAAACTAGTTTTTTTATACATAAATCCTGCAGCAGCGCGACAAGATTACAATTTTAAAATAGTCTTAAAATTTGAGATATCGCCTACACATGTATCACCGATAAATTCAAAACCCTTCCATAACTTTTATCAATTTGTCAAGTTGACGGGACGCTATGAACTAAACTTGACTATGTTTCCAAAAACATTTAGCTATGCATTTTTATTTTGCTTATGTAGTAGCGGTGATTACATGTTTTTTATAGTAATTTTTTACAAGGGATCATGACGGTTGTAATACTAGTTCTTCGTAATTTTGGACATTCCCTACGTTCGGATTTCTGACTTTTGATCAGAAGGATGTTCAGTTCCTGTAGCGACGTGCTGAATTTTTCTAAGCTAAGATTAATGCAATATTCCAAAATATTAATGCTATTGCTGAGTCTTATCTTAAGAATAATTGACTTTCAGTTTGGAAGCAGAGTCGGTACTAAATGTAGCAAGAATTGTCCAGCCTGCTTGCATTAAGCGTGGAATGTCCTTCTGAGGTCGAAGTACAAATCAGAATTTTTCTGCTCCACCGCAAACCACGTGGGGATGTTTAATGATATCCCATCTGATATTTAAAATTTCGTCTGCAACATTTGGATTTTTTCATTACATTGATCCCAAAACTGCGCTTGAGAAAAAATTGCCACGAATTGGGCCCCTTGTTTTATTTGTTTTATACATATATCGCGTTCTCAGAGAGTTTGAACTCAGTAGCTGCACATTGTTTTTTATCCGCACTTTCATGCATAGTAAAGACATAACCACACGTGACTAGAAAATATAAACACGAAATATTATGAATCGCTAGAAATATGGGCCATCGTCATCAACAGAAGTAATTTCTTCTTGTTTTGTTCGGATAGAAGGACAAATAAACAAAGTATTCAGTAATTAGATTGAAATTCAATATATGCATATAGTTTAATATTTGATAACGTTTATTAAATAACATCCAACGTTTGTTATGCATTAGATGTTTTCTCTTTTTCCACTTTCAATGTAACACTGTGTAAAAAAATTGTATATGTCGGCTTTGGTTTGTAATATTTCTTACATGCTTCCATGGAGATAGTGATAAGAGGAGACGCTGTCGCTAACTCTTCCAATGCTAGCCAAGTGAAGACGGGTTTATACGCTTCCGTGTTGAAAGTAGTACCGCAAGCTTTATCGTGGTTATCCTCAAGATGCAAACGCGCATTATTCCTTCTGTTTCCTCATAACATACGGGATAGT
Organism: Macrothele yani; assembly: GCA_039090855.1. NCBI lineage: Eukaryota > Metazoa > Arthropoda > Arachnida > Araneae > Macrothelidae > Macrothele > Macrothele yani. The sequence goes on along the minus strand of CM077034.1, from coordinate 110,116,254 downwards.
CTTCGCTCAACGTTAGAATCGATAAGACGATGTCGGAGCGAAGTATATCCTGTCTTCTCGATGAGATGAAAAGACGGGATAGTCTTCGCTCAAGGTTAGAATCGATGTTGGACCGCACATTGCTGGCCGTTAGTGGCTTTTCCAACCTGAGATCAATTTTTGAGCTAACCTTGAGTGCACCGCAAGCCTTGTCGTCTTGAAAATTATCTGGTCCGGTCACTATAATTTGGGCTTTGTTAAACTCGTTTCAGTCCGCCTCTTTTTCAATTTGGTAAACAGTAATAACGCTGATTTTACACAGTTCAGTATCAGGAGTTATTTACACTGTCTGATGTCTTTCACACGCGCCGTCGTTCACGAGAAGTTGTTCCGATTTAAATAAACATTAATTAGCTCGTAACAACCTGTTGGCACTTCTGTGCACGTATCTAACTAAACTGGAGTGTATGGTTATAACCTCTTTCTCGTAAACGTCTTGCCACATGTTCTCTCTAATGTTTTGAATATTTTTGTGGTCCTGCGTTTGACGACTATACATTTGTGAGAACAAATGGTATGATTTAAATTAAGCATGTTCGACCCGCGGGCTGCAATCGGCCTCCGCCCTAATTTTGTCCTGAACTCGAGAACTTCTACAATTTTAACAGATTCTGCTCCTCCAGTCAGGTACGGGCTGTTAAGTTTTTCTGTAATCAAAGTGAGGTCGTGCGTTAGACTTAAACTAGCAGAAGGATCTCGCCGATAGATGGCAGCACGTCAAAAGAAGCCTCTCACTTTGATTTACATGAGGAGACGCATGTAAGAGCTGGATGCCCGAAGCAGCACTGGATTTCAGAACCTATAGATAGCTGCCATTCTGTTTGATTGATAGGCGGAAGTTGATGTTGTAGGTGGAAAGACACTAAGCAGACCGAATTGAAGCGGATGGACGGGATATCGCTACTGTGCCGTTGATGTTCGTAGTGCGTGGTGCACGCAAACAGCCCCGTCGGCCACAATTGTCAGTACTGAATTCATTGTCTTATGAAATTTTGATAGGCAAATTCATTGTATTTAGCTATATTGATATCTTGCGGCACATTGCGATTTTAATGTAAGTTTTATTTTCTTGCACTTTTGTTTGTGACCAGTTTTTTATGGAATGTACTTCGTCAAATCTAAAACGAGGGCGAAAATTACGGATTCACATCTAGAAACACTTTGCTTGTTGCAGCTTCAGTTATTTCTCTGAACATTGCACGTCTTGTGATTGAAACGATGATCCAAACGACAAACTGAATGCATCTAATTTGTCGTAAGCGGAACACAGTTTTTTTCATAAAGCGAAATTAACATTGTATTCATTAAAATAGAAATTAAATGATAAATAGCCGAATTAATCTCTCATGACATGTATATTTTACTTGTGTACACCGATAAGCCATTTCATTATGACCTTCCCCTGCCAAAATAAATGAGCACACCTGGAGACCGAACCTTGCCTATGTGAAATTCACAGATCAGTATATATATATATACAATCAGAAGGCCTACGTTTGGTTACTAGAGTGTTCGGAGTCAGAATGCGAATATCTACGGATTTATCGAGTTTGATAAAGGACAAATTAGGATGGCAGGGCGCTTCGGAACTACGATCTCGGATACTGCGCAGCTTATGGGTTGTTCACGTGCCGCTGTAGCGAGTATGTGAAAAAATTGGTGCACAGATGGCCAAACAACTAACCTTTGTCCAGCCGTGTGTCGAGCGTTGCTCGTTGATGCCAGAGGGGAGCTCATAGCAACGTATATTGTTCAGAGCGACAGCAGATACACAATGCGACAATTCACCCGCCGTTACATCAGTTGGGATCATGGAAATGTGTCACAGCATACTGTTCACCGGAGCATTCTGGGAATGGTCATGCGTAGCCGATGTCCTAGCCGGATCGCCATGTCCATTGCACGTAATCGACAACAACGCATGAAATGGGCCCAAGATCGCCGATATCGGAGAGTGCATGATTGAAAGAAAGTGGCCTAGACCACTGCTAAATTCTCGGAGAGCTGTTCCTGTTGTTTGGAATGCTCTCCAATCTTGTAAAACGATGCTATGAGCGATCCCGAACTCCTCGGCCACACTAGTCACACTTCGACCTTCTTCCAACTTCCTAATGGCGCGACCTCGTGTAAAGTCATCCAGATGTCGTCTACTGAATTACCTGTTGGGCAAGATGTTTTCTTTTTGACTTATACATGATCAACACGAAATGCCGGAAAAAGTCTTAGATATCCCACCTTTCATGTTTTATAGTTAATCCTTCACAATACATCACACTTATATCACACGTCGTTCAAACCGATGTACACAGTGCAATAGCTTTCACCGAATTGCTGAGCGCACACAGCCCGTGTGCTTTATATCCATCCGACTCTTCCCTCCCCGCCTTACGTCATGCTGCATATATGCGCATGCCCTACCGTACCGGACCCTAGTCTATCTCCTGAGTGGTCTTTCGGTCAGTTCTGCCTGCTCGTTCCGCTGTTATGTTAATTTCTCCTCTTCGTCCTTAATTTTTGCACACCAGTGTAGCTTCAAGGCTGCTCAAAAAAATTATGTATTGATGCTTCTCTCTTGTGTCGTTCTGCTATACTTTCGGAAACCGTCAACCCATCTTCAATATAGCCTTAATGTTTGATCATTGGGGTCCAGTCTAAAATTTGACTTGTCCAACGGCGGTGAAATCCTGAACGATGGTATCCAGTTTATTAGTCACGTCAGACCTGTATTTAAGGTATAACTATAGAATATGAAAGGTGGGGTATCTAAGACATTGTTAGGCATTTCCTGTTGATCATATTTAAGTCAAAAAGAAAACATGTTGAATTCTCAGCTGGAGAATAGGTGCAAAAATTAAAAAAAAAGACTTAGAAAATGGAGAATGCACTTCTTTACCATTTTCATGAGTACGTACTACATCGGAAAAGTGTATTGTTAGAATTAAATGCTTCGCCATTTTTCTGAAACAGATATCACTGACCTATTGAGTAGTATGTTAAATATTATATTTGATATACATACTTCATTTCAAGATGTTCAAAAGTAATTACGATTTTTCCTTTGATTATCATTGTTTAGTAGTTACTGAAAGCTTTGATCATTTCTGTGTAAAACCCTTTTGTGAAGAGGGGAGATAATAATATTTTTAAAATTTGTTTTAATTTTGAAACTGGTAATCATTATGAGAACCATAACATGCATTCCCCTAATGACTCGAAAAAGATGGCATACTTTGCAAAGCGTTAAAGAAAATTGTTTGTAATTACTTTACTATTCCAGAAAATGGTAGTCCCCATCCTTACTGCTGCTTTAGGTAACGGTGTGTTGACTTACGCTTTTGCCGAGATCCGTTATCTTGAATTCTCCGAAAATGTATCAGTACGCACTCATGAACAGATACTACCAAATTTAATAAATATGATGCATTCGTCTACTGATGCAGTGGAAGGAAGTTCCACATTTATTGATATAATGTTTTTAAAGCAAATATGCATACGAAAGGTAGCACAGAATTAGGAAAGACCCCATACCCTTCTGTCTATCCGTATTATTAGTGTTTCTAAAATAGTTTTTATTAACAACTCAAGGGTTTCTAATACTAGGTGAAATCCTTTAAATACTGACGGGGAAATTCGATATGTTGAGTAATTTTTGAATAACCAGGTTTCCTTTTTGTTTGTTTTGTCCAAATATGAAAGTATGTTTCATGAACATTACAAGAATGAACTTTGCAAAAAGAAGAAGTGTACTTTTTGAGGCAGAGATTCGATGCTGGCAAGCGCTCTCTTCCCTGCTCAATCAAAGAGGCACAAACGTTCAGACAATGGAAATTATATTGTGCTAGACAGATTGTGATTATTTCCTTTTGGACTGTTATCCTCTTAATTTCCCTGAGTATTTGTTTGTGTTATACAGTATTTTTAATTATGTCCTTTGCATGGAAATTATATTTTATAAAAATACTGTAAAGAAAACTGCAATATGTTTTACTTATATAAAGCTGAGATGCTGTTTTTAACCAGTGTACATCTCATCAGTGTTCATAGCATCTCTCACATACTCTTTTGCGTAAGCTTATTTTATGGTAATTCATATGTGCGCCATTTTATTTCAGAGAATGTTTAATGAATGCCATCATAGAATTTAATGGGCAAGAACACTTACCGTGCTATACCACTTCATAATAAATTATTTTAAAATTCGTCACAAAGCAGAGTAACAAAAAAACTGTACTTTTACACGTCGTCCACGTCAGGCTGACAGTTCGTAGGCTTAAATATATGGCTCATAGTTTGCCTCACATCAGATGTTTCTATAGGCAGCTGATGAAATATAGAAAACAAATAACAGCAGCCAGTCGCAATATTTCTCGTCATTGCTGTTTTTATGAAATCGTTAGAAAGCCTTGTTAGCGTTTCCTGTCCTTAAAAAAGCCTCAAAAAATAAATGGTGGCCCTAAAGTGCAGTGTTTCATTTATTTAAAAAAAGTAACACAGATCTGAGGCAACAACGTTCACTGGTTCTTACTGTGCCCAAATAGCAGAAGAGTGTTCGAATAGTTAAAATATTTTCCGAAATTTAGAATTTCGCAAATGCAAATGCTAAAGTGCTATGGTAGTTCATGAGCAGAAGAAAAAAAAATTTTTTTCTTTTATTTTCTTTCTCTTCAATTTCTTCTAAATATAAATAAAATAATATTAGGTTACATTATGCAAAAAAAATAGTTACATTCTTAGAATTTCGCGATTAAAGGAAAAGAAAAATTTTCAAACAATATTCCTTCAGTATACGAATGAAATTATAATAACACTCTGTTACATACTGAGTTGGGTTCTCAATTTCTGACTTAAATGAAAAAAGAAACTGGTTCAACAATCTAAAATAATTATTCTGTATCCGGAATGCGAATTCTACTGGCTAATTTATTCCTCAAGAAAAATTTGCTAAACGAAGGTGATCTCTCCCTCAAAAATTGATTCGGCTGGATCCTGGCAAATCGTTCCAGATGGGCCATTGGCACACGTAATTGCCATTGAGTCCATTCCAACAGGTTGAAGGCCGATTTCCTGTTTTCTTATAGGAAGAGCGTTGAAGGACTAACATGACGGAAAATTTGTCTGTGCTTTGCTGCATTTATGAACGTCATCCTAACAGTGAGGTGCTTCTTTCCATATCGATTGCCTTTAATTGATCAACCCGTGCATTGTTAATGAGAAAAGAAAAACAGAGATATCACTCTATGGGATTGGGAACTGAGCTTTGAGATGACATATTTTATGTACCGCTTGGCTTATGTTTTAATTCGACACTCTCGAGGTAGTTCTCACTTGGCCGAGAGATGGAATCACATTACTGCTCACTCCTCATGTTGTGAAGTTACGGGTATCATTTGTTTTCAGATTACTGTTTGTGTGTTTGCAGGGTTCATTTCTGCTGATGTGTTTGTTGTTGGAACCGTATGTTGTTTCATTTTATATGTTACGCTCTGGAACTATGAGAATATTTTTTTTATATAGCTGTAATTGACGACCATGTAAGACATTTTCTAATAATTATATACATTTGGTGAAGGTTTTACACCAGAAGTTAAGGTGTGGAAAAAAGATATTAGAATAAACATATGACAGACAACTTAATATTTAATCAGACACTATATTCTGTATATGGCCGAATGCATTGTGTGCAAGCTTCGCGATTGTCAGCTCATCAAATATTTCCGGACATTTCGTGCGAAGTTTTGTTTTAATTTAAAATCTCACAAGTGGAATTTTGGGAAGAAAAATAATATGTGTTTCATAGAAAAGGAATGTGAAATAAAAATAACAGATTATTGATTTCTAGTTTCTTTCTTAGTTAACTGTTCTACGGATTTCAACATCTAGCAGTTAATAACTCTCTTAATTATATTGACCTATTTACATGGGATCACACTCAAGGTGTTGAGAGCAAACAGCGTCCTCTCGAACACAAACTAACTGAGGGATATAAGAAAATTCATTTGACAGAGAAAGTTCTGAAAACTTATTCGCGTCAACTTAGAACACTGATTTGAGGCGTTGATTCGCATCACTGCATAGTTCTGCCCTGACACGTTTGATAATTGATTTTAATTTTACATACCAGTTCATAAAGACACAGATATTTTCCATCGTAGTAAATTTTCCGGAGTATTGACACAAATGTCATTTATACAGATCATTTTAAGTGTCAGTCATAATAGTCAGGAAACGGAATTACTATTACCCAAGCAGGGAACGCTACACAACTCTGGCGCAATATATCTCATAGCTTATGACAGTTGGCAGCATGTCAGCGCTGATCTAAATCTCAGGCACAAGTCAAGTGAATGGCCATAGGGCACAATTGGACCCATATGGCAAATCTCATATTTATTAATAGGCTATCAACTAGAATTAACGAATACGAGATACCTACTGCTAATCCGCACGTTCGCCTAGTGTTCTGAGCTGGTGTACACCATGTTGTGAGTGAAACAGTACTGAAAATAATCAAAATACCTAAAAAAAAAATGGAATTTTTAAAAATGCCACATAACTTCAGTTTTCTGCAAAATATTAGATCAAACCGAAAATGAAATTACCATAAGATTATTCTAGTAACAGTTGCGTAAATATTTTCGATCCAGTAACTACTTAATGGGCAGTGAAACACTAGCTCCAGCCGAGGAACGAAACTACAGTGTCAAACCTTCGCATCCAAGGCTAGAGATCCGAATCGGGCGGTTAACGACAGCCGAGAGACGTCTTCTGGAACTACTGAACGGATCTTTTCGTCCACTCCGTCGACCGAACCACTTGGAACAGATGGTTCCTGAACAACCCATCTCTGTACCTTTCTTCTTTTTTTTTCCGTCGTTCCCTTTACTGTTGCTTAAAGCCCGGTGTTACCTGAAAAGGTTCGTTTGGCTTGGCTGATGTATTCAAAAGTACACTTTCTCGATTTGGATTGCTTTGATCGTTTTGTGGGTAGGAAGAGACTGCAATTGAATCATAAAGAGAACATTTCCACTCTTGGAGTCGCGGGTCACGCGCAAGGTTTTCCCCTTTTCTTTTTCCATCGAATCAAGTTTTTTCTGTAGCATTTTCGTATTAATACTTTTTTTCTGTTGAATTATTATTTATTGCTAATATATGTAACATATATAAAGAAGGAATGCTTATTTGAGTTGAAATGAGCTTATAAGGATCTGTACCAGTTAACTGGAAAAATAATATTTAATAGTAAATGAAATTTAAATCTTTAATTATACTCCTGTTTAAAACCACAAAATTTTGCTTGCCGGTTAGCACTTCTGTTCTTTTCAATTAAACTGCTGGTATGGTATTGTTTAAAGTGAGCATTTGTGTACTGGTTGTCTAATTGTCTGTCCATTGAGACTTCTGCATCGTGTTTTAAATGCACATTTTTTATTGAAGAAAATAATTATGAATCATTATTTTTGAGAAGCTGAAGCTTCAAAGATTGTTAATATTTTATAGAAAGCGTGCATATCAATAGAGCACATGGTCTGTGTTTGTGTTTGGCAGCTTCTACTATCAACCAGTGCACACTTCAGCGACCGCATCAACTTGAATGATGCTTTGTATTAGAGGGTTTTACTGGCGTATCGAAAACAGCCGATATGCGATGCCGAGTAGTTTACCGCAATATTAATTTTAGATTGCAACACGGTAGATTAAAAAGAACAACATGCTATTCATCCCCATACCTTTCATTTTAATATAAAAAAAACACTTCTTCAAATGCATTTAAACTTTAAAGGCTACTTTAGTTTCACATGGAACTTTTGTCCAGCTTTTTCAGTACAATGCAACAGGGAAGGAATAGGGTCACGGGTAAACGGGTTGACGATTTTTAGCGGGCCAAATGGGTCGGGCCAAGGTATTTCTGACCTGATTTCGACCTGGTTTTATTTACTTTTCATTTTTGAAAAACAAAAGAAAAATCCTTTTCAAAGAAAAATGATCATTGTTGAATGCTATATTTGTACTGGTGTCCGTGGACTGAGAAAGGATTTTTCATGCAATATGAAGGACGGGTATCCTCAGAAGGGAAAGTGTCCCTTCCTTCTGAGGGAAAATGATGAAAACAACATCCACATTTTGGAAACACTCAACTCATCATACTCTTAAGAAAATTGGTGTTGTGGTGAAACACATTCTGAAGCTCGATATGTTATCAAGAAAACAGCAAAAAGTGAAATTAAACATACAACAAGTTGCATAATTCAAATATGTTCACTGTAGCGCCATCAAAATTAAATGCAACAGCCTTAACATTATTACTGAGGAACTTTTGGACTTGCTCAGATGAGTTTGAAAACATGTGTAAAACAGTTAGGTTATGTATTGCAAATGAAGGACGACAGTTTCAATACTTCCTGTAAGTGAATAAATTATACGTTCATATAATGCATTTGTTTGATTTCCATGTAACCTGAGACACCCACTGTGCAGAAACTTTTGAATGCCTAAATGTATATTATATTTCAAAGAAGATTTGTCCGGGTCGGGTCTGTGTCGACTATAGATCCGGGTCGGGTCCGCGCCCCAAATCCTTGACCCGTTTTCAACTCAGCCATGGAGTTCTGATGTTTTTGCCTATAGTTGTTCGTTTCATACGTCACGCAGTGATTATTGGTTTACAGTAGCGCTTTCCAAGTGCTAGGGAGAATAAAATGAATTGTTCATCAGGGAAGGACTGTTTCGAAAAATGTGAAAGGTTTTTTAAAAGTCAAGATCAAAACCTGATCTAGCTTTTCTAACAATTTTGAGTTATCAGACAAAGAATGGGGAATATTTTCCCAGTAGTGCTGGAATATGGAAGATTTTGAGCTAACACTTTTTACCGTACGACTGGAGTACTAAATATTATGTTGGCAAGATGGTTCTCTTCGTTTCCTAGACGTTTTAGGTACGCTGTGTGAACATTCATTAACCAATTCTCCAGCGCAAGTTTTGCTGGTCGTTCACCACCTCGCGAAAGTCAATCCATTCCATTCAATATAAAACGACTGCGTTTTTTACGCATGTACACCCAGCCTAAAACGTTTGCTCTATACAAGGTCTCCAGAAAGAACTGTATTATGCCATACATGCTGCTATCAGCAGTGGCTTCAAGCCCTCAGTGATGGACTCATCTATCAAAATATTTCACAGATATAAATATTAATAGACCTTAAATCCGATCTCGCCAAATTCTCACCGAAAAAATAATTTTCTTCAAAATAACTGAAGTCCCTAGGTCATCAGATTTCAAGGTTATTTTCACTCTTGTAGCTAAGATGATTTGCTCTTGACAAAAATAAAGAAGTGCGTGACAAAAATTATTGGAAAATGTATCGCATTCTGTGTCAGTGTGGCCGGTCCGACATAGGTCAAACACGAGGGTCCTTTAGGTTCAGGTTGAGAGAATTGGTGTTAATACACTGCCGGAAAGTGAACAAATAACACCAAGAAGGAATTGGCGGACGATCATGAAATTTGCATATGTTACTGGGGTCGAGATTGCGTAGGTGTGATGTTAATTTTGGGACCAACCGGTGAGTGCTTACGAGACAGCACGGCATAATATGCAAATTATCGTCGGTGGTATTTAAGGAGTACAGCGAAGGGAATATAATCAGCCGTCGGCGCACGGACACGTGCAAAGACCCTGAAGAAACTGCAATGCCTGAACATGGACGACGTGTAGGATTTCAGCAGTTATCGGACTTTGAGCGAGGTCATCTAGTCGGACTCTGCGAGGCCGGGTGGTCGTATCGTCGTATTGCGGAGCGAATTGGACGGGAAGTATCGGTGGTGATACGATGGTGGCGTAGATGGTCCGAGGAACACTCCTACACGAGAAGACGTGGAACCGGGAGTCACAGACGGACTGATGAGCGGACAGATCGACGCATAAGAAGAACGGCGTTGTCAAGCAGAACATCCACTGCGGCGCAAATCCGAGCTGCCGTTGCACCTGAGGTGACTGTGCGAGCAATCCGCAACCGTCTACTGTATGCAGGACTACGTGCACGAGTGCCTCTGGCATGTGTACCTCTGCCTCCAGCCCACCGTCAGGAACGGCTGTAGTGGTGTCGCCGACGTTTGCACTGGAGAACGCAATGGCGATCTGTCGTGTTCAGCGATGAACGCAGATTCTGCTTGGGAGCCACGGATGACCGTATGCGTGTTCGCCGAAGCACAGGGGACCGTCCCCACCCTTATTGCATCCGCCAGCGACATACAGGGCCTACACCTGGTCTCCTGGTGTGGGGAGCGATCGGCCATCACTCCCGTACACAACTATTGTTTTTACCGGGTACGTTAAACAGCCCCTCACACATCAATAACATCATTCAGCCCGTTGTTGTGCCATTTGTATTGTCGGTCCATCGTGGTGTTTTCCAACAAGATAACGCCCGAACACACACGGCACGTGCAACGCAACATGCACTTAAGGGTGTGAGACAACTTCCATGGCCTGCACGTTTACCGGATTTGTCCTCTATTGAGCACGTGTGGGATTTTATAGGAAAACGACTTATCCGGTCTCCACGGCCAGCCGCGACGATCCCCGATTTACGCGTCCAGGTTGAGGATGCTTGGAACTCAATACCCCAAACTTACATCCAACATCTGTACGACAGACTCCATGCCAGAATTGCACAGTGTGATGCAGTTAATGGCGGTTCAACCTCGAACTAACCATGTTACATGGAAATGTCATTTTTCAGTTTACGAGCAAATACAGCTGTATTTTGCCATAATATTTTGATCACGTTATACTCTGTATTCCATTATTATGCTGTATAAATTTCGTTGGTATCAGACGTCTCCTTCTTGGTGTTTTTTTTTTCACTTTCCGCCAGTGTATGTTGTATTCATGAAACTTTAGAAAACGGCCAGTTCCACTTAGAGTCTCTCGCAGTTCATGGGCTAATTTCACTCAGGAGACCCCCTTCACTCTAGAGCTTCTCTCTAGTGAAGTATTGCTACACTCAGAGACTCCCTCTATGTTTTTCCCGCTGTTTCAAAATTGTGCTCATAAAACCGTAAATATATAGGATTATACACTCAATACCGCCGACATAGCTCAGTTGGCTAACGCGCTGTGCTTATTGTGTAAAGCGGACGTTTTTGACGTGTGTTCGGTCCCGATCCTGACGCCATCTGGTAGTTAGGTAAGTACGTCTGATGCTTTATCCATTGAGTGTATCATCATCAGCAACCATGGGGTAAAGTTCCCGAAGGTGCCTGTCTCGTTTCCTGAATTTTCCGCAGACACCACAGGTGTGGGGACGCGAATGCGTGGGTCGTTCCCTCTGAAGTCATCCCGGGAAGCACATTGTTCTTGATACCGCTTCCGTGGACTGAGAGGGATAACCAAATGTGTATTGATGCTGAAAACATTTTGGTAGCTTTTGAAAGACTTGAAAAGGAAACTCCTGCAATGGAGTGATTGTGCCTAGATTCCAAAGACTTAATGCATTTTTATGAAATAAAATTCTAACGAACTGCAGTTATTTCTTGCACATTTACCCGATATTTGCAATTCTCTACAGCTTGTTTAATTTGCAGTTTTTAACTGCTACACACAAAAAAACATTCTCGAAGAAATTGTAAAGTATATTGATACTTACAAATTTATTTGAAATAATTTTTCCTAAGAAAATAGTGAAAATAACATTCGATTAGGACGTTTGCTTAAAACTAGTGTACGGCAATCAAGCTTCCAGATGCTATTCACAAACCAACGCCTTTTAACTTGTCTAACATTGGAAGTCCACTATGTATCCAAGATGATTTCTTGTTACACACGTTAACAATAACAGCTATGTAACAAAGTAACCTGAATCTTTACTGAAAATTTCTTATTAATTTTTTATTCATTTCCACTTAACGTGTAAAGGAATATAAATCTTAAAAGTTCGTATTTTGTTAAAAATTTCGTTTGGAAAGAAAATTTAAAAACAGTTTAGATGGGAGAAAATTGACTTTAAGGAAACTTGGGGCTTTCTTCATATTGTTCGGTTATTTAAGAAATGATCTTACACGCACGCTTTGATTTTAGTATTTCGTGTTGGTCTTAGGTTTTTTTACGATGTCAGCTTTCAACGGAGGTTTCATGTTTTTGCCAAACATTTCATCATTATTTTGAAATCAAATTATCTGCCTGCAAGTTTGATTACTTATGGCTTCTAACACTATTTTAAGGTATCCACCTAATATACCTATATCTATCACCCTTATAATTTCTAAAATCGAGGCTTCATTAGATCATTACATCACTTATGGCGTTGAAAACCATGTCCTTAAAAGTATTTTGTAAGGAAAAAGACATGGTGGTTGGAAGGCTCATTAGTGAGGATAGAGGTAGGAATTTGGGACCGAGACGTCGACGTTTCTAGAAGTACCGCACTATATTTCACGTAGGAAAAGCGGGGTATGCTTTTTCTTCTTCGGGATGAGGTAATTACACTTGACTTCTTCTGCGATGAAACCAGTAGAATTGAATGTAGTATACGTAAGAATTTTAGAAAAATTTGCATGGCGTCTCCTGAAACTGTTGTGTGGGCATTACTTCACATTAAACAAAAAAATGCATAGTGATGTCCCAAGATGTAAAAAGAAAGTTGAGCCACCCAGAGGCGAACCCTATGATCGACAGAGTCATGCAAGGGTTAAGATCCCTTCCAGCCTTCTTGAAAGCACGGCGTGAAAGATCCCAATGTTTTGGACCTGGTAAAGAAAGAATTACAAAGAAACACCAAATTAATTTGTGCCCAGATATTTCAAGGTCTTCCAGAAGCGTGACGAAATGATTATATGATATGTTCATTGGTCATTTTCAGATACTGGTCAACAATGAGTTTATTGCAGACAATATTTCAGCGGTTTTAGGCCGACTTTTTGTCGCTGATTACTCATATGACATCGGTTTTGCTAGATTTGCTCTACGTTTTGTGATAATGGAGGCCCTATTGAAAACCGTGAGTTATGCAACGAAGGTAATCATGAGACGTAAGCTACCCACAAATCACCATAAAACTGCCTCAAATCATACAGAATTAAAAATATGAAGCACCTAAAAGTTTTTGTCTTCCGTACAATAACACAAAAAATGTAAGATGATTCCGATATTCACAAAGAAAGCATTGAAAACCCTTTTTGTACGATTTCCTTTTATGTGGGTCGTCAGGACAGTGACTTTGGCGGCTCCTGCAGTAGTCTGTCAGAATGTGCCTGTTCCATCTACCGTGATACCTTTCTTCCATCACCATGATATCCTAATGGAACCTATTCACTTGTTTCCCACTAAAATCACCAATATTATCCTGAAACCTGTCTAAGTGTCTATGAATAAAGTGTATCTTTATGCTCATATTAGAACAAATATTGTTAATGTTAGTGAGCATGTTTTGCACGAATTTTTCATAATTGTCTGCTTTGTGGTAACCCAAGAATTTCTTGAGAACTAAGACATAACTACACCGGGCAGATGTTTCAACATCGTTCATAAATTTGGTGATATTGGAGTCGTTGATGAGTTTATGAATTTGAGGACCATCAAAGATCCCTGATTTTAGTTTTTAAGAACTCATTCTCAGAAAAGATCTACAAATGTATTTGAAGCCATCTCAATCTTTGTCCAATTTCATAACAAATTCCTTCATCAGCTCAAATTTGATACGGAGTTTTGGGAGAATTATTTTTTCTCTGTCAACTAATCAACCAACGGCTCGTTAATGATGTCAGCTGCAGCGACAGTCGCGTTTTTCCTTGAAGGCTCTGTCACTTTTTACCAACGATGTTGCTTTGCTCTACTATCGCACAAGCCGATGAAACAATGGTATTTTATGTATCCACTTTGCTGCCCGAGAAAAAAGTTAACCTCCTTTAGATCAACACAAACAAACCTCTAGTGCTCATGATAGCTGAGCTTCTGCAAGACCCTTTCGATATTTTCAATTTCTTTAAGTTTTGTTGAGTGAACAGTCGAAAGAAATGCATAGAGGTTACCATTGTGACACGAAATATACTTTAAGCTTCGGGTGCTGCTGTCTATAAGAAGCCACCAATTTTCTGGTCGATGTTCCGGTTTTTGCATTTTGAGAAATATGACCAGGAATGTTATTGCGGTACATAAGTTCTTCATCTTGGTTGAAGTAAGGAAGAATTTCCTCCTCTCTTGTCCGATAGGCTGTTAAATTCTGGCGATAGATAATTTTCTTTCTTTTCGCCTGGATGCTAAAAGTTCAGATTCTTGCTTTGACAGATTGAGATCTCATATCACATCATTCTTCTTGGGAGAACTGCTGAGGTGTTGAAAAGCTTCCTTCGTGTTCTATTCCAGTGCTACCACCTATGGCACACTCCGAACCCTGCATTTCTTCAACATCTACTGGTATGGCAACGTCTTCGCAGTATAGCACAGGTTGCCTTACTGATTCCAAATCAGTATACTCCCAGTTATGTTTCTTGTAGCGATTAAAGCCGTTCATATTCACAGCACAAAAATAACAATCATAGGGGTGGGTTTGCGGTTCTCTCCATATCATAGGCACACCAAATTGTAAACATCTCCTTTCTCTATTTTTCCAATGTCGTAGGCACTCTACACAGGTTTTTCAAACTTATGGAATTCTCCAAACTTCATTCCAAAATAAGCAAGATCTGTATGTATCACAAAGACAGGGATGGTACTTTGTTTTTGCAGAATGTATTCGCGAAAAATGTAGTAGAAAGCATTAGGATTATTTTCTGTTTACGCAGCTTCTTCGTATTTCTATGCTAAAGAAGAAAAAAATATGATATTACATGCAAGGGATTATCTTTCAAAACAATACTAAAGATAAAATCAAAGGTTACAATAGACAAAAACACTGCTAAAGAGTAAAAAAGCGGGTTCTAAAGCTGCTTCATATGTCAGTAGCCACAATTAATATTTGGGTACAATCAAAATTTGTGGGATATGGATTATCTCAAAATCAAGATCCAGTTCGGCAAAACTAATGCCTTTTTTTATTCAGCAAGCATTAAATACCCCCAAAAGTTAAAAAGTTGTCGGTATTTTTCTTTTGCTGGCCAGCGTAGTTAATGTAAAGCAAGCGTATTAAATGTAAAGTACGTAGTTTACAGAAAAATAATGTTTTACTCAAATATTTTGTGTTATCATTTTATGCCATTTTCCCTTCACAACTTATTACTTAATAATAATAAATTAGGAAAAATTATTCTTTTTTCCTTTACAATTTATTATTTGTCATTTCTTAGCATCATGTACAGCACAAAGCGCAATGAACCTCAACTATACTGCAGCTGATCATTCCATGTATTGTTTTCATTAATTTTTATACTGACGCTTGTAAACATGATCTATCCCGAAACATTTCCACTGCAGTTTTTAAGTTTGTGTTCGATATTAAAATCTAAAGTGTTTGTTGTATTTTCTAGTAGAAAGTACACAGATAATATTTTTTCGACGTTTTAAACTGTTACATGCAATTTCATAATTGTTTTCTTAAATCATATCAGTTTTCTATTTACACGCCAATATATTGTGTACTATAGGATGTAAGCAAGCAAAGATGTTCATAAAATGCATGATGCCTGCCAAAAATAATACAAAAGAAATGAAAACTGTGACATATAGCACAGTTCAAATGTCAGAGAATATTGGAAAATATCACGGAAAGGTTTTTTTAAAGTTTAGGAGAGAAATGCAATCGAAGTTCCAAATTAAGAGTAGATAATAACAAATGTAAATGCAGCTGGGTCTGATCTACTGATAAAAACAAAAATGGTATTGTAAACCTGCGAGAATTTTCTCGCAAATCAAATTTACAACTTAACTAAAGTGAAGTGCGAAAAAACATTGGCTAAGTACCTACTTTCGTGCAGGACTTCCTCTAGGGAGATTAAATCCAGCAATTCGGCATATTACCGATTCCACATGTGGCCTGAACAGCTCTGGAGAGATATTCAGTCATGCCGTCTGAATAACTGCGTGCAGTTTCTTGGTATTTGTATGTGCATGATTTAGGGTGCGAATGGAACTTTCCACCACTCCCGAGTAGTGTTCTTTTGGGTTCATGTTGGATGAACGTTATGGCCACACCATCTGTCGGAACACGCCAGAACGCTCCTCGAACGAATTCTGGGCAACTTGTCAGCGCGGAAAATCTCAACGTTGTTGGGTACAAGAAGTCTATGAAGGGCTGCAAATGGTCAACCAGTAGAGTAACAAAGAGATTACCGGTTAATGACGTGTTTACGACGACTAAGAAACCCAAAGCCTGCCACGCAAGGACACCCCACAAATGTATGGAACCAACACCCGCTTTTAGGGTGCCTTGTTGATAGCGTGGGTTCATGGCCTCATGGGGTCAGCGCCATACCCGACCGCTACCATCAGCTCGTAACGAACGGTATCGTGACTCATCGGATCATGCCATATGCTGCAAGTCTTCCAGGTACAATTACCGTGTTCACGAGCACAGGTGAGATGCTGTAGCCGATGGCATGGTTTTAAAAAACGAACTCTGGTGGGTCTTCTGCTCACATACCCATGGACGCTTCAATACGCTGCACTGACCAGATGGATATGTATCTGGTACCTCCTGCATTGAATGTTGATGTTACTTTAGCCTGTGTAGCTTCTCTGTTAGCATGGACAATCCAGGTCAGACGCCGCTGGTCACAGTTATTCAGCACTCGTGGCTTCTCATTGTGCTGCCCACAGTTGATGGTAATGCGTTCCATCAGGCATTCTAGGTACACACCTAACACCGTGGATCGAGGATAGTTGAACGTTTGCACAACTTCGAAAATTGCATGCTCCATTCGCCTGGCTCCCATTATCATGAATTGTTCAAACTCCGATAGTTCACATCATCTTACCATAAACCTACTTGCGGTTGTTCAATCTGACTCACGAGATTTCACTTTGTAACTGATAAAAATCGTAGCGTGCGTCGGAACTTCTATTCGACGGCAGCTCCAGTTAAAAATTTGCATACTGCTATCCCATGGCTTTTGGCACTTCAGTGAACGCTTAAATGTGTGATATACACTGGCGGAGTGTGAAGAAAGAACACCAAGAAGGAGACGTCTGATACCAACGAAATTTATACAGCATAATAACGGAAAACAGAGGATAACGTGATCAAAACATTATGGCAAAATACAGCTGTATTTGCTGGTAAACTGAAAAATAATATTTCCATGTAACATGGTTAGTACGAGGTTGAACTGCCATGAACTGCGTCACACTGTGCAATTCTACCATGGAGTCTGTCGTACAGATGTTGGATGTAAGTTTGGGGTATTGAGTTCCAAGCATCCTCAACCTGGACGCGTAAATCGGGGAAGGTCATAGCTGGACATGGAGACCGGATACAAATCCGGTAAACGTGCAGGCCGTGCAATTTGTCTTACACCCTGAAGTGCATGTTGCGCTGAAGGTGCCCTTTTATGGCCTTGCTTTATCTTCCTGGAAAACACCACGATGGACCGACCTTACAAATGGTACAACAACGGGCTGAATGATGTTGTTGATATAGGAGGGGCTGTTTAAAGTAACCGGTACAAACACTAGTTGTGTACGGGAGTGATAACTGATCGCTCCATACACCAGGATATCAGGTGTAGACCCCGTGTGTCGCTGGCCGGTGAAAGAAGGGTGTAGACGGTGCCCTGTGCGTCTGCGAATACGCATACGGCCATCGGAGGCTCCGAAGCAGAATCTGCTTTCATCGCTGAACACGACAGATCGCCATTGCGTTCTCCAGTGCAAACGTCGGCGACACCACTGCAGCCGTTCCTGACGGTGGGCTGGAGTCAGAGGTATAGATGCCAGAGGCACACGTGCACGTAGTCCTGCATCCAGTAGACGATTGCGGATTGTCCGCACAGACACCTCAGGTGAAACGGCAGCTCGGATTTGCGTCGCAGTGGATGTTCTGCTTGACAACGCCGCTCTTCTTATGCGTCGTTCGGTCCGCTCATCAGTCCGTCTGTGATTCCCGGTTCCACGTCTTCTCGTGTGGGAATGTTCCTTGGACCATCTACGCCACCATCGTACCACCACCGATATTTCTCGTCCAATTCGCTCCGCCATACGACGATACGTCCACCTGGCCTCGCGAAGTCCGATAACTGCTGAAATCCTACACGTCTTCGGTGTCCAGGCATTGCAGCTTCTTCAGGGTCTTCGAACGTGTCCGTACGCCAAAGACTGATTACATTCATTTCGCCGTACTCCTTAAAAACCACCGAAGATAACTTGCATATTATGCCGTGCTGTGGCGTAAGCGCTCACCGCTTGGTCCCGAAATGAACATCACACATACGTAAACTCGACCCCATTAACATATGTAAATTTCATGATCGTCCGCCAATTCCTTCTTGGTGTTCTTTTTTCACTTTCCGGCAGTGTATGTGCATTATAAATTTTCTAAAAGGTACCATACAGTATACGGGCCGCAATAGTGCTGATAGTTACATACAACACTAAAAATAATAACAGCAAGATTTTATTCCTTTAAATTTCAACGCTCCCACCGAGTTTTCACAATATTCCCCAAATTGCCATTGTAACGAGGTAGGTAAAATCTTCAGTATATACACATTTTCAGAACAGAAAATTCATTTTGAGAAACTTTTCCTTTCGGGAACATATTATTGAGAGCCATTTCGTTGGCGTAAACCAGAGGAAACGTCGTCGAATCCTTAGAAATATTATCTAGATAAGAAAATTAATACCCTACTTACTGTTTGTTAAAATCCTTTATATTTCCTTTCTTATATTTCGTTCACGGCATTTCCGCCCTTCATGTTCTCAGTAGTCTTCATCACATTTCCAATATGAAAGAATGATGAAAATTCGATGAATTTTAAAATGTCTCCTAAATGTTTTGCACATCCTTTCCTCTCAGCCCAAATGTACGGAATCTGGTATGTAGAAAGAAGGTAGTAGATATATGTTCTGTATTAATTTTTGGATGGTATTAATTTTTACATAATTTACAATGCCTAGTATTTAATTTGAAAACAAGATTATTGATATAAAAAAACTTGATTATTAATTTATGATGAGTTTAATGCTTTTGCATAAAGAAAAGGGATTCCCCTATCTCGTAAATAACAGTTACTCTTTTATACATAAAGATTATTTAAAGTACATTTCTGCGCAGAGAAAATCAACTGATGTGTGAAAAATAATACGGTGAAAATTGGCGAAAGTAAATATTTCTCATTTTTCGTTTGCTTTTGCAACAAAAAAGATGAATTGCATAAGTTGGTATTGACGAAAAATACGGGCTAGTCTTTTAGCATTATGTAGGTCCTATAAAAAGTTCTCGATCTCACTCCTAGGGTATGTCAAGATGATTTTCTGACGAAGATATCGCATAATGACTTTTCAACGATGGAGAGTGATGTGTAGGGGGCAGCAGGTTATCGCAAAATGAGAGTAGTGAATGTGCCAAAAAATGCCTTGTCCAGACCCTTCATACAATTTCAGTACATGAGACGTGCAGTAGTGGACGACGGCATGGCAGTCCCAGAATCAAAAAATCAGTGGACGATCGCTATATGGGTGAAGCGTCCAGCAGGAACATAGAAAAATCTTCTAGGCAACGCCTTTCGGAGCTTACAACTGCTAAAAGAACGAGAGGTTCGTGGATTTCGTTTGCAAAATATTTCGTGAGCAATGTCTTATTGCCAGCAGTCTGTCATTTGTGTCCCTTGAAATTCTCTCGTCTGGCGAGCTCATTGAGCATTGAGTCGTACATACGACTACTTTGGAATTCACAGTAGTGGGCGCTTGCTCTTTTCACAGATGAATTGTTAATCAGTTTAAGTACTAATCCGCGACATGTTCTGATATACTTACAACAATTTGCACCAACCGTCTGTCTGACATCAGCGAAACGGAGTAGCTACTCTGACGGCGTTGGCGGGATTGTCTCTTAAGACACCATCAACGAGGTCACTGACCTGCGCATCTTTTGCAGTTGCTCTGTTACTTCGCTGAGGTACTGAAACGAGGTATTCAACTCCTATGTCAATCTATTCAGAAGTGCTGTCAGTTAAGTTTTATTCTTATGGACGACATTCCCCAATCTTTTCAAGCTCGTGGTATGCAAAAAATACTCCAAGATGGAGATATTTGCTGCAATAATTGACAGTCCAGATTTCTTGACCTCAGTTCTACTAAACATGAATTGGATGCAATAAGCCGCAGGTGTGGGCAAATGGTCGATCGGTAGCTCTCGTACGGTCGATCGTTTGTTTTATCAAGCAGACGTATGTTGTTCCATACGGACTGGCTGAAACCAGATGACAGAATGAATTAACCAGATTTCCCTCCCTCACCATAACTCACTTAGGGACAATATGTTTTTAATATATTTACAGAATTCACCCAAAAAATAAATCTGAAATTATGTAAGCTGGTTTGGATCACTACTGATGGGGCACCTTTGATGGTTGGCCAAACCATTGGGATACATTGCACTTTGTAGGAAAAATTACGATTTTTCAAACTTTACTTTTTTTGACTGCAGTAATCTCCAAAATGCACTATGCATCAAAGTTTTAAATGTGAAACAAATTATTGACATAACTGCCAATATGGCTAATTCAGTCTGGGCAGGAAGTTTACTTAGAAGGTTTTTTTTCTGATTGGAAATTTAACGACCACCGTGAGCAACTCAAAGAGCTATAAGCACTCGCCCATTAGTAAATTAGGGCCACTGGTTCCAAGGAAGGGAGAGAACCAGCACCGTAAGACACACAATATCCATGCTTCACCGGGATTCGAACACGGACGAATGATAAGATGCCATCGCTAAAACCACTGCGCCAGCGAGGCGAAAAAGCTCTTTCGAAGAAAGTCAACTAGAAGTAAATGAAGCTGGATACAAAGGCCTGTTGTTTCTCACAAATGTTAGATGGCTGAGTAATGAAACATTTCTTGACAGATGTTTGAGTCTCTTGCCAGAAATAAAATAATCGAATTCCTAGATGCAATTGGAGAAAAGTATGCTCATGTACAAGACGTTACTTTGTTACAAAATTTGGCTTTTGTACATGATATCACAGGCCACACTACAACACGTTCTGTCTTAAGCTGAAAGGTAAAAGAAATAGTGTTATAGTTTTAGTGAGCTCTCTGAGAAGTGCTAAAATAATAACTTGGTAAAGGAAATTTGAAAAACTTTCCCAATCTAGATAAACACTCAACACCTCAAACTTATTGCAATTGTGACGAATATGTTACTGAGATATAAGTTCTAATAACAGAATTTGGCAGAAGATTCACAGACCTGAAAAACTTTCAGCACATTTTGAGCTTCATGTCATACCCTCTTGGCAAATGTGATATGGCGGAAATTCCGTAACAAACATTTGCTCTGCTTTCCCCTTCGAGTCTTCAGATTTAGTATCAGAAATTGTGAAACTTTAATCCTACATTCTACTGAAGGCAAGAGCGTCAGATAGCACATTTTGGACTCTTTTTGTCAGTAGAGAAATATACCTGCGTGAGATCGGTTGCTTTGCGGTTGACTGCTTCTTTGGGATACACATATCGCTGTGAAGCAGCTTTTTCAGAAATGAAAATAATGAAGTCGAAATGCAGGAGCTGCCTGACTGATGTTAATTTAGAAATATGTCTCCGATTATGCCTCACTGAATATATGCCTGATTATTCTGAACTTTGTCAGGACATACAGCATCATGCATCAACATCTAAGAAGTAAATACTGTAAATAAAGAATCTATAAGAAAAATTATATAATTTGTTTGAAATACAGGGTTTCAGAAATAAAAACAATTTAAGCATTATTTTTCTGTATTTGTTTCCAAGCTTTCAAACCACACGCAGTAACAAAACACTCGTGATAAAGGCTTATTCCTATTTCAATATACCAATATCACTGCGATAAACCATGGTAGATCTCAGTAGGGAATGATAGCTTAAGGTAGATCTTGGTTCCTCAAAGTCATGCCATCCCTGCTATAAGGAATGGCACAGGAGCTCGCTATCCCCATCCCAGAACATATACAAAACTCATAAGAAATCTCATTGAGGATTGGTCATTAATACCTCAAAACCACATCAGTGCTGTCATAAATGGTATAAGAAGTCGTTATTTGAGCTGCACGTCTGTCAGCGTTGATCATACGGCATATTAAAATACCACATATCTTAAGTGAAGCCTTTTAATAGTTTATATTGCAATGTTTTCTGATGTAAACAACAAAGCAACGATATTGACCTATGCAAATTTCCACTTAAATATTCGTACTAGATAGACAGGTCCTGAACGAGGAGGAAACACTTCTTTTCCATCGTTATAAATATTTAACAACACCTGAACTACTGACATTCCATAAAGGCCCTTTTCAGGGCCAGCCATATTACAAAATAAACCCCTTCCTTTCAAAAATAACCCCCGCCGCATATTTCGCGTTCCTACCACTCGTCCCGCACAACACGCACACTGATTACGTAATGCACGCAGGGAAGGAGCAACAAACGCCGACGCAGCTGCAGCGCCACCTATCGCGAAATGTTTCTCCCGGCATTCCAGGAGCGCGTTAGCTGAGCAGACGATTCGGGGCCGAAGATTGAAGTGCATTCCTTATAAAATTATGATTTTCTTCTGTTTTTATAACGTAACTAATGCAATAATCAACATATTTCAAAATTTCAGGTAGAATCATCATACGTACTTTGAAATATTCAATGAACGTTTAAGTTTCAGTGCCATAGTAGTTTGTTGCTTTCGCAAGAGGACGCCATCCTATGAAATACTGCATTGCAAACCCACAAATTGTTCACCGAAATATATTCGATTTTTGTGATATCAGAAGCAGAACGTGGCGCCGTCAAGGACTGTTTGACAACCTAACCTTCCACAAGGTGAATCGGACTCAGTTTCAGTCGCTGTGTGATACTATAAATACTGTGTTTGGCGCTATCAGTGAAAGAGAGCAATATTGCTTTTATACGCCGAAAAGTGAAAACTTTTGGAACACCCACCTTATATCGTACTTGTTTTACACGTGCCAACGAAACAGCACTTACCGGTGTATACAGCACAGGGTAACTTCGGTATCGACATATAGTTGGGGGATGCGTGAGATTAGAAACAAGAGAGAAAATTTGCTGCTTAATGTCCTGGGATAGAAGAATACATATGGTTACATACAGGACGAGATTTCAACACTGCAGGGAAATCCTGTTGTTATAGTGAAAGAGTGTAGACAGAAAAGCAATAGGAATGCCGGGAAATACATCAAACGCTCTAACAGCGAATAGTGCAAACCCACAAATGTTTTTAGTGGGTGTAGAAAGTGCCTTTTCTGCACCCACTTCAACGACGTTGTGACGCCAGGGCAGTATGGCGTCAGCAGAATTTCTGCCATCTTAGGAGTTTTGTATCACCTAAACGGTGTAATTGAACAACGTCTAATCAATTTTAGGCGTCTAAATTATGTGCTTTGCAAAACTGTTACATGTTTACATGCAGGGTGGTTCTAACACTTGTTTTCGTTTGCAACAAAGGCCTGTGACAGGCTTTAAATATCACCTAAAGAAGTAAAACCAATTTACAAATTTATATTAAAATATCTTATATATATATTTTTACAAATACTAAACTGAAAACATATTTTGATATGCTCTGTACTTCGATATCATGAAAGAAGATTATGCAGCCCTTCTTGAAAGAAGAACACTGCCCTGCAGATGGGTTACATAACAGCATACTCCTTATTAAAATAGACAAAGCACACAGATGAAGATGTTACACCCTGATAAAACTCCGTATGCAAGTACCTTTGTGCCGAATATGGAATCGAATAAAAAATAACAATGACTGACTCTATAGTGATCCCCCACAGCGAATGACCGCCGTTCATCGAGGAGGGAATACTATGATAAACGCTCGCACGCAGTGCCGTAACAGTTTATTGCTGTTTCAATCACTTCCTCGGTGTGTGAGGATGCGTTGGCATCGAATCCTTTCACACTACGAGCAGTTGATCCAGTGGGCGAGAGGACGTATAATTCAGCTGAGAGATGTCGATTGGTCAATAAGTCGTATTGCCAGGGACTTAGTTTAAAACAAATCTGCAGTCAGACCACTGGCTACATTCTGTCGAGGAGGCGCTTGCACGCGAGCAGTAAATGACCGAAGGCAACGACGGAAAGGCAGGAACGAGCGATTGTGATAGCAGCACGACGAGTACCGAATTTGACGCCATCAGTCAAACACGGCCATGTTGCATCATCTACAAATACGGAAGTGGCCATTTGGACTGCCTCTAGATGGCTTGCGGCACGGAAATTACATTCGAGGAGGCCACACCTCCAACTGTCACTGAGGTGCGATCTTTGCCAGCACCGGTTGCTGTTGTGTCGAACCCAATCAATGTGGGGTATTATCCAGTTGCGTAGTGTAATCTTCTGTGACGAGTCACCTGTAGCAGACGACCAGCGCATACGTGTCTGCAGACGAGACGCCTAGAGAAACGATCTTGCTATTACTGTTGAACGGCATACGGATGAAATTATTTACCACTGAATCTATTTTCTTAGTCAATAGTACAATAGAAGCTATTAACAAAATAAAATGTTGTCAATTGCCGAAGACTCAGTTCATCCTTGCCCAGCTTGATGGGGAAAACCTCTTCACCAATAGTTCTCGTACAATTGTCTATGTTCTAATTAAAATAATCTTGCTTACCCAGAATCATTACAGCCAAGCAGAAATTGATACAACCCTACAAGCTTTGAAACTTGTTGAGACCGAAGTTTTTTTTCCGTTTTCAACAAACCATCTACAAACAAAATCAGGGGGCACCAATCGGTTCCCCTTTGTCACTTGTTCTTGCTGAGATCCTGCTTCAGGACTTAGAAAAAGATACCTCAAATTCTGTAGTGTTCAACCGTCATTATACATACCATATGTTGATGATGTTTTTCTTATATGGCCTCACTCTGTCTCCGAACTGCATGATATGGCTTCAAACTTATCTTCAATCGTTCCCGGTATAAGATTTACTATAAAGATAGAAAAATCTGGGTCACTACTTATCTTGACCTTTTGGTCTCACATTCCTCAGATCATGAAAATTTAGACTTTTTGTCTATCGGAAACCAACCTCTATCTCGGTAATGATCCCCTTCAACTCATGTAATCCAACCTATTACAAATACTCGGCACAAAGATTCTTTGTGAATAGAGCTTTTACCCACTCTTCGAATTCTGTATACCGAAATCAGGAATTGGGGAAAATTAATGAGATTGCAAATGCACATGGATACCCCACGGGCAGTGTACAACGACTTATACATTAATATAAACGAAAGACTTCAAAGACTCTAACTAGAAGTGTACCCACAACTAAATATGTGGGAAGTATGCCCTACCAAAAATCAGTTGTTACCTTATTAAAAAACACCTGTATGAAATACTCCTTGGTTTTCGATGTCAAAACTCAAAACCTCTTTTCTATTATTAGACATGACAGAGATATATTACCAACTGTTTCCCGCTGTGGTGTATATGGTGTCCCCCTGATGGACATTAATGGACAATCTGCGGATCTCTGCTATATGGGTTCGACCTTTTGAAGCCTAGGAGTTCGGATTCCTGAACACAAATATGCCATCCATAAAGGAGCTACTTGCTCGACATTGTTTAGGACTGTTATTGAAAGGGACACAAGACCTGACTGGAAAAATGCGAACTTGCTATCAACAGCTTCTACAAAAAGCTGTATGCTCCTCACTGAGAGCCTATATATTATAAAATTAGGACCTAAGTGCTGCAATGAAGACGTTTCTGTCTACATTCCTAGTGCCTGGAAAAAGTTCGTTTTACAAAACTCATGGGAGAAACCACCAACATAATTTTGATGATTTTAAATAGTTGTGGTGAATGGCGGTGACTCATGACTCATGTTTTTTTTTTTTTCTTATTTACATAATGTGTATTCTCTGTGCTCATGTCTGTTACAATTTGAACCATCCATAAAGACCTGAAAATTTGTGATTTTTAGAAGCTCAATTTTGTTATAAAAGTGGGTTACCAGCGTATATTTTTTTGTGTGTTCGACAGCATACTTCAGCGTACTCATAATTAGTTTCGATGGGTTGATGCGTGGCATTAGGCTGTGCAAATAAATTAAAAAGAAAACACCTGGTATCACTTTCCGTCGCTTAGTATCACTTTATTTTATGTTTTCTAGGCATACATTCTTGGGTTATATGGGATTCAATCTTTCATTGCAATTGATTGTGATAGTTACTGCATAATTTGCTGCGATTTTCTCGTTTTTTAGCTTTTTATGTAGTTTTCTGAATTTGTGGCCAAGTTACGAAGTTGATGTGTTTACGTACATAAGTTATAGGGAAGTGTGTACGAAAGTTGTAGCAAATTTTTCTGGAATAGTGTAAGTTATGTAATCGGATTCATATTCATAACTTCACGTTTTAAATTATGTTTCATATCACTATAGCATAAAGATAATCGTGTTTGAATTATTAGCAACACAACTAAAATCATGATTGTATTCATTTCCAAAAACTTCACATCACATTGACAATGATAGGGGTTAGGAATTAGCTGCATATACCAAGCGTTCATCTGTCTGTTGTTGTTTTTTTTTGCTTTTTTTCCTCTTTTAGGGCTAGGTAAGTATACGAGATTGTAGGATTCATCGTAGCCAATAAAAATACTCATTGTAAAGTAATAGCCAAGGTGTGTTGCATAAGATCAGTTAAGTAATAGTATTGGAGCTCCTTCAATGAAAATTAAATTTCACAGTACATATACAGATTTTCTGTAGTAGCAGAGTTAATTAAAACAGTGACGTTTGCATGTCAGTCACTGCAGTCCCAGTTTCTTGGAATTATGTGGCAGTGAAAAGCATCTCCTAATCGACAGCAGAGCTATTTTGTATCTGAAACAAAAGTTATGTTGATACTAAAAACAACGGATGAAAAGGTGAAACACAAAGAGGGCACAGATGTTTAAAATATTAAAGAAAGATTGGAAGTAAGAGACAAATGAACAAGGAAACACTTGCAAAGTGACCAAACATGAGAGTTTTACAGCGAAGTTTTATGCTTCTGGCCCCAGTAGAGCTATAACTCTGTAAACATGTTTTTGAGCATTATGATTTTGTGTGTAAATATATATTGATATGTATTAAAAACCTCTCAAAATTTCATTGTACACCCCACCCTCCTCCAAGTATCTGCTGAAATTTTCAAAAATCATGTTTCTAACTTTTCTCACAGTTTAAGAAATGTATTCGTATAAAGCCTTTCTACTGTTAAAATTCACTCACGGTACTGTTTATATTTCGGTTGTTTGCTTATGTATGCACAGAACCTATCGACTCGATTTGGGTCTTTTCTTCTATCTCGAAAACAATATGCACAAACGTATGGTAATAATGTTACTTTCCTTTGGATGGTTGCCTGAGTTAAGACTGTGCATACACTAGGAGAAATGAAAATATCTAATGCATATTTTCTCACGTAAAAATGTTTAATTATTTATGCATAAATGAACTCGTTTCTTACAGCATTTAGCTGCATGGAAAAATAGAAAGCTCAATATTTAAATTCATATATCTGAACGAAGATTACAAGGGAATTTCGTCCCATATACGGCTGTCAGCAATAAGACAAGAAAAATTTGCATGTGGAAACGTTGAATTGAAAATTTTCATTAACTGGTGAATTAACTGATAAAAATTTAAATTTAGACATGTTTATGGCAAGAGGAGGGAAATTTAAAAAAGGTGTAGAAGACTTACTTGCGGATTATCAAGAAATTCCCAACGAGCTAGGAAAGAGGAATAAACAAACGCCAGTGACATATTTTTTTCGCCTCACTGGTCTACTCATGTATCTGCTGTTTACCCAGCGTACTCCGGTATCTTCCTAAAATGTACTTTATAATTAAATGTTACCTTCATACACTGACGGAAAAAATCCCAACACCAAGAAGGGGTTGTGTTAGATAAACGACAGTTGGTAGGCGGTGAGAGTACATCTGTAAGATGACGTCTATGCAAATTTCGCGCTCGGAGCATACGTGTGGCGCTAGTAGCGCCCCTCGGAACATGCAAAGCAGGCTTGCTATAAATACGCGCTGTAACGTTCGTGAGCGTTAGTTATCGTTGAGATTCGACGTAGTGTGTTGATGTTTGTCAAGAATGCCTTTAAGAAGACGAAAAAGCCATTATCAACAGCTCACGGAGTTTGAACGAGGTCGTGTAATAGGGCTACGAGAAGGTGGATTTTCTTTCCGCTATATTGCAGAACGACTTGGCAGGAATGTAGCCACTGTGCACGATTGTTGTCAGCGGTGGTCAAGGGAAGGTACTGCCTCAAGAAGACCGGGTTTCGGCCAGCCACGTGGCACTACTCAGAGGGAAGACAGCCGTGTACGGCGTATGGCCTTGGCGCATCGTACCGCGTCTGCGGCAGCAATACGAGCTGCAGTTGCCACCACAGTGACACAACGAACTGTTACAAATCGGTTACTTGAAGGACAGCTCCGAGCCAGAATCCCTGTAGCGTGCATTCCACTTACTCCAAACCACTTCCGTTTGCAACGTCAGTGGTGTCAAGCTAGAACTCATTGGAGGACGGAGTGGCGATCTGTTGTGTTTTCTGATGAAAGCCGGTTCTGCCTGGGTGCCAGTGATGGCCGTGCGTTGGTTAGAAGGAGGCCAGGTGAGTGCCTGCAACCAACCTGTCTGCGGCCGAGACACACTGGACCTACACCTGGAGTTATGGTCTGGGGAGCAATTTCCTATGACAGCAGGAGCAGTCTCGTGGTTATCGCACGCATCCTGACGGCACAGTTGTACGTCGGTCTGGTGCTTCAACCTGTTGTGTTGCCATTCATGAGCTGCATTCCATGGGGTGTTTTCCAACAGGATAACGCTCGCCCGCATACCGCTGTTGCAACCTTACATGCTCTACAGAGTGTCGACATGTTACCGTAGCCTGCTAGATCACCACATCGTTCACTAATCGAGAACGTATGGGACATCATTGGACGACAACTCCAGCGTCAGCCCCAACCAGCATTAACAGTCCCTGTATTGACCGACCAAGTGCAAGAGGCATGGAACTCTATCCCACAAACTGACATCCAATGCATGAACGTTTGCTTGCTTGCATTCAACATTCTGGTGGTTAAACCGGATATTAATGTACCAGCATTTCACATTTAAAATGGCTCTTCTCGCGCTTGCAATAAGCTGTGATCTTGAAACCTTAATCGATTAAATATGTTACCTATACAAATGCATTGCCGCCATTTCATTCCTCTACAACTATTTTTTCGTGGTGTTGGGATTTTTTTCCGTCAGTGTATGTTAAGAAACGTCGAAGTTGATCCTTTCGTTTTTACAGTAATTTATCCGATAATCTATAAAATTGTACGAACTTTCCTACTATTTATAGGTAAATTGGGATAGCTTGTACACATAATCGCTGTTCTTGTGTAGACGACTAACTATAATATCCGCGGTTTTCTTATCGGCAGCATGACGGCTGAACGTAAACCTCGAGGATAAAAATGTATTCCGATAATCTACCTTCATACAAAGATAGCTAAATACGGTACGCCACACCGAGTCCCTTTAATAGCTCACAGTTTACGGTTTAGGAAAAATGATGAGCCAAAGCTTACTTAGCACTATTCTAATCCCATTTGATTCCTGCACAGCTGATGCATATTGTTCTTATATATAAATTATTTATTTTCAATATAATACTGAGAAAACATTTTTCAAATTGCAGTTTCATGTGTCAGATAATTTCTTGAGATAAATTGTTACTTCCTTTAATAAATATCAAAAATCTAATTCAAGTTAGTCTTAAAATCTTGACATTTAGTCCAAGGTTATGTTATATTTGATTAGAACCCCGACCTCGAAAACGTGTTCACTGCTCGTTTTCCCATTAAGGCCAAGGGAGGCTTGGTCCACTGGGTGGTAGATGTGGAGCTTCGGGCCTTGAAGATCTTAATGAAGCGTAGAAGACTGAACCTGGGTTGGTTTAGATCTTAAGATACCATTTGAGGCGTATGAGCTTATTAATGAAATCTACTTTTTCGATACGTTACTGTATACTTTAAGTATTATGGGTGAAACAGGAAATTGAAATAGGCTGTCCAGGATGTTTTCTTCATTGGCAGTGATTCAACTCAAAAAATGTTGTAAATGCAGAAAATTGACTCTTTCGCGGTTTAATTCCGCATTGTTTAAAGAGAATGTCTATAGCTAAAGGAATCTGTAAGTTATTTTCAAAATTTCCCTTTCATTTAATGGTCTTCTTACCTAGTGGCCGACGTTAGCATCACATGAACAACATTTAATTGGTATAATTTTTTTCACTTATATAAGTTTCACGGGAGAATTTAATGTCAATAAATCGCCCATGGTTGAACTTCCTATTGAAAAACATTTGCTTCAACAAATTACAAAAGCATTCCTCGTCCTCCCATCTCTCATCGCATTGATACAGTTTCTCCTACGTAACCTGCGGCAGGTTCTTCTTAACACTGGTCTCAGTTGCAAGTTAGCCCTGCCGACATCGCAGAAATCTTCGATGAAGTTCTATGAAGACTTCTGCATAAAATCAGTGCCGATGGAAATATTGTACCCGAGTCGTCACTATATCTATCGGAAGAAGAGCGTTTTCATATCGAATCCAAATACAAAGGGGATACACCACATCTTGCTCAGAATTCTACCTGAACTTTAATCTCCTCGTTGTTGGCTACCATTAAAGGTACTAGATGGTTTTATAATTTCTTATGTTATGCAGCAATTAATTCCTGTCACAGTATTTTTAACATGCAAATACGTTTCTTGTGAACTGTTCAAATATATTTAAATTTCGTATTATCTTTGAAAAAAATGCATGAATAAAGACAACTAAAAAAAACTATTGTCAATTAAGAGAACGTCTATTTCGATGCGCAGTTGTGAAAGAATATTACGACTACTGGAGCAAGGCGTAACTGTGGATGCAGATAATGTGCTTGAATGGTTTGTTTACATGAGGTTACTAACAGTCATGCTTTTATTTGGTGGTATTTAACCAATTGTTTGTGATCAACAGTCGCATATTTATTTTGATATGATAAAGACAACTACTGTAGTAATAAGAGGAAAACATTATAACTATTGTCGTAACAAAAATAAAGCGTTCTATTGCTGTGGTTGTTTGCTACATAACTTCATGATCCCACCATTCTGTGCTATTATTTTGTAGGAACGATGCCTAATTACACCGTTGCTCTGTGCGCACAGCAGAATATGCAAACAAATGGAACTAGGCCTCTTTATCACGTTTTCCCAGAAGATCAGATCTTGAAGGAAAACGTGGCTAATCAAATATAAACGAAAACATGTTGTCAATGTAAAACACGCAAGAATTTGCTCTAATCATTTTGCTGAAGATGATTATGAACGTGATTTTAAAACAAAACTGTATGGGAATCTTCAAAAATGAAATTGTTTAGAAGAAAAACTATTCAGTGTTCTAAAGGAAAGATTCATTCACTGCAATAATAGTTATAATGCAAAAGTTACATACAGGAAATATTAACGACTTTTTAAGTAAATTTCAAAGGTAAATATTATCCTAATTTAAAAAAATGCTCGCCATTTCGAAGTCGAAACGTGAAATACAGATTAAAAAGTAGCAATGTCATTTGTAAAAGTAGGTCGACCACATTTCGGTAGCGAAAAGAAACTGATTAATTTCTAGTATAATTCAATACAAACTTGCATTTTGTATCTACATTTTATGTCTAATAAGCTATAGGTGTAATAATTTTGACGCTCGTTATAAAAATTGCAAACATCAGAAAAAATCGAAAATTTGTTTTGTCGATAAGAATTCCTTATTTGTTTTGGTAAAAATCTCATGTCTACACCTTGTTGTTTCACAAACGCATATGAAAAACTGTGAACGTAACTTGATTACAATATTAGTTAAAAATTCGTTTTAAACTGGGCTTTTTCCTTTTCTTTAGTGATTGCGTGACGAAACGAAAATATTTTTAAGGCAGGAAATTTTTAACTTTTTGCTCACCTAAATTTTACGTTCTTCTGTTAGCCTTGAATTCTGTATGAACCTCCATAGTGACGTCATATGAAAGGGTCAATGAGAGCGTAGATCGCTAATGGACACAACCTAAGAGATATCTAAAAATCTTCCTAATAATGAATTCGAAGTGAAGTACGAATGTACGATATGAAGTATGTCCGCGTTCTTGGCTGTGTTAAGGTGTGGAATAATTCAGCTCTTATACTGCAGACCCGTTTAGGTCGTTGCACCATGCTCCCATGGACCGTTTGAATCGGAAACATGCGCTGATGTATGGTAAAATAGCAGCTGGGATATGTTCCAAATGTTACTTGAAATAAAAGGTTTGATTTTCCTTTAAGTAGGAACCCTGCCTTAAGTTAAGTTTCAGATGTTTCAGTATTTAATTTTGAAAAAGGATTTCATTATGGAAAAGCTTGGACAGGCTTCCGTGGCGTAGTTGAGAAAGGGTACTATTCTTGAAGTACTTTTCCTATGATTACAAAGAAAACCAATATTTGATTTATTTAGACAGTAGATTTGGCCAATGTTTTTTAAGTCATAAAGTACGTAGGTGTTCGACATCGTCAACCGATCGTTGTACAGTATAAAAGTACTTGGATGTGATTATAGCTTGTCCTTCAGAAGTTTTTTTCTTTTAAAGAGAGGCGTACAAAACGTTCGAGAAATTTTATCTCTTATCTGACATCTACTAAAATATCTAGTTATATACGTATATGACAGATTATTATCCTCTCTTATAGATTGCACATCGCTTCATATGTGGAAAATACTCTATCAAAACTTCATAAAGGAAAGACGAAAATCATAAAAAGGTTTAGAGTCCACTCACGATCAGCGTGCTGCACCTCTTGTAGGAATGAAGAAAATAAAAATTTTTGAAGCGGAAACAGAGTTTCCTAATATCCAATGAGAGAATGGCACAGTGCAAAAAATAAGTGAATGTAGGAGTGTACGGTTTCCTGGAAACTAATGGAGTTGTAATCCGTCCTACACATTCACCTGCTCATTTCTGATCTGCAAACTCAGGATGGAGGAGGCAAAAATAGCAGAAAAGGCAAGAGGAGGGGATATCAACACGTTACCAGAAGATCCATTATCTCATGTAAGTTACGTGGCTCATCCGCCTCAATTCAGATTTGTTGTTCCACCACAAACAAACCACATGTGTTCGTTTAAATTCATGTGTGTGAGATTTTAGACCAAAGCGACGATCAGTCTTACCCCATATTTTGATCGTCCAGTACGTAAACAATGTACATCAGCGGTGTCTCTGCGTTGCGTTAAGCAAACATTCAGTTATTTATTAGAAGTAAACGTGAGAATCAGAATTGATGCGATATTTTTTTATACTCTTTCATTAATTACTTCGGTCATGGTTGACTAGGTAGACGGCAGAGCATCTGCAGTTACACAGTTGCGATATCAATGCGCCATAGTTATAATGCACATCTTAAACTTATGGTGGTAAGATGTGCAGATAAAAGAAACTACTGATTCGAAGCTAGAAAACATGCCATAACCTAAGAAAAAGTGCGACGTAGGAGAGTATCGAAGACAGCATTAAAGAAGCTGTTGGCCTGAACTGCTGGTCTTTCTGTTAGCCGCCCGGACATTTTATTTACGGTTCGGCAGCGGCAACATAGTGCTGTGCCATTGCTGGCAGTGCTGGCTGCCAGCGATGGCCCAGTGCTGGCCCAGCAAGACTGTTTTTGCTAGGAAACTAAACAGTTGCCTCGATTAAAAATCTATTACATAATAAACAACACAAATTTTGAAAAAATAGGTAGCACTTGTTTAATAATTTTTGGTCATCATGAGCTTTCCTTTCTTAGACTAGTTCTGAGATCAGTATTGTCGATTGGATCAATAGATTGTGAGTATGAAAGGATCAATACGTATTATTCCAAACACACGCATACTGACGTACTTTCTTTGAGAGCTCCACCGCCTATAGAGGTGAATATCTGGTCCTCAAGCGACTAGTAACCAAAACTGTTTCACCCTTCGGAATTTGGGCGGAAGTCAGGACTCATTGATAAGTACATATCTTTCAGTACTTCTTTTTCACGTGTTCTTTCTATCACGCACTCTAGCCCAAATCTCTCTGCTTCTTAGTTTTAAGGACTGTTCAAGATTCAGGGCCAAACACACTGCCTTCCAAAATTCCTTTCCAGCAGTATTCATTCTTCCTTCGTTTTTAATGAATTTTCACAAAAAGCATAATTCCGCTAAAATAACTGTCCGAATTTGTAATTTCTCTAAGGCATTGGATAAAATAAACCATAACTAGCTGCTTGAAAAATTACATAACGATAGTATCTAAGATGCATCATGTAAATTCTTTTACAGGGGGGAGGGGGATCTTACATAAGAAGAATATTACATATAAAGCCAAAAATTAGTCATAATTGTAGGAAGTGGCCTTAAAACACAGAAAAATCAGTAGATTAACAAAATCTGTCAGTTGACAGGAGTCAAAATCAGTTGATATGCTGATAAATCAATGGAATGGCCTCACTGCAGCCCATAAAAGTAGGGATCAGTAGTTAAGGATCTTCCCAGACACACTAAGCGTCTCAATGTATCCCATAAGCCGGCTCCCCAAATCGTAAAAAAGCTACCACTATCGGCTCTGTTCATGAAGACTGGGCCGTGGTCTCATCCTGTTGACGACTCCCCCGCACCGTCCCGTAAGATCGATTAAGCTGAAAATACGATTCATCTGGCCACGCGATGCGGCGCCATTCACAGAGGTTCAGTTTTGATGTCCTCGGCAACATGCAAAGCATAATATCCGATGACGAGCAGTCAACAGTGAAACACCAGTAGAGAGTCGACTCCCGTAGCTCAATTGTACACCTGCGCAGTTCTATCCACCCTCTGTCACTGACTGGGCCTCCGTCATTTACCCTGGATGTAATTTGCGCTACCATTGCCAAGCGTTGTAGCATAGAGTGAACGTGCTACTAAAAACATTTTCTTTTTCTTTAGTGTTGTTATCAAAAGTGCTCATCAAAGGGCAGAATTTATATGATATTTTAACTAACGCCCCTCGAAAATTGCTGTAATAGCGGAAACGCACCTCAGATAGGAGAGGGATGTTCGAGCCACTTGTTTCTTCCAAGTTACATGATGTTTGTGCTATCATACTATTGTCATGGGCTGACCATAATGAACTAGAAGCAAGCACTTGTCACAAGTGCTAGTTTCATAATATGTACTGGTGTAAGGAATTAAACAACTGGTTTTCCGTTGCTTTCGTAAAACCTGACTCCGATTTAAATATTTCTGTTGGGGGAGCTCAGAAAATTCTAGGCACCTAGAATTCTAGCTCCGAAAATTCGTAAAGGTACATAAACCGCTTCAAATGTAAAAGGAACCAAAAAGAAGGCATCGAAATTTCGGCTGTAATGAGCACGTCTTTTGAATCCGTTCTGACTCAAATTAAGTTTATCAAAGTTATTCAAAGTCAATGGAACTAATATGGAAAAGAGTAGTATCTGACCACAGAAAGAAGTTCTTCAATCATGTGTTTAATCCCACAGATATTGCAGTAAACGGAATCGTGATCTTACGCCCTATGGTTACACACTTGGGCTTTAAGAAAAATTTGAAATTATACAAGAAACATTTTGCAGCAGAAACGCTCTCTAATAAAAAAAGATCGGATTATTAGAAGCACATATATTGACAAAAATAAAATATGCGTCTACGCCCACTTGCCGAAACGCAATGCATTATTCTAAGAAGAAAGTATTCTAAAAATGTTTTCGATGTGAGCGGTATTGGTCCAAGGAGGAATTTTTTCAACCGAGTTTTCAGGAGCTCAGATTTAGTTGCAAATACATCAGAAGCAGAAATAAACGCTTATGCACCCTGTGGCAGAACCATTTTTAACAAATATTAGAAATATATGAAAAACATTACGAATCATGAGCTGTATGCGATACAGGAAAAATGTTTCAAATCCGAAATTTGGAAACAAATATATCAGGGAAAACGTAATTTACCAAAACGGTCCATAGTAGAAAGCCAATGAGTTACTTGAAAATTTTGAAATTATATGAAAAACATTTCGCGTCGGAAAGGCTATCGAACAAAGAAGAAATATTTTAAATCGAACTTTATAAGTAGATATATTGACAAAAACAATATTTACGTCTACTCCCTCTGGAGGAGGAACCATGCATTATATTAAGAAGAAAAAGGTTTATCGACGTGAGTGGTATCGGTCTACACTTATTCCACCCATTGGTCCAACCATTCATTACCAAAAATAAGGAATTGTATGCCAAAGATTTCCCATCAAGAACACCGCTAAAGAAATAATTTTTCAAATCGAAGTTTTAGAAGTAAAGATATCTGGGAATACACAATTTTATTTTTACGCCCCCTAGCAGAGAATCTATGCTTAGCTTGGAAAGGGACTGTATCTAAAATAGTACAGCATAAATGGATTCAAAAGGTAGAATATTTTTTTCAATCAAATGTTTAGAAGCAAATACTATATATAAGTAAGATGTATTTTAAATTCTGTAGCATCTGCCTTTACGCCCTGCTGCGGCAAAAATGTACATCATAATAAAACGAAATGAAGGACCATCATACGCATATTTCAAGCTTCCTAATGCAAAATTAATTTTTCAAATCGGACTAATAGTTGCTGAGATATGGTATGCACAGACGGACGGATGGACTGACACACCGGAAAGAAATCACGATCTTTTTTCACAAATGACGTGCTACAGAATGTGGATAACAAACTAATGTGCTCGGGGAGTTTTTAAAAATGTATTTGATGTTACTCTACTTCAAATGTTTGCACTACGGAGCACTATAGTCCAGTTCACTTTTGAATTTTATCATCTGTGAAGGTAAATGATTATAAATTTCAGAATGAGGTTTTCAATTGCACGTCGTGCATGATAGGTACCTAAAATTTTTGTTTAGATCTGTGAGCCACCGTTTGCGCAATGATGTTACAGCGTACCCGACATGTCGAATCACTCCACCCACGAACAAACCTTAAATTTACGGCCAATTCTTGTATGGACGTCATATGTAATAGATATGGGAATTCATTATAAAAACTTCAGTACTTCAAATATTATAAATACTTTCGTTTACGGATAAGATAGTGATTGATGATTTGGATTTTTGACATCAGAGGAGTTTAAAAGACATCATCTTTAACATAAAGATATTATAATTCACTGTGTTTTCGTCTGCGCTAAAAATGTTTAAAAAGATATAAACACATTACCAGTTTGTTAAATACAGAGCTTCTGAATATCTTATACTATGTACATAATTTATGACTACTAAACTTGCGGTGTTAAATTGATAAAAGATAACAACGTTTCGCACAATTACATGTTTATTATACATCGACTATAGTTTCGCAGAGCGTTTGGCTCGGTTTCCTGTGGAAGCTGAAGCCAAACGTTCTTCGGAACTATAGTCGAGGTATAATAAAAACATTATTGTGAGAAACGATGTTATTTTTATTCTATAATACCATGTACATTAAGAAAGTGAAATTACAGAAAATAAAAATTTCCATACGTACCGAAAAGTTTTATACGCAAATCATTCATACTAAAATTTGTACTTGTTACAGGTTTTCAAATAAATTTATGATTTAAAATTCATTTTAACGAACATTTGTTTCATTCTTCAGCTTAATGTTTATTATTTAGTGCTCAGGGAGTTGTCAATAACACATTTTGCTACTGTAACTATTCGGCCGTTTAAGCTTCGTTAATCAATTGAAATGATGATTTCAAAGCTAGAATGTAAATGTAAGCAATTAGTGTTAGCGCTGAGGGTAAGAAAGAAATTTCCTATTCCATGGTCTTTTGAAATGCAATACCTTACGAGAGTTTTAATTAATTTTCGGAAACACGTCAGATCCTTGCACAGCTGGTAATGATATGCGCTTTTCCCGTGTACCTTCTAAGTAACGTTCACAGAGCTTTTACTTTAAAGTAGTTATTTTTATTTGAAAGACTTTTTTTTTCGTTCTATATACTTTTTTTTGTAAAGTAATATTTCTCAAAGATGATGGTTTATTGTGATTTCCTTCCACTGATGAAAAATTAGAGTAATATGAAGGCTGCTTTCCCAAAACTCGCTACAGATATTGCTTCTTAGAAACGGACAATTTTCCATTTATACAGGTATTCACGGAAAACAGTCTTGTGCTAAATAATTGCGACAGCATAAACTATTTGTGTGATCAGTCAGAGTACGTTAAAGGGACGGTTTCCAGCTAAAATAATTTCAAATGTAACTGATAGTTCTTTTTCCGATACAGGCACCTGGATTTAATATTTTTTTCTTTTCGTCTAGGAATACTGTAACTTTTCTCTAAGGTATGATCAAACAGATAACCAACCCTGTTGAAATCCATACTAAGAAACTGCAAATAATTTTACAGCAATAGAAAAATACGTTATTTTCTGTTTAAACAAGTCATGTAAAGTACCAGATGCTTATATCAGTTTCTAAGTTTCGCTCCGCAAGAGCTTCTGTTTCCGTTTTTTCTGCATATTGACAGAAAATACAAAAGTCTAACTATATTTTAATATACATGAAGTTTCTTATAAGAAAATGGAATAAATAACAAAATTAAATGAAAATTAAATTATTTCAGATTATTCAATATAAGAACTTCAAAACAACGTATTTAGACACTATTAAGGGTGAAAAATTACATCATATTCAGGATGCACTTTTTTTACCATACATCTTGTGGTATTACTGCAGTTGTTTTAACGCAGATGCTGATTCAGGGAGCATACCAAATTCTAAGTCAATTTATAATAAGATAATCTCGCACTTTATGGAAAAAAAGCACCATAAATACAGGAAGTAAGGAATTCAAGATGTCATTTATATCTTGCAGTGGCAACGTCGCTAGAAATCTTCCTGTTCGGGAGTTCATCGACACAAAGCTGCCAGCATGTGGTTTCTCCGAGTTCCACGTGAATCATGATTCTATTGACTGCCATTAAAATCGCTGATTGAGAATTGGTCAAAGTCGATTCCCTTAGAGATTTATACTATCACACTAAACAAGAGCAACACCTTATTATAAAAATTACCGTCTCGCAAAAAAAATTCCCCTAAGTGCCTACTTTTAGCCCATTGCCCCAAATGCAGCTAAAGGAAGCTTGTGCCTACTTTTAGCCCAAAATGCTACAGGAAGCATGTGCCTACTTTTAGCCCATAATGCTACAGGAAGCATGTGCCTACTTTTAGGACGTAATGCGCTTTGTTATCACGCCATAAACATATGTGTAGATACTTTTGTACATGAAATATGCGACCCTGACATTGAACAAGGTGCTCTGTATTCTGTAAACGCTAAAAAATTTCTATACCCCTGGACATTTTTGGAACATCCAACCAAATTCGCAGGCGAGAAGAGTGTGAGATTTGGACCAGCTTCAGAAAATTAAAGATATCCTAAGGAATAACGATTTCCGCATTATTGGAATTATTTCTACCCTAGAGCCTACTTTGTGGGCATTGCCTAATAACAATGCAGGGGAAGTCGTTTGATGATGATCCTGAAATAAAGAATATGACGAAGAACAGTTATAATCACGGTTTCATTTACTTTCAGTAAGTACTAATTCCAGAAATTTGGCCACTGCAGAAAGCATTATTCTTGTTTTTCACATGAATTCTCAGAAACTCTACTTAGAATTAAATATTATTCACAAAAGCAAAAAAAAAAAAAATTAGGTGTTTCATATGCAATTGCATCTGCTTTACGCTTTTTCTTCTGGGGATATAATTAGAACAGGATACCCACTCAGCATTTAATAAAAATTAAAAAAATGTAATCTGTCATTTCGGGTCTCTAAATGTCCAAAACTATTGGAGAGAATAAGAAATACAGCTGAACTTCAGCATCAGTTTACAAAATACATTAATTGAACCCCAGGATCCAAGAAAATGAACAATGTACTACAATTTCTCCAATGCTTTCATGAAATTTATCGCAGCAAATGGAGGCACAGTTCAAAAACTGTGGCATCTCAGATGGATGAACTATCATATAAAATGTCATGTGAAATGTTATGTGAAATATACAGTGCGTGGAAAGTGGCAAGGTGTTTGGACGTACGGGAAGCACCAATAAATTGTATAATTCACTGTGTGTAAAATTTGTAGCAATGTAATTTGCAAACATTATCTAAGGAGTAAACGGGAGGCACCGTAGGTCGGGAAGATTTTGCCAAAAGGGTCCTGAAGAAAATCACTGAGGATCCTCATTGGATGTTGAATGTGTTGTGGAAAACTAACCTCACTGCTTTTTATATTTGTGTCAGACAA
Organism: Macrothele yani; assembly: GCA_039090855.1. NCBI lineage: Eukaryota > Metazoa > Arthropoda > Arachnida > Araneae > Macrothelidae > Macrothele > Macrothele yani. Next base: position 110,075,696 of record CM077034.1, on the reverse strand, counting down.
CACACATTGTTTCAGAATATGAGCGCAGAATAATCGATATGCTTATACAGAGGATCCACTGCATCCACCACGAGTTATCGTCCGGTGTGTATACATTGCATCCGTTATTCTTACGCCTTTTTCTTTCAGGAACTGTGCTCCATAACCGGTGCAAGACTTGCTCGCTAAATGCCGAACGTTAATTGAAACTGCTGCGTGAAAACATGATGCTATACTTCCGAAACCAAAATGTGATGCGCACAGACATGTCAATGCATAATGGCGTGGCAGCTGATTGCAATCGCCAGTAAAGAAATTTCTTGTCAACACATTACGTGCAGAATTACCAATCAGTAGACAATGCAGCAACACGTAGCAACAGCGGTCGTCAAAATTTATACTCATCTATTTCTCGTTGTGGGAATATTTTGAGTCGAGGGAGTACCAGTCCTGATATTACACACTACAACTGAAGGCAGTCATTTACCTCTAAGTCTGTTACATTCACGCGGTCCATACTACATTATTTTTTCACTGAAGTTGGCACACGCATGAATGCTGTATTGTTTTGTTGTGCAGGACGTGTTAAATTACTAATTTTGTGATAGCGTAACAGAATTAGTGCAAAGTTTGGTTTCTTCATTGATTTCAATGCATTTACAAACATTTCAGGGTTCATCGCACTCTGTCTGTGACTATTTTTACTAAATGTTTTTCCGTAGTGCAACAGCATCAGACTTTTTATTGATGATTCTACTTGCAGTATTTGTGGCATTTAGTTCTGCTAGAAATCCCAAGATGTCAGTATCTATTGCAAAATATTTAATACATAAATAATTGCTGACATATTTTTAAATCACGTGTTCGTTGTATCAGCAGATAAACTTTCTGTGATGCTCGGTTTTGCTTGGAAACTTGTATTCAGTTCAATTCGAAATACATCACCCAATTTTCACAGTAGGTTTTGTAATCCTGTTTGTGTTTTCAAAGATTTCTCTTACATGAGCTCCTCAGTGAAGACTTTTTCAATTCATTGATTTTTTCTCATCTAAATTAAGCATCTCGACGATTCTATTAGATACGGTTGTTAATTTTCAAAATTGTGATTTCTTCTACTTCAAGAGCAAAAATAAATTTTTCTACTGGACGATGTGTTGCGGCAGTATGTGAAGGCTTCGACGTCTTTTAAGTTAGTTGCATTTGCAATTCAACGGCTTGTTAATAGCGTGTTTTTTTAAAGACATGCTATACAAAGTTCCAAGAAAACTATCCTGAAAATAATTAAAGTAAATACTATTTTTTTTATAAAATACTGAACAGAATTAATAACATACAGAACATTTTTAATTGTCGAACTTACAGGTAAATAAATGCAATGAAATATTCCAGTATCAGCTAATTGTGTTTATATTTCTCTCTGGTAGAAGCATAGTGATGCATAAAAGTACTTTGTCTGCGTGCTCCTATTCACCTAACAACTTAAATCTTTCGGAGGCTGTGTGATAACATGTAACAAGATTTTGTTTTTTTATTCTTAAAACTATCAAAGTTTAACCAAAACGAGGTCGTGTTTACAACTGCATTACTAGCCATTGTTCACCTTCGTTTTTCTGGCTTTTCGTCGTGTGCATGTCTTCACTATGGGTATACTTAAAAAATGATATTTCATCTTAAGAGCATTGTCAAGCAGCTGCATGTGTAGCCTCAAATACATTTCACCTTGCTATTACAGAAGGATGCAATGAAAACAAAGGCGCGGATAACAGAGACACGATAGATATGACTGACATTGTCAAACTCTTCCTGCCTCTTATTTAGCAAAGCAGTCCGAGTGGTTTAATTTGGGAGATAGCTAGATGGATTCGATCTTGGATAGTTCCAATATTAGTTGTGATACTTGGAGAAGGAATAGTATAAGTTTGACCAGGATATATGTTCTCTAGGAGAGAGGAACTCAGGGGAAATAAAAAGTGCTTTGTAAGTATTTTATAGACTTCATTTTATCGGACGACATTTCCCCATGTTTTACCAAACGTCATTTCTCCGTGTCCAATAGAGATTCCTTCTTTTGACACTGACAGATTACTGCTTTAATGAAATCAGCGCGAGTTTCGGAAGAGTGGTTTTCACATTGCAGCAGACTATGAGAATTGAAAGAAGAGCTAGATTTCCTTTTGTAGGAGCCAACAATCAATTCATTTACTCCAGGTGTTGATTATTTGTTCACACTGGCAGGTGCGTTAGTGAACTACTTACTCCCAGATGGAGAGCTCAGAGGGTCGTGAAAAAGGGCTAACACTTGAAAGGGTTTCTGTATCGATGAATTCACCGCATCTAGTGGTGGCTCGTTTTTAGTTAGTCTTGTGAAATACATTATCACTTCTGCGCATATTCGTGACGGAATTTCAGTTACTTTTCCAGGTGAAGTCGTCCCTTTTTACTCATTGCTGTTGGTCTGTTTTTCTGCGTAAATAGTGCGGCAGATCAGTGTAACAAAAATCGAAAGGTTTACCATTTGAGCATTAGCAACTGCTGCTCACTGTCTTAGCAAATGAATGAGAGGCTGTTGTATCTCCTTTTTGCGGATAAAATAGGCAGCTGAAGTTAGTTAAACATTGTTGAGCGTATTTCGTAATGTGTTTGTTTCCATAGACTGATATGTAAACGCATGTCGTTTATTAGTTGCGTTCAATCTAGGTGTTAAAAGAGTTACTGCCTGTAGAAATATACTGCGTAGATTTTTATAATACAATGCTGATTTTATTGCAAAGTGAATGATCCTACAGTAAATAGTCATTGCGACTCAAATTGTCGCAATAATAACCCGGTTGCTAATTACATTTATCATCACTCGGGATATAGTTCCCGTTGAATAAATTTTGTTTAAATATTGAACGAAGTTATGAAGTGATTTTAAAACATTACTCAGGAAAGCTGTGTACAAGATAGAATTAATAATTAAAATTCACGGCCACTGATTTCGAAAGAACATTCATTTCTATTCGAAAACACTGTCGCGGTTTTCACTGTACACTTCGTTTGCGAACATTTATTAAGAAAAATCAACATGGACGTTCTATTCTACGGGCACCTAATGCAAATTATTACAGCTTCCTTTTTCAAATTTTGAATGTACCAATAATTCAGAGCGCAGTACATTCACTTAATCAATCCTACAGCTATAAGGTAATAAAGAAACAAAATTATTCAATATAATCTGCGACAATACGAAGCAATTTATAAATTTGTTAGAAAGATAAGCGTAAAGGATTTACTAACAGTTTCTGTTGTTTTAAAAAGACGTTGAAATACCTCTGATCTCTCCTGCGAACCTTTTACTGTGTTACATTCGTCAAATTCAAAAAAAGAAAAAAATACTACCAAGAAAACATGGCGCCGAATTTTTAGTTGTAATGAGCACGTCACAAGAATCCGTTATGCTTCGAATTAAATTTATCAAAGCTATTCAAAGTCGATGGAACCGGTTAGGAAAACGATCAACCGGTTTCTATAATCGATAAAACATCCAGAAATAGAAACAGCTTCTCAGTTACATCAGAGTCTAAAAGGTATGTCCGAAAATTAACAAATGGCGCATACAAAGTTTCGCATAGCACAAGGATATCAGAGACAAGCAGATTTTCAAATCGAAGAATTAAAATAATTAACATAGAACAAAAGCTGATATAAGTCTACGCCTGCTAGCGGAATAATTTTGCATTATTAAAAAGTTGAAAATAGGTTCAAAATATTCTTCTAGGAAAGAGTTATGTTAAGCAGTGGCGTATCTACCACCACCCCAGACTTGCAGCTGCGGGGAGGGGGACGCCGGTAACGAGTAGGCGTACTGCAGCAGCCAGCTATAGTTTTATGAAGTCATTCGAACACGCGCAATAATTAACACAAAGATTCATATCTTGCTTTAAGATACATTTATCTTTGCCTAAATAAATGCCTAGTTTAATTTTTAAAACACTAAACGCCCTACTGATTGAAAGTGTTCGGGTCTATGACTTCAGGTTGTAACACGATTACTTTGCAATGCGTTGTAAACAATACGATTGCTCTTCAATCGCCCTCTTTCTGCGCTGCTGAGGAAAAGCGCGAGGCCACAGTGGTACACAAACGCTATCTACCGACATAACTGTGTACTATAAAATTTCCAATATAGTAACCTAAAGTGTTATACAAGGTAAACGCCATCCGGTGTTAAAATAACGTTTTAAATCGCACATGTAGGAGCAGAGTTATTACGGAAAACAGGTTAAGCAATTCCACACACAAAGAGAGAAATTTTGTAATAGTTAAGGAAGGAAATACACAAACAGAGTTTGCAGAATTAGTAGTATCTGGCGGAAGGAATAAATTTTTCAATCGGAATTTTAGTCCCGCAGGTATTGTTGAAAACGGAAACGTGAAATTACCCCCTCTGAAGGCAGACTTGTGCGTTAAGAAAAATTCGAAATTATATGAGGAACATTTCGCAACGGAACGCTCTCCAACAAAGGAAACATTTTTCAAGTCAGTCTCTTAGAACCAGCTTTATAATGCTTGAATTCGTGGTAAGACGTTGAGTGAAAGAAATGATAAACATTCATCATCATTTTATTAGTCACGTACCTTTGTTTTATCTACAGCAAATGCTTTTGGATTAATTATTTCAAATTGGGACTCACAGACAATGAAATTTGCGCACCTAGAAGAAATCATGCTACAACCGCGAAATTTTAAAAATAACTAGAGTGCATGCTGCTATGCAAGGGATCCCCGTTTGGTGCGAGTGCGCATGACCGCACACCCTGTGGTGTCACTGAAAGCACGAACCGACAGCCTTATAAACAGGCACGTATCTGATGCCCATGAAAACGAAAAGTACCACCCGACGCAAACAAGAGTACAAAGTGACAAGAATGCCGCGTAGACGGCAGTGACGTTGATTTATGTAACTTACGGGCTTTGAGAGAGGCCTGAGCATAGGGCTGACAACCGCAGTGTGGTCGACGCGCCTTATAGCCCGCCACGTGGGTTGTTCTCACCATACCGTCCGACTGTGTTGATCTCACGGCCACGTGAAGGCACTGCCACATATCGGAGTGGCTTCGGACGGACCAGGAGGACCACCGGTAGAGAGGATAGACGGATCTTGCTCCAAGATGGAACGGATCCCACGGGGACCAGGTCAACTATACAGGCAGATGTAGCGGCTCCTGTGTGCCCATGAACCATTTCCCGACGCCTTGCGAAAGCGAATATGCATTCCTAGCGCAACGTAAGTGTGTTGCCATTAACAGCGGAGCTTCGCTGAGTCCGTATGCAGCGGTGCCAGGCGAGAACGACGTGGAACCCAACGGACTGGCGCCGTGTGGTGTTCAGCGATGAGTGCCGCTTCCTTTTGGGAACAGATGATCAGCGTTTTCAGGTGTGGTTATCCCCGGGTCAACGGCGCAATCCTAACATCGGTATAGAGGGCCACACCTCCCCCAATGCAGGTATTATGTTCTGGGAAGCCATAGCCCACGATAGCCGATCAGCTCTAGTAGTGTTATGTGGATCATTGACAGGCCGCGGGGGTTGATGGGATCCTACGGCCCCATGTGCTCCCATTCGTTGCCGGGACTCCAGGTGCGCTATGCCAGCAGTATAATGCCCGTCCGCATATGGCCTGGATTTCCCAATACTGCCTGTCCAGAGACTTCTATGGCCTCCCTTCTGGCCAGACATGTCCCTTAACGAGCATGTATCGGAGCAATTGAAACGCCAGCTGCCGTCATGCCACACTATCTGGAATTTGGAGCATGCTGTCCAACATGTGTGGGTCAGTCTACCGCACGACAAAATCAGGCGTCTGTTCACCTCCATGCCGGATGGTATTCTTGCATGTATCGCCGCAGGAGGCGGTGCGACGCGCTATTGAATATTACGGACTGCCTACCACAAATATCTCTGTAATTGTTCTGCATCTTTGTTTCTGCCATCATGAGTATCATCCATTTGTATCATTACGTCCATAAAATTTCAGTTCATTGCGATGCTTCCTTGTTGGTGCGCTTATTTCATTGTCCGTGAAAGTAATTTAGGACGCTAAACTACACACTTACCAGAAACATGGTTGTGGAAGGTTTCAAACATTAAAACAGGGAAGTGCTCATTCTACTGCGCACAGAAGTCGAACACTCGATCAGACGTTCAAAAAACATGAAATTACATTGTTTTTAGATAGATTACATAGAAAGATGTCAAAAAACACCGAAGAAATCCAGAAAATCGTTCTGCAGGTGAACTTCAGAAATGTAAACGGCAACCATTTTTGGCACTGTCCAAGTTGGATGGATGAGTTGGCAGAAAATCTGTAAACGGACAACGTCAAATGTCCTCGCAGGATCCGTACGGCGGCACGAGGGCGTCGCCGAAACAGCCCCGCAACTTCCAATTAGGTCTTCCTGTTAATCGCTCTGTACAATTTCATTCAAAACATTTGACGCCGAAATTCACGACTGTGGTGAAAGTGTGACAGCTTGTAACATTACGGGTGGATCCAAGTGGTTTTGCCATCCTTTGGGGTGGCAAAGCTTTTGCTGTGTCTCTTATTTCATGGCATACCAGACTTTCGATTTCCTGTACGTTTTCAGATATTCTAATCGGTAACCTAATAACTGCAGCATGGCAATTCCAGTTAAGTGTGTTTTGTTTTGAATTCTAACGACTAGGGATGGGCAAAAAACCTCGATGTTTGCCACCGATGATCGATGTTTTAAATTTAATGTTGCAGAAGCCGATACATCAAAAAATATCAAGGTTTCGTGATCGATGTTTGCAACTGGTAAAAAATATCTTCTACGAAAAGTAAATGCATTTCTTTTTGTTTACATTTTTGTAAATACGAAAGAAATATCACCTTCCTAGTGGCTGTTTCAGTTGCTTCGTCGGCGAAAAGCAAGGTCTTTTCTTCGAAGGCATATAAGCAGATGCATCGAAAAAACATCAAAGTTCCCACTGATATCTACAATCCCACGCAGCGTTTTAAGAAATATTAGTAGTTACTTGAGGTTGAATTTGTGAGCAATCACCATTATATTGAATGGAGATTTACCCACCGATATGCCCATTCGCACCTGCTGATCAAAACAGTGAAATCTTTGGCTGGTTAGCAGGTCATCGTGGTTCACACCGATACATCGAAAATACTGTACATCAAGGTTTCCGTCGATACATAAGGCGTTTTAACAAATATTACGTTACTAGACGTTGCATTGTTGATTATCACTGTTACACTGAACAGAGAGTTTACAAATCGATAGCCCATTCAGTGCTTCAGATGGAAAAGTGCGAATTGTTGAGTTTATTAGCGAAACATCCAGGTTTCCACCGATTCATCGAAGAAACATCCAGCTTTTCACGATTCATGGAGCATTTTAACAAATATTATTTTATTGGAGGTTGAACAGTTGAGTATCACTGTTATTTTAAAGAGATTTTACAAATCATTTGCCAATTTACCTGTGCAAGTGGAAAAGTGCGAGTTCTTCAGTTTATTAGCAAAACATGGAGCTTTACACAGATGCATCGAACACAAATAGAGGTTTCTATTAATACATCGAGCATTTTCATAAATATTATTAGTTACCCGATGCTATTGGTGAGTATTCACGTTATAGTGAACAGAGATTTTGCATACATATTGGGTATTTACTGCTGTAGATTGAAAGCAACGAAATTCTTACCTTATTAGCAAAAGCATCGAGGTTTTCACCGACACATCGAAAATTTCCATCGATGCCACCGATGTCGATCATCCATGTTACTCACCGATATACTAATCCCTACTACCGACACTTTTCCTGACTTTTTGTGTTAAATTTTTTAAGCCGATTTGCTTATTTAACTTCTCTCTTTTCATTTATAAACTGCCGAACTATAACTGAGCTGATGAAAAACTGGATATTCTTACTGCGGTAGTAATATCGCAGAACATTGCCGGCACTGAAGGCTGGATTCTTCTAGCTATTGAAATGTTTTTTCGGGAAATTGGTATATTAATTCTACATATTATTTTAATTATCATTTTTGTACTACAGGCCAGTAAGTTTTGTATTTCAGTAGCCTAATTGAAACAAAATATTGATGATTTTTTATTTCTATTATTGAAATTGCGTTAATTCTTTAATAAAAAGAAATGATATATATGCATGTAACCTAAACGATACCTCTTCTTCAGAAAAGTGAGGTGTTGTAACCCCCGTACTCGAATGATATATAGTGCTGCAGTGTTTTGCAGAATTTCCATTGTTTGATATCGTTAGTACTTTAGAACGTCGTAATTAAAAAAAATTGCGTTAGAATAGCTCTGACCTCAAATTTAAGAGCTGTTACAAATCGAGTTCTTTTACGTATGAGTAGAAACAGTTCACTCAATATAAAAGGTTTATGCAGTTAATTGTGTGAAAAACTCTTGTCATGAAAAGTGTGTTTTTTAAACTTCGTATGAAACCAACATGTAGACTACAATTAAAATTGCTTGTCGACTTTACAAGTTTTCTGAAAAGGTTGTTCAGAAAGACGTAGTTTTGAATGCTGCGAAAAGTGCCCAAATTGTGATATATTATGTCATAAATTATGTCACTGTATCACTCTTCCGATTGAGAACCTGTCCTAATAAATCAATAGAGACCAAAATCTTCCTCGGAGTGTGTGAGAAAAATGTGAAAAAGAGAAACAAATCGGAGTTTTTTTCTTTTTTCTTAAAAAGATAATGATAAAGGAATCGTTGCAGAAGAGCAGTAAGGAAACCCAGTTTTGAAAATATTTTTACTACATCTTAATTTGAAGAAAGGTACAACAACATGTGGTGAATTTAAAACCCAATTACATAGCGCAATTACGCACCGTATATCGGTGTCACTCTGCACCAGAAATGTTGAAAGATGGTACAGTCCAAAAAGAGTATAATATACCATTACAGCTTTTTGTATTGAAACCTTGCAACATAATGTGCTCTAACTTTGTACCACTTTCAAATATGACTGGTACAAATTTAAACCATAAGGTGTTGCATAATTGTACGACACTCGGATTTTCCGTGAGCCCAGTGCGTGTGTACCTTTCCTCTTCATATGGTGAAGCTGGTGTAGTAAAAGTTTTGGTTCACATACCACAAAATGTTTTACAGTGTAATAGCCGTACTGAAAAAGTGAATGTGTGTTGCATTGGCTGGCAAAATCTACCAGACCGTGCCTTTGGAGATTCAAAAATCTTAGTGAACATAAAATTTCCTTTACTTAAAATTCGCTACTGCAAAAAAAAAAAAAAAAGTGAAAAAAATGTATTGCGTTCGTGTCACTCGAAAAGATATATTTTGTCGTTTATATTTATCTTCCTTTTTGAAAATATTTAGGTATTGCTTGCAGCGCTCTTATATCAAATGTCCGATTATAGATCATCGACAGCACAAGGACAAAGGTACCATGGATATTCATATGCATTACATTTACCGAAGAGGCAAAATGGAATTTTCCAGACTTTTATTTGTTTCAAAGAGATTCTTGTACTAGAATTCCTGAAGAATACAATTTGTGATATATCCTGGGATATACTTTGAACACAAATCAAAATAAAACTGAGCCTAATTTTTTCTTATTTTGATGTAGAAAGTTTACTAAAAGAATGCACAAAATATTTCAGTCGAATGACAACAAAAGACAGATAAATGGGCACAAGGGGTATTTGCAATTTTGGAAGTGTTAACGTTAAAAACGGAAAATCAGTACCATAGAATTCTTGCAACCTGTGGTCTTAATTATAAAATTATCCCCAGTAACAGAGCTCACGTGTCTCTGAATCAAAGTAGAATTTTAAATGAAAAGCACTTAATTACGTAACCTTATATTCTATTTAAAAGCATTTTAAAAAATTCAGAAATGTATGACTTTGTAATTTTACAAATGACAAAACGTTCCCGCCGTAATACTTTTAGCAATATATAGTGCTTAACACAGACATTCAAAACGGTTGTGCAAAACGAAAATGATACTTCCCCGAGTGATTAGGGCTTTTCCTACCAAGTAATACACTATTTACCAACAAGTAATTGGACACCCCTGCAATCGACGATATCTGCGGTCCTGGTACATGTCACGGCCGCCGCCGGTAAATATCGCGTGGGAAACAACATCGCAACAAGTCGCATGAAAGATGCCACGATTCGAGAAAGGTGTAATCGTCGGGTATCACAGAAATTGCCGAACCATACTTGACATATCCAGCGAGTTGAAGTACCCAACATCGACCGTGGCCTACGTGATTGGCAAGTGGAAGATGAAAAGTGACTGTCGGAATGTGCCCCGACCCGACAGACCAACAAAACTGGGAGTTAGAGACCGACGGGTGCTGGCCAGAGAAATTCGGAAGAACCGCACCAAATCGATGGACCACATCCGCGAGGTGTTTCAACAGGCATCCAGGAGTGTTCTTTCGATGAATACCTTCCGTAAGGAAGCCCATCTGCTCGGTTATCATGGACGTGCTGCCGCCCACAAGCCTTTGATCACCAAGTCCAATAGCGCTGCTCGGCTAACGTGGTGCAAAGAACGTTGACCGTGGACCTTTGAATAGTGGAAACAGGTTCTCTGGAGCGACGAATCAAGGTTCTACCTCTGCCGTTCGAATGGCAGGGTATGGGTTTGGCGTCCGCCTGGAGAATGCCTCCTGCCGGAATGTATTGTGCCAACTGTGAAGTTCGACGGCGGTGGAATTAAGCTATGGGGGTGTTTCTCCTGATATGGCACGGGACCTTCGGTCGCAATTCCTGGTAGGCTCAACGCTGAGACCTACTGCACCATTTTGGATGACTATGCGCTTCCTACCTTGTGGCAGTTTTACGGGGTGGACTCATGTTACTTTCAGGATGACAATGCCACCTGTCATGTTGCGAGTTCCACCATGGCTTGGTATGTGACAATGGGGTTAATCGAATGGACTGGCCTGCGTAGAGCCCGGACCTTAACCCTATCGAGCACCTCTGGGACGAGTTGGAGCGTCGACTTAAGGGGTGCCCCCACCGTCCGAAATCGGTGATGGAACTGACCTGACTTCTCCAAGCCGAGTGGCAGAAAATACCGCTAGCCGTCGTACAACGCCTGGTTGAGAGCATGCCCCGGAGAGTCGCAGCTGTAATCGCCGCTCGTGGAGGCTTTTAAAAATAGTGAAGGTGAATAAACGTCGTTTTCCTTTGCTATCAGAGGTGTCCAATTACTTGTTGGCAGATAGTGTATCTTTACGTCGTGATTTTAAACTGCTGTTCATTTTTTTCGTTCTGAAACAAAGACAGAATGCTATAATTTACAGAAATTTAAGCACATTTAAAAAAATCAGGAATGATATAAAATACATCAGCAGAAAATAGAATTTTGTAATTTTCAAGATGACACAATTTTCTTATCACTGGTCTTTCATATTTTTAGCAGGACAGTCTCTTCCAAACACTTGTGCACGACGAAGATGATGTTACCCTAAGTGATTAGCACCTTTTCGACTGAACAATATCTTTACGACGTGATGTTAAATTGCTGTTTAGTTGTTTCGTTCTGAAACGACAATAGAATTGCCGTGATCTACAAAAAAGTGCGATTTCGTTTAGAGTTTGTCTTTCTAAAACTAAATGTTTTAATATAAACGAAATACTTTTTGGTCAGTTTCTCCAGCAGAACTTCTAATGTCTCTTACGCCTGAAAAGGCGGCGAAATATTCAAGATAAACTTGAATTACTTTAAGACGTTTTGTGGGCCCAGTACAATGCTGCCTTCCGTTGTTTCACATATCACATGAAAAATATAGTGGAAACATATAGTTCTCAATTCGAGTTGGGGTTAAATGTTCTACGGGTATTAAAAACCGTACGTGGTTTTCCTTTCAGGCATCGAGATAACTTCCATGATACGCAATCCCTTTGTCATTCAACAGTTTCAAATTCACTATATATCTAAATGTGTGTGTAACGAGCTTGTGTTTAGAACCTACTAGTTAAGGTAAGATGAACAATGCCTTTTAAAAATCTAACCTGTGTTAAAAGAAAAGTCTACATTTTTGCTGTAACATGTTCAACGAAATCCGTTGAGATTCCCGAAAGGAGACGTGTTTCGGAGAGGCATACCACTTGATTTTGGGGATGATATAAATTGGAAGATTTACCGACATTCGGGTGAGTGTGTCTCTTGCGTTTCAACTAATAGTGGGCTTCCCGTTGATAGTTTATTATTCAAGCCTGATACTAAATTTTTCTGAGTAAAGCTAGTCGCGTCTGCGGAAGAAAGTGAATAATAAAACACGTATTCAATGAGGAGTGCTTCGAAACCGATTGGTCCATGTGACAGTCCACGATCCCTCCAATGCCTGAACATAGTTGGTTTTAACCCTGCGTCCGGCTCATTAAATTTTATCCACCAGCTTTGAAATGACATTGAGATCCACAGAAGCTGCGTCACAAATGGCTAGCAGTTCATGAGCGGAAGCGACAAATTCCCTCAGAGCAGAAACCGGACCTTCACCTTAAACCCTCACGGGTGTCTACATTTGACTTCACTGTACCACCCTGGATTTGTGAACTCACATACTGTAATTAGCATTAATACGAACCACGTATACTTCTTTAAAAAAAACGCGTCCGAGAAAAATATCAGTGTTGTTTCAATGCCACGAAATGGTTCTTACGTAACGGTACTTACTTCTGGATGGCCATATATTGTAGTGATGGTAGATTCTTCAATAACCCAATTTCTTAATCGAACGTTTTCGTCGCATGCGGAACATGTGATACATTTTTCAAAACGTAAAAATATCGAAAACACACAAAATTTGGAAACAATATTAACTATACCTCCCGAAGTGGTGTTACTCATGATGAGAAATATGCTTTTGCTAAGATGAAACTGAATGTTGTTTTTCATTTTTATGCGGAGACAACGATGGGTCAACCTGTAAAACAGGTGATCCCCAATGACACAAAAGATATGTACTACAACCTACACCTATGCAAAATGCCACTTTTATTTGAGGGAATGTAAATTGAAACGATTGGGGAAGCAATGTTATGGGGAAAAAATAGGGATTACAGATTGAGAGTACCTTTCTCGTCAAAACCACTGCAGCTATGTTCGTAACGCACTGGGCAACTTCAAGCCCTTCATCTTTTGCATAATAATGAACGCTTTCCACGAGAGCAAATAATTTCACGAAGTAGTTAGGGTAGTTGGGCCTGATGCGCTCCATCCGCTTTCGGATCAGTAGCGAGAGAGTAAGCCACACGAGCATTCAAACGAGTTTAGAGCTCCTGGAACGCTTAAGAAGCGGTCAAAAAGGTAAAATTAATGTTTAGACTTACCATGTACCACCGACATTCTTCCTTACTGAGTTCTGAGCGAAGCACTATACAATCTTTGATTACTTATATGAAGTAGTAAAACCACGCGTAGACAGTTGCAAGCGACATTGTACTAATATTAGTGAACTTTATGGCGCTTTGGGTGTCTTAATCGCTGAAGTAAAGTGCAAAGGTCGTTATATCCATGTTACGTTTGAGGATTCTTTGGTTGCTCTAAAGCGATCTGATTCTTCCTTCCACCCTAAAATACTTATTTTTAAAAAGGCCACCTGCCACTTAAATGCTTAGTGTCATTTTCTGAAACAACATTCCCCGAATCTTTTGGCCCCCAGAAAAAATTTGTGCTTTTCTTCCCGACACAAGAAATCTCTGGGATCAGGACATGAATTCAGTCTCGTTTTCAACCTTAGCATCATAATTTAGAGTTCATGTCTAAATAATTATTATTTTGCTAACACATTATTCTTTTATTTCAGTAACTGGTCAAAATCGAAAATTTTCTCACGATCTCGTTTTAACCACTTGCTTTTTTACTTCTGTTTAGATCTTGAAGTGCCGCACACAGTTACGAATTTCTGGCATTTCAGTGTGCAATTGTTAATATCAAGACAACCAACTGCACAAAATAAAACAGTACCAGTTATGGGAAATTACCAAATCGCAGTTAAAAAACTGTGACATTTCATGTTTGACAACGGAAGTATTGGGTACATAAGACATTGTTCTCATTATTAGACATTATATAACTCGTGCACTTCATCTTGCAGCTCGGTTGTCTTCCGTTCTAATATCCAAGTGTATTATCTTTCTTTGTAATATACAGCTTTCAGTTTATTATTCGTAAAATATATTATATTGCATAAGTCTCATGCAATTTCTCTAATTTAAATGCATATCAAACATGCTTTTGTAAGCCGTTAAAAAGGCCTTATAACTCCCAGAATTTTTAATAAATTAATTGTATGGAAAAATTATATATAAGTTATTCAAATACCGAATTCCATGTACATAAAAAACTAGACGCATTTGAAAACGACCAATATTATAGAGACGCCAGTGTTCAGTAGCAGATTAACTATTATTCTCCCCATATACGCCACGTACAGAGATAAAATGGTGCTTCTCTCCTGGTATTTGCTGAATTTCGTGTGTTAATTCCTTTAGTAGATTTAATCATGAGCATTTTCAGTAGAATGGGCCGTACGGTAAAGCACAGTGCCTTTCAACGTGGTGCGATTTTAGAGTAGCGTCTTAGCATGACGTCAGTTCGGAAAATTTTCTGATACACTGTTACTATCCTTATAAAGTGCAAGTGATGCTATTGTGCAGTTGAAACGCCTAGCCCCAACAAAAGCGCAACTTCTACATTGTAGGTCACGTAAGATGTCAGAGTCTATTATGTTTTGGTATACCGAGTCTTTTTTTGTTTTTTACACTTGAAAATACAATTTATTAAACATATCAGAGATCCTCTCTTATAGATATGAGAATAGAGGAAGAAACAATTACATGTACTGAAGTTACAGTTTATATTTTTGTTCTTATTTTTTTCTGTTTCAGGGAAATAATGAATTAAATTGATAGAAAGCATCTGCCTGTAGCTTGTATTACCCCCCTGTTGAATAAGCAGGCTGTTTCCGCCTTCAAACGTCAGAGCAAAATCGAAATTGTCAATGTCGGACACATCGTACTAGAGAAATGTGATTTTATGGTTCCCCATCCGAACGTGTCTCGAACCAAAAGCAACTTCAAACGCAAAACGCCATTTTGGTAGAGTTCAAACTGAAGTTTATATCGGATATCCTCACTTTGGCTCCATCTGATAACTCCTGAGAAAAGATAAAATTACACTATTTTAATTTAGTTTGAATTCTGTGTCTCTTATTTATATAGGATTCATTATAGCAATTTTAATAAAGAAGGAAGAGATATCAACATGTGTAAATCCAATAAATCAGTTAAGTTTCTATTCATTATATAACAAAATATTATTTAAATTTGCTATTTATAGAGCTGCATAATTTTAATTGGGAAAGTATTTTTTTTTATTTGGATATCATTACATGAATGTACTCTGATGAATTCATATGCAGTTTATTACGTGAAAACTTAATTATGTTAAAAATGATGTTCTTAAAATTTTTGTTTTGGTTCTATAAAATGTCTACATATCCATTCGCCATTATTTGGCTTTCATTTTCTGATATAATTTTATGTAAATACATTTTTCAGAATATCATTCAATTCAGACCAATTAAACATTGAATTATAGGTACAGCATGTTGTGAGCTTTCACAAATTAATGTAAACAGTACGGTATAGGAATCGCGCTCTGAGTTCCATCTCGCAGGATAACTTTTTTTGATTTTCCATTAAAGACAATTTGAACCCAAATAGAGATTTATGTTTGCAATATGAAGGTTACGTTGGTCCCATTCAACAATGAACCTTTCGGGGACCTGAAAAGATGAAAAGATTTATTTGCAAATATTCTTTGTACGGAAAGATAAGATTTGCGAATTTCAACAATGTAACAGTTTCAAACTTATTCACTTGCTCTTAAATTGCACAGGTAATTAAATATATTTTTCTCTCAGACGATTTCGAGCATCATGTAAAAAGCTACGTATTTACAATCAAGATTTCTTAATATCAGTAGATTTTCCTACCCAGAGTCTTACGAATGCATACGGAAGTAGGCTGATATTAAACACTTTACTTGATCCCAACTTACATTAAACATGAAAACATAGATTTTTTTATTTGTACAAAATTTTTAAATAGCAAATTTTCCAAGGATTTCAAGATCTAGTTTCAGTTCAATGAATCATATCTGCTGGACATACTGAATGTATATTTCCTACGAAATACGAAAAGGTATCCCCTGCGCACAAAAACGAGACTTAAATTACTTCATTTTGTATCTTACCTACGCTGCAGAATATTGCAGAAATTTGTGAACATCCATATAAGACAAAGTTTTACTAAATTATGAAGAACAGTTCATATTTTTAATAGAGCTGTCAATTATGTATTCTGTACTACATATAAATTTTCTATTAAGCAGGTTTTCACTTTGTGTATTATTGATCATGTTTTAATCTATCAGTCAATGCACATTTGAGGATGCATCTTTTGAACAACCTTCTTGCTCAGTGGTCCTGGACAAAACGTAATGATTCTTACCTAAATGTGTGTATGCAATCGCTGCCGAAGTGCATTTCCGTCAACTAGAAGATCTGCAAGCATCGTTCACGTCGAGACGACCAGCATTGCTGAACAGCTGGGAGGTTCTCCTACAGCAGGATGCAGTGAGACCTCACAGAGAACAGGTTATAATGAATTAGCTTTATTTTGCTTTCCGCTAAGCTAATTATAATGAATAAGCTCTCCTACTGAGCTTAAGTATAATGCTTCTGCTACTGAATGATATACTTGTACTAAGCTTCAAATAGTGAATTCAAATGGTTGTTGTTACTAGTTAATTAAGAACATGAATAAAGTCTTAACGCTGGTTGTTAATGGTAATAAACTAATGATATAAACCTAACAGCCAGACAGAGGTCTGACAAAAACTATGAATTGAGAAAGACGTACTTACGACAAGCTTTTTTATTCGGTACGCTTGATCATCCAAAGCACACACCACAACTTGTTTCACAATAATGAAGAATCACTAATCACATACAACAAAATCTCTCCTTATAACAACAAAATCTCTCCTTATAACAACAAAATCTCTCCTTATAACAACAAAATCTCTCCTTATAACAACAAAATCTCTCTCTCAACAACAACGCTCCCTGGCTATCGATGAACGCGCCTATATATACTAGCTACCACCACGTCATGACTTACACTCATTGCCAGATCTCATTCAGCGGGTGAAATAATATATCGTTCAGTAAGAAGATAATTTACATAGAAAAATAAAATAACCAGAGATAGTAAAATCAAAAGGAAAGTGAATATAGAGTATACGTTACAAGGTGACTTGTTACAAGATCAGGAATCTTGGCTTAGAGCTGCTGCCGCAGCCAGTCTATCCCACGGACATTTGCACAAGCGACAACAAACGTTTCCGGATATTGTAGCATTTCCTAAACGTACAGCCGTTCACCAACTGGAATGACATTGAAAACGCACTTACTTCTTCTCGACCAATCCTCCACAATTTTGAAAATTCGATATCTGACAGCTGCACTGACGATGGAATCAGGTAGTTGCAAGCGACGTTGACTATAATTTGGATTGTTTTGTATTTGTGTGTACTGTAATTAGCGCATTTCTATTGCCTCCCATTTACAGACATTACTTCTTTTCCAACCCAATACATACACGAGCCACAATCAGGAACATTTATGGACGTGTACGTAAACATACGTATGCAGCGTATGTGCATATTTGTGGTCACATTCGTCACCACTTGATCTCGGCACATGTTTAAGAAAGCTGATCATTAGTATTATTTAGTAATTTTGATCATAATAGGAAAAATAAATGATCACACACCAACACACCAACAAAATTTCATATTCTCCTTTGCAAATGAACCCCAAAGAGGTCCCTAAGCGATCATAGACATTATGTTTTCTGGTCAGACTTGCAAGTTTGGAGTCACACAACTTTCAGAGAAAACATAACTGTAAAATAAGAGAATTCCAAATGCCGACCTAACGGCTAATCACAGAATGTTTTGTACAGAAATTAGTTGGATGGGTAAGCAAAAAAAAACAAGAAAAAAACTGCTCTTTAAGAGGAGAGCACCAAACTTGTCGTACATCATGTCCACACCCATCGTCAATGTTTACGAAGAGGAGCCACCTGAAACCTATCCCCAGAACAAAAAGAAGGTCATGTTTTCTAAAATGGCGGACATAAATTTTTAATTATCTACATTATTTTAATTTATGGAAGCTAGGTGCCTATTTATGTTTTTAGCAATGCTGAATTAAAAAAGGCTCTAAAACGTTGTTGAAAGTCCATAGGATGAGCTATTTAAATTGGCGGCTAAAATGAACTTACTAAAATTTCAGTTTCATATTTCATTTTTGCAACCAAGATAATAACTAAAAAATTCTTTCATTTCCCTTTCATCATCATTACCAGACAATTACTGGTATCTATTTTGTTTTATTTTTATTTCTTATTTTTATTTATGTATTTTTTTTGTAATTGATATACACAGTCGAGTCATATTATTATGACCACCTTCGACTTTTGACGTCAACGTAGCAAATGAAAGAAGGCACGCGTCATGAGCTGGCTTGGAGGGAATATAAAGTGTGCTGTAGGAATTTCGAAAACATATCACTCGTTGCTGTCATGGATAAAAGGAGCGATTTATCAAATTTGTAAAAAGGGATGATTATCGGCTTTTGGGCCAAGAGTGGGAGTATTTCTGAAAACCGCAGTTTGTGAACTGCTCACGTCCTGCTGTGGATAAAGTGTATCGTGATTGGAGAAATGGTACCATCGCGAATAAGCGACATAGGAACTACAGACCATCAAGTGACATTGATGTAAGAGGTGAACGTCGGTTTCAAAGGTACGCGAGGGCCGATTAATACGCTTCAGTGGAGCTACTCACTGTCCGAATGAAGTAGGGGCCTACTGGAAGTATGTCTAAAACGACAGTTCAGCGAATCCTTCTACGTATGGGGCTCCGATGCAGGCGGATGTTCATTGTACCTATGCTAACGAAGGTGCATCGACAGAAAAGGTTTATATTTGCTCGGCAGTAACGGAATTGGGCCTCTGCTGATTGGCACAGAACTGTTTTCTCCAATGAGTCACGTTTTCTACTTCATCGAACGGATGTACGTTGGCGTATTAGGCGAGAAACATCGGGAAACAAACCTTCTTCGAACATTGCTGGAAGAACCCAACCTGGGGGGAAAGGGGGCGGCGTTATGGTGTTGGGAATGTTTTCGTGGCATTCCCTGGGTCCACTCATACCTGTGGAAGGCAATATGGACCGAATACGTTACAAATCATTCGTTGCAGACCATGTACACCTATACATGCTGACTGTCTTCCCTGGGCGAATGGGATCATCCAGCACGACAATGCGACGAATGACACAGCTAGAAATGGCCAATAGTGGTTGGAAGAGCACGATAAAGACTTCAAATTACTTCCCTGACCCCTAATTTCCAGACGTACACCCATTTAAGCATCTGTGAAGCCACCTCAATCGTGCTGTGGATTCTACAGCTGCTGTCAGATGCACTGCAGTCAGCACGGCTCCAAATACCTGTGAACTCCTTACAACACCTTATTGAGTCACTCCCAGCCCACCTATCTGCTGTCTGAGCTGCACATGGCGGTTACTCTGGATATTAGCTGGTGGTCACAGTAATGTGACTCGATCACGTATTTGTTTTTCCATTTTAAATGGTAACTTTAAGAATGAGTGCTAAAAGACTGAAACTTTCGTCAGGTGATACATCAACTGTGTCACAACGCCGTATGAACTGGAATAAATTTTGTATATGCCAGGTTTTTCCAAAGAACTTATTAAACCATACAGGAATAAGGATCAATAAAAGGTAACTACTAACAACAAATCACTTTCAGATAATCTTACCTTATTGACGGAGATCAATTCTCTTGTATTATTCGATATTTCTCTATTTGATGAGGGGGTGGAAATTGCAGACACCCTTAATTCACGCCAAGGAAAATGGTATAAGACCTGTAGATTTAAATACAACAACACAAACTAGAAAGGGCCAAAAATACAAAAATGGGTGATCAATCTGTTTGCAGTGTTTCTACACAAGATGATGATTTAACTTTGTCATCTACACAAACTCGACGTTGTCAACGACCCCATAGGATATAAAAGAAGATGTTTGCTGCATCTGCAATGACACTAGTGTTATAACCTCTTTACCACATCGTCAATATTGACGTAACGAAAGCTTTGAAGAAATGGGCATTCGAGGTGGCAGATTTGACATGCGTAATATAAAGAGGTGATCTAATTTCCCAAGGAGTTAAATATCACAAGATCTACCACACACAGTTGTACAACCAATGCAGGACTAAAGCTTATGTAACATCAATGGAAGGATAATGTAATGGGAATGAAAGCTTAAGTTTGTATTCAACTATGGCTTTTGAGCACATGGCTCAATTTATTAGGGATAAACTCAACAGGGATGGTACCCAATACATTTTCAAAATGACAGATCTTTCTACTGCATACAGGGTTCGATTTATAGATTTGTTAGGCCAGCATGCTGCGAAATGCCCACTATTCACGCAACACGTCTTCGCGAGCGAATTTTATTACATGTTCTTGAACTACGAGTACAGATGTCAGGAAGATAGTACTTACTTGTGCAGGATGGTGCCAATGTTTTCCGGAATGTTTCTTCTGAAGATGTGTTAGATGACGATACAGCAGCATTCTTTAAATTCATAAAAAAGTTTGCAGAGGGAAATTTCCGATGTTTCTTGTACCTCTACTGGATTGATTCAAAATGGTTGCCAAGAGGCCTCTGTAACCCAGGTTAACTTGCGGTGACCAACCTTCTTTTATATGGATGCACACTAGGCAGTGAGACTCAATAAACACAGGTAGCTGTTACAGTCAGCCAACTTATTGTATTAAATATGAGGAACCGTGCCCAAAAGTCTGAATCACGTTTTGAACGACGCAGTCGAGAACATGAACCTTCTCTCCATATGCATATGACTCTTTCTTCGTACTCCAAGTTTGGTAGCAAGAAACTAATTGATGAGATGCACGAATTAGGAATTTCAGTGTCATCAGATAGAGTGGATAAGGTCACACGTGCTCTCTGTAAACTTCAGGTACTTTGAGCTAAAGAGGAATGTGTCCTCTGTCCAATCAACCTGCGAAAATGATTTACACTATGGGACGATACAACAATGTAGACCACAATCCCTGTCGCGTTAAATTGCAAGAATATTTCTATGACACTACCCTGTCCATCATTCAAGTGCTTACACCTACCCAACAGGGAGAAAGAAGGGAGTTTGCTTCTAATTTCTGTGATGTTGATTTGAAGACTACGAGCGTTCCTGAGCTCCGTAAGGAATATGGCATCGTGAAGGTGAGGTTCATACCAACCAAAATATCAGTTCAGCCGAAATGCACACAAGATCTTATAGACACCCTTATTCCATCTTTGTCGGTTAGTCTGGACTATGAAAAAGAGAGGGATTGGTTGGAGCATGTCTTCGTGCATCATGCCAAAGAGAAGAACATCCATGAGTAGAACTTGGATATCTAATGGGATGCATTTCATGCTTCTGGTTTTATGACTTCAGTGGTTTCAGAAGTGCAGGCACTGTTACCCCTGTTTTATGAGTCATCATCACCAATATCAATGATCCGTCATGGCATGGATATCATTCGCAGGAGTACATCATTCTTGAACACAGGCCAGACTCCGCTGATAACTGTCGATCAACCACTGTTTACATTGTGCAAAATGATTCAGTGGAATTAGCCAGGTGTTTATAGAGAGGACAAATTTGTTGTCCTATTTGCTCCATTCAATGTGGTGAAAGGATTTTTGAGTCTTAGAGAAGCTTCTTGAGCGCTGTTTATTATCTGCTCTCATGGCTAAATCTGGATTTTCAACAGAGACAACGGCTGACTATTCTGAAAGCGACTCATGTTACGAAAGCCAGTATATTTCACCAAGTCACTGCTACGACTCTGTACGTTATTTTGAAAGAAGCGTGTGCTTCTGAACCACCTGAAGAATCAATGGAACTGGGGATGAAAAGGCGTTTAGAACAGAGTCCAACATTCGAGTTTTTGGTTCTTGTTTTGAATTTACAGAGCCTTCTGAGTTTTGTTCGTTCTATGCATGAGGGGAAGTACGATCTCTTCAAGGAGTGCATCAAATCACTGTTAATGTGTTTTGTTTTGCTAGACCATATTCACTATGCGGGATATCTGATCGGTCATGTAAAGGACTCGGAGGCGCTTCCATTGCGCTCACCAGCCGTCCATTTGGAGTTTAAAGAAGGAAATTTTGTTATACGGAAGTCATCTAATCCTTTTTCTGATATTTCAGCAAACCAGGCTAATGAGCAACACATCATGTTTTTTACTGGAGACTTCATCGCATGCCATGAACTGTACATTAATGCTATTTCAAATAAAACCGTCATTTCAAAAATTTTGTAGCATTTCTTTAAAAATGGCAGAATTTCATTTATAAACATTCACATTAAAAGTCAAATTTTACTTTCAAGCTACTTAAAATTTCCAAAAATAAAATAAAGAGGATTGAATATTTTTCGTAAAACATTTCAGCAGAAATAGAATACAAAAAAAAAACACACTGTCACATTACATTTATTACAAAACGGCCATTTCGTCGCCATCGTGGATATCTCGTCCTATGGACTTCCAACAACGTTTTAGAGCCTTTTTTTTAATTCAACATACCTAAACACATATAAATAGACTCCTAACTTCCATAAATTAAAAGAATCCAGGTAATTTAGATTTTGTGGCCGCCATTTTAGAAAACATAACCGCCATGTTGTTGGGTAGTAGGTTTCAGGTGGCCCCCCTTCCTAAACATTGACAATGAATGTGGACATGATGTATAGCAAGTTTGATGTTCTCCTCATAAAGTGTAGGTTTTTGTAAAATTTGGTGTTTTGTCAGGTAACTAATTGTCCAAAAATTTTTAACAAATAATTCATTAATCATACTTTCGGAACATTAAACTTCAAATGTTTGATCTTGACTACCTTTTTCATAACCACACGTAGGATTGAAGAAATTTTTATTGTTCCAATACTTGTTAAGTATATGACAGATTCATGGTTTATATCTTATCGCATTTAAATACTTATCGAGAGTAACAAAGTTTATTGATCTAGTATATCAGTGCAAATCAAGGTTTTTTTTATCAGTTCTGAAAAATTTAGTATTGTTTGAATTTGGAAATTATTAATAACACTAGCCCACTACAACGAAACAGTTGACCTCCTGAAGATCGAACATATTATTCGTTTTGATTTTTTTCATTTCGGGTTGTGAGAATGACGGTAACTTTTTCAGTGAATTTTTAGCCGTCATCCGTGTCTAACGTAAGGCAAATGCTACAAAGGAATTGAAATCAGCCATTGAACGCATCATCACTGACTGATCTGGTACTTTTATGTGAAGTCTAGTAGGAAAGATTAATTTACGACACTCAGTCTTTTGGAACAGTATGAGGTTTCATTACATAGCCATAAATGAACGGTACGTAACCTATTATATTTAATAATAAGGTATTACAGCACCGAAGGTTTTTAAAGAACGCATAAAATGTTTGTTTCATTCTGCAACTTAGGCAATACGTTATACGTACATTATAAAAATTCCAAAATTAATCACAATAAATTCTTTGCAAAGCCTTGGGCACTCATTACACATCTTTAAGGACAGGAATAGTTCGGGATATTTTTGCTAATGATGTCCGGAATTCTGAAACCAGTTCTTGTGGTCCTGGGATGCATATAGAGAGTTGTCTTAAAACGTGTCACCTCTTGTTTTTTTTTCTCTTCACATTAATTGAAATTCAGAATCCGTTTCTACAATATTATTTTTCAAAGATATATTCGTCAAAGAGATACCATTATCTTTAATACCTCAAATATATGACGGACATGCGGAAATAGAGAGGATGCTTTAGGAACTATATTCTTAGGCATAGCAATGAGCCATTTTCTGCGCGTGACGTGTCTCCATCGACCTGAAATTACAGTTCAGGTAAATCATCTAAAACCTTTGAATCCGATACCAATAAGGGCAGTGACATAATACATTCTCTCAAACAGAAACTCAATTTCTGTTTTCATGTATATATAATTTCAGAATTAGTTCCTTTATATGCACATTTAACTTTTTTATTTTCACCTCAAAGAGGTTATATATTTGAAAAACAGAACTTGCCTTGGAAATATCTTTCTTGCTACACCATTTACGGATATATGACACAATTCTCTTCTCAAGGTGTACGCAACGCAATTTCCCTAAAACAGTACAATTTGTTTTTAATTATAATGGTGACAATTAATTTGTTTTGAACTCCACAGAATACTAGCAATTGTGAAATGGAAATTCAACGATACCTGCGGAATGTACTGGTAAATGTCAGAACCAAATCACTACATTGGAGCTTATGACGGTCTCCTATTCTCAATGGCTTTCAGATGCATTTTTCTGATTCAGTATGTTGTTATTTACTCTAACAATTAAACGAGCTCCTAATCGTGTCATGCATTTCCGCAACACATTAAATTCTCAGTATACACCACGACTCACTTTTGTGTTTCATTTCCTGCCCAAAACGAAATTTGCCACTAATTTTCATCGGAATTGAAACCAATAGATACCCGTTAACAGCTTAGCAGAATTATCCAATAATAATAAAATGTTTCAGCATTTTAACGGCGAGCAAACACCCAAGGACTGGGATCCATGATTATACAATAATAGGTTCACTCATAGACTTAGAAAGCATCCGATGTATACTGAATTTTAAAAAAAGCAATCATTCTGCAAAATGGTTTATTTTATTACATTTTACATTTTAGTTTCCGAACATATTCTATAAATCTTTTTCCATTTATATATTCAGCTTTAATATTTTTGCAGTTTGTTTACATATTGACTTTAATAGTTTAGCAGCTTATTTCACCCAACATATCTTTTTAAGTAGGACATCTCGAAAATTTTATATAAAAATATCATGTGAATCTCTGGCTTTGATGTCGAAAACCAGTTATCCAAAACTCCAGCATCTGAGGATTAGTCGTCGGAATTTTTGTTATTGAACATTTTATGAAATACCCTCCTTAAACTCATGTATTAGTACCAGTTTCTTTGAGCTGCTTAATAAATGTTTTGGAAATTTCTTTATAAAACTCATGTTTTACCCTTACTTGTGGTCTTATGATACCATATGTGTCTCGGAGAACGCACGCTTGGCGTTTAAATTGGTCAAAAGGAAATTTGAGAATTGGTACCTATCCGCTGTGATGCTTCGGCATAGGCCGTTTGCAAAGGCATGTTAATTTGCTTTCACAGCTTAGGGGATACCTGAAACTGACGGTTGCAAACCGATAAGCTTTGGATGCGTAAACATCTGAACTGCATGGCGACTTTTACTACGAAACGCGTATGCCAAAATTAATTATATCATGCAAATTTTATTCTTTTAGAGAATGAAAGATAGCTTCTTTGAAATGCCTCATGATCACAGACAAAGAACACGTAATTGCCGTGTGACAGTGTTTAATGATATTATCTGATTAATAGTAAATACAGAAATACATGAACTAAATAAATAACATTTGGTATTATGACACACAAAAAGAAAAATAATTTAAGCTATTTATTCTGGAATATATAAAATAATGTACTTAATATTTATGCCAGAATATTTTGTACATAATAAACATTTATCTTGACTGTGTTATAAAAATTTACTGTCTCTGTTTTTTTTTTGTTTTTGTTTTTTTGCACCGCAGAGAACACCTTTCGGCATATTGCATCTAAGGATACGTAGTTATTGGGGGTTTTGCTATCGCTGTGAAAAGGTGCTTAAAATAATCTAGAATACCTGCATTCCCGTAATGCACTTTTTATAAACTAAGACCGCAAAAATGATTTCGAAATTTGTTATTTCATTTATTGAAAAGATACCGAAAATTCCTTTTTTCCTTAATACTTCATTCAAAGCGGCCATAAAAATTCCTGGCTACTTCTTTTTCCAGGTTCCTATGCAATTTCAAAAAAACATTTTTGAAAGTGAAGATCATCGAAATAATTGGCGTCAATGAACAAACAAAGACAGGGCTCTTGTTAGCCCACGGTGGCCAACAATCCACAGCATATATCATTCCACGGCTAGATATCGAGAGATCTGGGATTCATTTCACCGCAGTGGACGAATAACAATTTTTCAGTTGCTGTGTGTTGCTAAAACGTGGAAAGAGCAATGTCTTTGTTTATTCACTAACACCACGTATTTGGAAGATTTTCACTTTGGATCTCGCCCTTTGGATTTAACTGCTATAATTAATATACACTGAGTGACCACTTTATTATGACCACCACCTCAGTACTTCGTCGGACCACCTTTTGCCTTTTATACTGCGTCGATTTTCCTTGGCATGGACTCCACGAGATTTTGATAGATGGTTTGTGGAATCTGAGATCATGCTTGATGAATAGCATTTTCCAGGAGTGCGAGAGTGCAGGGTTGTGAAGCCAGCTGTCAGATGGCTCGCTCAATTTCGTCCCAAAATTCTCAATTGGGTTGAGACCTGGAGATTGTGGGGGTCACTTAAGCAAAGTAAACTCACAGGCATGTTTTTGATACAATCCTGTACAATACGAGCACTATAGCAGGAGGCATTATCTTGTTGAAAGTAGACATCGCAATTGGGATAAACCATCCACATGACAGGATGCACTTGGTCCGCAACGATGTTTAAATATGATGTGACAGTCAGACGTTGATCAACACGAATTAAAGTGCCCAAAGCATGCCAAGAAAACATTCCCAATACCATAGCGTTGCCTCCACCAGCTTGAAGGTTTGTAGCAATTCATTTGGGGTCCATGCTTTCGGGCGGTTTTCGACAAATTCTCACTCGGCCATCGGCTTGGTGCAACTGAAAACGTGATTAATCGGACAATATAATTTGCTTCTAATTATAGACTGTCCAATCCTTGTGCTCCTGTGCGAACTGGAGACGTTTTCTCTTGTTAACTGCAGACAGCAAAGGTGTTCGAACAGGCCTTCGGCTGGCATAACCCATCCGATGCAATGTACGGCGAACAGTGCGTACTGAGATCATTTGGGGGGATCTTTGTTTAAGATGGTCTGTAATTTGCTGCACTGTTGCTCTTCTGTTGTGTTTTACCAGTATGGACACTCTCCGTTCCGCCCGAGTAATCACAAGTCGATCACGACCACACGTTGCACGTAGAGACCCAGTTTTTTGGCTGACAGTCCAGTCTTTAAGCACTTTAACAACAGCTGCTCTGTAACATTTCAAGAATACGGCGGTTTCGGTGATATTAGCTCCATGACTCCGCGTTCCTTTAATCAACCCACGATGAACCTCCGTGAAATCGCATTTTTTTACCAATCTCGTCACCCAGAATTCACTTCTACTACTGTCGCAAGCACTAAACTATCCCATTTTATACTAGCCTCACCCTCTGGGGCAACAACGTGCATCCATAGCTCATTTGATTAAACCTGTCAGGT
This sequence comes from Macrothele yani, assembly GCA_039090855.1. Taxonomy (NCBI): domain Eukaryota; kingdom Metazoa; phylum Arthropoda; class Arachnida; order Araneae; family Macrothelidae; genus Macrothele; species Macrothele yani. The sequence continues at coordinate 110,048,072 of CM077034.1, read as the reverse complement.
GGTCATAATAAAGTGGTCACTCAGAGTATAGCCAGTGTCGCTAATGCCCACCAGATGGAGACATCTCAATAGCTGAGTCCATCTTACGGATTTATGATGTCAGAAGCTGACAGAAAATAACACATAGCGCCGGGGATTGTTGGCAACCGTGATGTAAAATTAATGCAAAAAAAAAACATTTTTTCTGTTCCTAATAACAAATCTATTATTCAGTTCTAAATGTATAACAAGGGAATGCTTAAAGAACTTAGATCTCATCTCACCAAAGTTCCTTGCACATATTAATGAGAAAGATAGCTGTTACTCATTGCCGTTTTTTTTAATATATTCCCGAAAACAGCTCATTCAATAGCAGTACACCGAAAAGAACCGGTGAGGTTGTACTTCATACAATAACTTTACTTAACATATATGTCCATGTTATGCAAGTAACACGTGACGAAATCCCCTGTTTTTAAATTAAGACATCAATAAGCACATAAATTAAAATTATTCAAAAAAAAATATACATGATAAAACAACATTTATACTACATTGAACGATGCTCTGACAAATGGAGAAGAGAACTTCAAGCATTTTCTTTTAGTTTTATCAAAATCGATAAACTATCAAAGCAGGTTGCCACTATAATAGGAAAAATAATATCCAGTTCTACATGCATATGTTTGTTCGCAGTAAACTATGAGTAAAGAAAACATCTTAAATTATAGTAGTATGATTTTACATTGATGGTGTCCAGGACTTCAGTAAAATTTGGAAAAGCTCTTAAAAGGGCGTATAATACTACAATTTCAGGAGATTGTTGCATAATCAGATGTTGGTCCTAGAAAAGCGCTGACAATATAACAGCTGTATACCGTGTCACTGCCGATGATTGCGATGTGATTGAAAGAAGTACAGGCGAGTTCAAATTTGGTGTTCGTATGTCTCATCCCAGCAAATCTGCTACTCAGTGTTCCCCTGAAACACCACAGATCTTCATTTAAGATGTGTATACACTTCGTAGCAAACTTAATACGGAAAAAATACTCGACGAACTGCCTTCGCTGAATAAAATATGTTAATTTTTAATTGCTATGAGTCGGAAGGTGTTGTAAAACGGCACCTGCAGCATTTAACAGAAATACACCGTCGAGTCCCATTATTGTGACCACCTCTTACTTTTGACGTGAACAGCGCGTAGCAAATTAAAGGAGGCACGAGTCGTGAGCTGCCTTGGAAGGTGTATAAGATGTAGGCAATCTGAAAGCATATCACTCGTTGCTGACATGGGTAAAAGGAGCGATTTATCAGATTTGCAAAAAAGGGTTGATTATCGGCTTTCGGGCCAAGGCAGGCAGGCAGCATTTCTTAAACAGCGCAGTTTTCGAACGGTTCCTGTGCTACTGTGGTTAAAGTCTATTGTATTTGGAGAAATGGCACCATCGCAAATAAGCGCGTGGAAACTTCGGAGCACCACGTGCCATTGAGGTAAGAGGTGAACGTCGGCTTCGAAAATGCGTGAGGTTCAATCAACACGCTAGAGTGGAACAACACACTGGCAGAATTAACCAGGAGGGTTACCGGAAAGGTGTCTAAAACGTCATTTCAGCGAACTCTGCTGCGTACGGGGCTGACGTGCAGACGGATGGACACTGCATCTATGCTAATGAAGGTTCATCAGCAGAAAAGGCCTATTTTGCACTGTATTATCGGAATTGGGTCTCCGCTAATTGGCAAAGGATTGCCTTCTCCGATGAGTCACGTTTTCTGGTTCATCGCATCCACGGATTGTTTTCGGCGTATAAGGTAAAAAACATCTGAGAATAAACAATTTTCAACCATTGCTGGCAAACCACAAGCTGGTGGGGGCAAATATATAATCTGGGGAATGTTTTGTGGCATTTTCTAGGTAAACTGAAACCTGTGGAAAGCACTATTAACCGATTTCGTTATGAATACATCCTTCCAGACCACGTGTTCCCATACTTATTGATTCTTTCCCCTGGGACTTTTATCTTCCAGCCAAATAATGCGACGTGTCACATAGCTGGAAATGTCCGAGAGTGGTTTGAAGAGCACGATGAAGACTTCAAAATACTTCCTTGGCCCCCTATTTCAGCGGACTTAAACCCAGTTGAGCATCTGTGGGACCAAATCTATCGCGATTTTCGTTCTATGGTTCCTCCAACACGCACCCTCCAACAGCTGCCAGATGCACTTTACTCAACATGGCTCCACCTACCTGTGAACACGTTCCAGCACCTTACTGAGTCACTCCCATCCCGTCTACTGCCTGCCGGTGTTGCACACGGAGATTACTCAATATATTAGCTGGTGTTCACTGTAATGTTACTCGACCGTGTAATGTGACTAAGTGTAGAAACCATTAGGAACATTTAAGCTAGTCTCCTTTGGATATGATCTCGTTCAACATGTGTTTCTGCTTTTAAAAAGCCAGACTTATTTCCTTCACCTGCATTGATAGTGCGATCAATAATTTTCATTTTTCTCATAATTTGTTGTCCTTGGTTTGCGAGAAAATCATATTTTTAAACTGTAACAGATTTCGTGTACTTTAAACTACTGGAAACGTTTATTGGTAGTAGCGATGCAAACGTGCAAGTATGTTAATCCTTTGTAATATGAAGCGAAATTTCAAAAATTTAAGTGGTTACAGGAAACGCATATGTTCTAAAACTTACGCAAAGATCAAAGTAACATAATCTGAGTGATGTCGGTTTTGTTTTAACCCTCTATGCGTGATATTAAATGAAAACCATCAAATATTTAATTTACAGTATTTAACTGGCAACAGAATTTTAATAAAAAAAACAATCAATGAAAGTTTCCACTGGATTGTGTAGGAGTTCATCATCATTTATGGTGATATTTATCACTTATTGCAAAATAGATGATAGTCTTCTGGACGGCTATAAATCCAAAAAGGGTATATTACCTAACGACGTGTATGGTTCCTTACTTCTTGAATTAATAGAGAAAATTATTTTCATGTGTCTACAAATTTTCCTAATGATAAAGCCTGTGAAAACGATAACTGTAACTTGTTTTGTACAAAGCGCAATACCAGTTTCAAGCTCGCACATGATGTGCTTTCCTCCAGACTTCACAAGAGTCGCTAGGATGCAAAGTTGTCTTACCATTGTAAGTCTGTTTACCATGTGGAAGACCGTTCTCACTTGTTTGTCAACTGTATTGTTACGAAGGAAAACTAGCAGCGGATAGCGCTGTATGTGGACTTCGCTTTTCTAGGGGATTCTCAAGTAATTTTCATTAACCCGATTCAGAGGGGCAAAGATATCGTTGTATACACATTGATAATTTAATGAAGTTACTCATAAGATATGGTTAGCAAGGAGCAGAGGGATCCATCATTAAAATACTCGTGTCAATATTAATGTTACGGTATGAAAAGTTTAGAGGAGAGACATCAGAAACTCCACGTACTCAGGTTTCAAAGTTAATTACTACGCAAATCAAAAGAGGTCGATATTCGACCGAAATTGTAAGATGAACCAAAGGATATTTTTTTCCCAATGCTTCTAAAATATGCGGCAAAAAGAACTTCATAGTCTTAAAACAGGTAACTTTCATTGAATTTGTTTGACTTAAAGGTATTTTAAATAAATAATTTTGTTGTAAACCGGTATATTAATAAGTTATACTTTAGAACAACGAAATTTTCGCACCAAGAAGAAAGCATCGGATTGAATTGAAATTTAATGGACGTAATGATACAAATGAATGAAACACATGATGGCAAAAATAGAGCTGTAAGACAATTACAAAGGGATCTGTGGCAAGCAGTATGGTCATTTTTGAGGGTGTGTAGCACCGTCTCGTGTTGCGATACATGCTGCAATATGGTCCGGCATGGAGGCAAACAGACACCTGTTGTTACCTGCGGCAGACTGGCCCACACGTATTCGACGGTCGAAATCCCGGATAGTTGCTCACGGTAGCAACCGGGGTTTCAACTGTTCCTACACATACTCGACACGGGACATGTCCGGGGAGCGGGCTGGCCATGGAAGTGTCTGGACATGAGGTAGGCAGTCCTGGGCAACCCCGGATGTGTGCGGGAGGGCATCATCCTGCTGGTATCGCTCACCTGGAATCCCGGCCAGGATTGCAGCACAACGGGCCGTAGGACCTCCTCTACATACCGCTGGCCTGTAATGATCTACCTATCACTACTAGAACTGATAGGTTATCGTAGGCAATGGCTCTACAAACAATATTTCCTGCAGAGAGGTAGGTGTGGAGCTTGATAGCGTGGTTGGGACTGTGCCGTTGACACGGGGACCTCCAAACCCGGACACGATGATCATCTGTCCCCAAAATGGAGCAGCACTCATCGCTGAACACCGCACTTTGACAGTATGTGGTGTTCCTCGCCGCTTTGTCCTGGTACCACTGCAAATGGAGCCAGCGATGATCCCGTGTTGATAGAAGCACACGTCAAGGTCGTTGGGATCGCAGATTCACTTCCGCGAGACTTCGGGAAATGGTTCGTGGGCATACAGGAGCCGTAACATGTGCTTGTATAGTTTACCGGTCCCCGTTGTATCGGTTCGCGCCTGGTGCACGATCCGTCGATCCTCTCTACCGGTGGTCCTTGTGGTCCGTCCGGAGCCGCCGCTCCGCCGTGTGGCAGCGCCGTCACATGTCCGCAGCTTCCAACACAGTCGGACGGTTTGCTCAGAACGATCCAAGTGACAGGCTATACAGCCGTACCAACCAAACTGTTGTTGTCAGCTCGACGATGAAGCCTCTCTCAAGATCCGTAAGTTGCTAAACTTGACGACTCTAGCATCTACTCGCCATTTCTGACACTCTCTTGCTTTTGCTTACGTCGGCCGGTGTTTTGGGCTTTCATGGGGCATCGACTATACGCCGATTTAAAAGGCTTCCGGTTCGTCCTTGTAGCGCTACAACAAGGTGTGCAGTCCTGCTACCTCGAACCAAACGTGGATCATTTTCAAACCAGCACGCACTCTAGCTAATTGCAAATTTTCGCGGTTGTAGCATGATTTATTCTAGGTGTCCAAATTTCATTGTCCGTGAGTGTATTTTGAACTACACTGCCTGTAAGAGAAAATGTCACACCACGGAGACGTGTCAGAGTGGATGCACAGGTGCACGTTATGCAACTGATTGTATTTGAAGGCCAATCTCACGAACAGCGCAGGAAAGTCAAAGCAACAACCAGCCCGTGAGGCCAGCAGGTGAGACTTCGTCATGGCCGCGAGAAGTGTGTGGTTCTGCTGTAACCGTGTTTGGAGAACGAACATCGGGTGCCAATACCGTTAAAACGCCATCATATGCGATTTCTTCAAACTGTCCCAGGAGGGATCTGTGCAATATCGTAGGAGGACCAGAGCACGGAGACGGACGTCCAAGCGTAGTGAACATTGCATTTGACGTCATGCCTTAGGGGAACCACAGACCACAAGAGGCGAACGTTTGCGGAGTGTAAGGGAAGTTTGAATGCATTGAAAACGACGCAGACAGTGACGCGTCGAGTGACTGCGCCTGGTTTGCTGTCCAGTCGTCCTTTGGGGGCTTTCCCTAACAGCGAGCGATCGTCGTCATCGCTTGGCATGATGTTCCAGAGCTCCGTCGGGTACCGAATACACGATATGGTGTTATTTGACGAATCGCAGTTCTGCCTCAAAACGGATGATCGCCATGTGAGAGTCTGGAGGCGGCTTGGCCAACGGGCGAATTCTTCCGCAATTTTGGGCGCTACAATGCCCCGCAACCCCTAATTATTGTGTATGGTGCTATCAGCGCCAACCGCAGCTCACTACATGTTCGTATTACGGGCACATAGACGGCACGCTGCTATTTTGACGCGGTGATGCAGTTCGTGGCATTACTGAATTTTCAGGGTATCCCAATAGCCATTTTTCAGCAGGTTACCACCCAGCAGCACACCGCTCGGATCAGCGTGAATAATTTTCACGGTGCGCAGATGCTTCCCGGGACAACACGATTTTCCGACCTCATTCACTTCAAGCATCTGTAGAACAGGATTGTCCGTCGGTTGAGCACCCTCTCATCCCCGCAAAATGAAGATTAACTGTGAATTCGGATCAAAGGCACGTAGTCCACGATACCCCAGGGCTCTATTCGGTCTCTCATTACCGCGATGCCACGTCGGGTTCAACACTGTATTGCACGAAAAGAAGGCCACACTCCTTATTGATTAGTCAGTATATTCGGCCACTGGAACCTAATTTGTATGTGACAAATAAATCATTTGTCCGGACATATTTGACTATCTGTGTGTGAAGTCAGACCTGTTTCCGAGCATACCTTCATGGCGTGGCATTTTCTCTGTCAGGCAGTGTATCATTTCTGAGAAGGGAATTTGTATATCAACATTTTATTGAACAGTCAAATTAAGCGTCTATGATAAATTTCTCAGAACTTTTTTATCATTTTTCAGTCGAATCTCAAGTAAAAGTGCAAATAAGGTTTTGAAGGATTTCAATAATAGTTAGTTCTTTTAGAACATTCCTGGGATAATTTCTAACCAACATAATGTAAACAGCATGAGAACAAATGACGAGGCGCGGAATATCCTTTTTCTTGTATGTTTGAAGATTCTTTTAGGCCTTTTATACACTATCTACCAACAAATAATTGGAGAACTGAGATAGCAAAGGAACAAGAAGTTCATTCACCTTCAATACTTGGTGGAGCCTCCAAGAGCGGCGTTTACAACTGCGACCCTCCGCGGCATACTCTCAACCAGGCGTTGTACGAGGGCTAGCGGTATTTTCTTCCACTCGGCTTGGAGAAGACTTCACCGATTTCGGACGGTGGGGGCACCCCTTAAGTCGTCGCTCCAACTCGTCCCAGAGGTGTTCGATAGGGTTACGGTCCGTGCTCTGCGCAGGCCAGTCCATTCGATTAACCCCATTGTCACCATACCAAGACATGGTGGACCTCGCAATATGACAGGTGCCATTGTCATCCTGAAAGTAACATGGGCCGACCCCGTAAAACTGCCACAACGTAGGAAGCGCATCCAAAGTGCTGCAGTAGGTCTCGCGTTGAGTCTACCAGGAATTGCGACCAAGGGTCCAGTGCCATACCAGGAGAAACACTCCAATAGCATAATTCGACCGCTCCCGAACTTCACAGTTGACACAATACATTTCGGCAGGAGGTGTTCTCCTGGCAGACGCAAAACTCAGACCCTGCCATCCGAACGGTAAAAATTGTGCCTTGATTCCTCACTCCAGAGAACCTGTTTCCACTGTTCAACAGTCCACTGTCGACGTTCTTTGCACCACGTTAGCCGAGCAGCGCTATTGGACTTGGTGATCAAAGGCTTGTGGGCGGCAGCACGTTCATGATAACCGAGCAGATGGGCTTCCCCAAGGATGGTATTCATCGAAAGAACACTCCCGGATGCCTGTTGAAACTCCTCGCGGATGTGGCCCATCGATTTGGTGTGGTTCTTCCGAATTTCTCTGGCCAGCCCCCGTCGGTCTCTAACTCCTAGTTTTGTGGGTCTGCCGGGTCGGGGAAAATTCCGACAGTCATCTCTCATCTTCCAGTTGCTAATCACGTAGGCCACTGTCGATTTTGGGTACTTCAACTCGCTAGATAAGTCACGTATGGATCGGCCATTTCTGTGATACCCGACGATTACACCTTTCTCGAAATCAGAGAGCTCCGAACGGAGTGACATTTTGCATGCGACAGGTTGCGTTGTTGTTTCCCACACGATATTTAACGGGGGCGGCCGTGACGTGCATCAGGACCTCAGATATCGTTGATTTCAGGGGTGTCTGACTACTTGTTGGTAGATAGTGTTAATGAATTATTTTGGCTTATATGTGTGTGTAGTTATAGAATTGAAGATGAAAATAGTTAAATTCCCTGGGACATTGCTGTCTCACATGGCGTGAGCTGCCCGTGCCCAGTATTTTCTGTATGAATGACAGTCTCAGATTCTTAGAAACGTTCCAGTTTATCGAATGGTAAAGAGATTTCTTGACAGAGTTTTTTAATATTGTTCCTAAGATGAACACCTTCAGCGAAATTGGGAACATAGGTTTCTGAGAACAATTTGTTGTACTTTATAGTGCATCCAGTTGTGCCTTATTTTAGAAGAGAACACCACATGTCAGAAGTGACTTTCTTTCCATCTAGGCATCGAATTCTTTTTATTCCATATGACAACACTACTCCGGTATGATATTTAAAAATTCCAGAATTATATTTATTGTTACATTTTAAACATTATACTATAATTCTTTAGCTAAAAAGATAGTAGAGGCTTATCCATGATTTCAAGAAGAATCCGATGAAAGAAAGGTACGGTTTCAAAGAAGTGTAAGTTAAGAAAATTTAGCTCAGCATTTAAAATACTGAAACATTATTTCTCAGAAAGTGTGTACAAGGCAAGAGGATTTCATTAAATTTAAGAAACTCTCCTGTCTTAATAATCCTTCTTCTTGCATCCTTTAAGATACAATTTTGACTTTCTGTTTATGAAGTAAATATATCTGATTTCAGAGCGTTTCTACCATTGAAGAAGTAAATTAGTTGAAAGTAATTTATCGCCACCTTTAATCACCCTCAGTTGTTTTACAAATTTATTGATATCTATTGCTTGACAATTTTCTGTATTTATTTATATTGTGTAAAATAATATTCTGTTCAGTGTGAGCAATATTGTCAGTTGTGAATTTCTGTTAGGCGGACCATATCTCTGAATATTAAGTAGAACGAATGACTAGTAATGCGTATTTATTTTTATGGGAGAAACTATTCTGCTGTGTGTGAAGCTATCGTTTTGCGATAGCTTATTCCTAGCCCAAAGCATCAAAGAGAACGGTCACTTGTTTAAAACTAATTTCAAATTTAAATGTCCACTAAAAATACTAGGAAAAGTGTTAGAAATTCCCTGACCGACATTTAAATTAACTATTCCAATTCCAATTTCTGATAAAATTTCCTTTCTCTGCGGGGTTTCTATTCAAATTTAGAGAACATCTCTCACTTACTCATCTTTTCGACGGAATGTTACATATTTCAAGATATCAAATTAATTTGCTGGTGTGATCCTAAATGTATTCAGTAATTCCCAAATGCCCTTAAAGATTTTTTTTCAAAATAGCACCCTGAAAATATTATTGAATTGTTTCAAATAGTTACCCATTTCATTGATGGTAAATGTGTGCGATACCATTATTCTTCTACCATGATATCGTAGAGAAATATCTGTGATGAAATGCGCTGGGATGTATGCTTAAAGATAAGTTTGTTTCCAATTGAACACATAAATCTGAGAGATTAAAATCTGCGAAAGAGGTGCTTCTACCAAATGACAAAGAACACTGGCTGCAGCAACAGTGTGATACTATGATGTCCTTCGGCACCGTATGCACTCCATTTGCTCATTAAAGAAGTGATCCTTCCCTCATATGCTTTGGGCATAGGAAAAAGCTATCTCACATACTAGTTTCACATACAGCAGAAACATTTTGCTGGTAGAAGTAAATCCCACATTACTAATCATTCATATCAGTTATTATCTATAGATATAATTTGCCTAATGGAAAAATACAACTGACAAAATCACTCACACAGGTTAGAAAAAATCATAACAATAGAAAACGTTAAGCCACTGACAACATCAAAATAGTACGACACCGGAGGCTAAGAACCGGTGACTATAGACCACAATATAAGATAAATTTTAGGCAGATGCAATAACTTGTAAGTTATTTCCTTTTGAGTTGTCGATCATAAGTCTTTATTCATAGCGTTGATTACTCTGGAATGCCAATGCCATTTCTGTGATGCTTACAGGAAACGATTCGTTTCTTCTAATTATCTGGATATCCAATATGTTACTCTGTAGAAAACGGAAGGAATTGCCATTAATTTTGTGGTCTCAGGTCAATAATTGTTTGACGTCGCCCTATCCATGGGAAGATGGGAGCTTTCAAAATACACTGACGGAAAAAAATACCAACACCAAGAAGGGGTTGTGCTAGATAAACGACAGTTGGTAGGCGGTGAGAGTACATCTGCAAGATGACGTCTATGCAAATTTCGTGCTCGGCGCATACGTGTGGCGCTAGTAGCGCCCCTCGGAACATGCAAAACAGGCTTGCTGTAAATACGCGCTGTAACGTTCGTGAGCGTTAGTTATCGTTGTGATTCGACGTGTTGTGTTGATGTTAGTCAAGAATGCCTTTAAAAAGACCAAGAAGCCATTATCAACAGCTCACGAAGTTTGAACGAGGTCGTGTAATAGGGCTACGAGAAGGTTGATTTTCTTTCCGCATTATCGCACACCAAGAAGGGGTTGTGCTAGATAAACGACAGTTGGTAGGCGGTGAGAGTACATCTGCAAGATGACGTCTATGCAAATTTCGCTCTCGGCGCATACGTGTGGCGCTAGTAGCGCCCCTCGGAACATGCAAAACTGGCTTGCTGTAAATACGCGCTGTAACGTTCGTGAGCGTTAGTTATCGTTGAGATTCGACGTAGTGTGTTGATGTTAGTCAAGAATGCCTTTAAGAACACGAAGAAGCCATTATCAACAGCTCACGGAGTTTGAACGAGGTCGTGTAATAGGGCTACGAGAAGGTGGATTTTTTCCGCATTATCGCACACCAAGAAGGGGTTGTGCTAGATAAACGACAGTTGGTAGGCGGTGAGAGTACATCTGCAAGATGACGTCTATGCAAATTTCGCTCTCGGCGCATACGTGTGGCGCTAGTAGCGCCCCTCGGAACATGCAAAACTGGCTTGCTGTAAATACGCGCTGTAACGTTCGTGAGCGTTAGTTATCGTTGAGATTCGACGTAGTGTGTTGATGTTAGTCAAGAATGCCTTTAAAAGGACGAAGAAGCCATTATCAACAGCTCACGGAGTTGGAACGAGGTCGTGTAATAGGGCTACGAGAAGGTTGATTTTCTTTCCGTCTTATCGTACACCAAGAAGGGGTTGTGCTAGATAAACGACAGTTGGTAGGCGGTGAGAGTACATCTGCAAGATGACGTCTATGCAAATTTCGCGCTCGGCGCATACGTCTGGCGCTAGTAGCGCCCCTCGGAACATGCAAAACTGGCTTGCTGTAAATACGCGCTGTAACGTTCGTGAGCGTTAGTTATCGTTGGGATTCGACGTAGAGTGTTGATGTTAGTCAAGAATGCCTTTAAGAAGACGAAGAAGCCATTATCAACAGCTCACCGAGATTGAACGAGTTCGTGTAATAGGGCTACGAGAAGGTGGATTTTCTTTTCGCATTATCGCACACCAAGAAGGGGTTGTGCTAGATAAACGACAGTTGGTAGGCGGTGAGAGTACATCTGCAAGATGACGTCTATGCAAATTTCGCGGTCGGTGCATACGTCTGGCGCTAGTAGCGCCCCTCGGAACATGCAAAACTGGCTTGCTGTAAATACGCGATGTAACGTTCGTGAGCGTTAGTTATCGTTGAGATTCGGCGTGTTGTGTCGATGTTAGTCAAGAATGCCTTTAAAAAGACGAAGAAGCCATTATCAACAGCTCACGGAGTTTGAACGAGGTCGTGTAATAGGGCTATGAGAAGGTGGATTTTCTTTCCTCAATATTGCAGAACGACTTGGCAGGAATGTAGCCACTGTGCATGATTGTTGGCAGCGGTGGTCAAGGGAAGGTACTGCCTAAAGAAGACCGGGTTCCGGCCGGCCACGTGGCATTACTGAGAGATAAGACCGCCGTGTACGGCGTATGGCCGTGACGCATCGTACCCCGTCTGCGGCAGCAATTCGAGCTGCAGTTGCCACCACAGTGACACAACGAACTGTTACAAATCGGTTACTTGAAGGACAGCTCCGAGCCAGAAGCCCTGTAGCGTGCATTTCACTTACTCCAAACCACAGCCGTTTGCGGCGTCAGTGGTGTCAAACTAGAGCTCATTGGAGGATGGAGTAGAGATCTGTTGTGTTTTCTGATGAAAGCCGGTTCTGCCTGGGTGCCAGTGATTGCCGTGTGTTGGTTAGAAGGAGGCCAGGTTCGCGCCTGCAACCAGCCTGTCTGCGGTTGAGACACACTGGACCTACACCTGGAGTTATTGTCTGGGGATCAATTTCCTATGACAGCATGAGCACTCTCGTGGTTATCCCACGCACCCTGACAGCACAGTTGTACGTCGGTCTGGTGATTCAACCTGTTGTGCTGCCATTCATGAACAGCATTCCAGGGGGTTCCAACAGGATAACGCTCGCCCGCATACCGCTGTTGTAACCCAACATGCTTTACAGAGTGTCGACATGTTGCCGTGGCCTGCTAAATCACCAGAAATTTCACCAATCGAGCACGTATGTGACATCATTGGACGACAACTCCAGCGTCACCCTTAACCAGCATTAACCGTCCCTGTATTGACCGACCTAGTGCAACAGGCATGGAACTCCATCCCACAAACTGACATCCAGCACCTGTACGATACAATGCATGAACGTTTGCGTGCTTGCATTCAACATTCTGTCGGTTACACCGGTTATTAATGTACCAGCATTTCACATTTAAAATGGCTCTTTTCGCGCTTACAATAAGCTGTGATCTTGAAACCTTAATAGATTAAATATGTTACCTATACAAATGTGTTGTCGCCATTTCATTCCTCTACAACTATTTTTTCGTGGTGTTGGGATTTTTTTCCGTCAGTGTATGTTAAAAAGCAAAGGCAATATTCTAAACTTTTCCTAGACCTGCGATACTTATTGCAATGATATTACCGACCTAGTCCACGACTTTTCAGCTTAACGTGACTTCCAGAACATCAGGTTGTGTGCAGTTTATTAGCTTGTCTGAAACTATTTTACCCATTTGTATCATACCCCTTAATGAAAAGCATAAGATGTAATATTTTCAATTAAAGACGAAATCCTCAATGAAAAAAACAAAAACAAAACCCAAAACTATTTTCAAAAGAAAAAGGCGTTATACATGCACTGAGGCAAAGGAGTCAGTCATTGCATGAACGGGATAAAGCCACAAATTCCTTTTGCAAGCGTAGAATTCCTAACGACAGAGAGCGCCGATTAATCGCGAAACAAATCTAGTGTACCATACACTTACGTAAACGTTTAACAGAATTTGGTGAAAAACGTTTCCACAATTTCAAATTAAACATGAATTTCCTTTATATACAGAATGTTTTTGAAAGAAATACTAAAAGTAATATTACTTCAGTTATTCTACAAGAATTGTTGGTCTCAAAGTGTATATAATTGGCACGGATTTCATGAGGACAGCTAAGGAGCGGGATTGCAACGAACAGCGATATAACTCTCACAAGTAGACCTCATGAAGTTTAAAAGGATGTGAATGAGAGCTTAACCCAATAATTTTGACTTTCTTAACAAGGAGCTTGTGAGACATGGGAGGGGTTAGCCGGGTTGTAATTGCTCTACCCAGGGCATCTCAAGCGTGTTCTATCGGGTTGAAGTCGGGATATCTTCATGCTGTGAATATCCTCACTTATCAAAGTATTTGTCATTTAGACCAGATTTAAAAGGACGGGCGTTATCAATTGTAAAAAGGAGATCTCCTAAGAAGAAAAATCTTTTCAGCTCTGTGATGTCATATATTTAGCCTTCAGCAGTTAGGATGCCTTCTGGAAACACAAGCAGCGCCTTGCTTTCAATCAACACAATACCCTCCCTAAAAGAAGTCGTCCACCATCGTAGTGATCAACTTCCCTAATTTTCGAAAGAAGGCTTAATAATCTGTTCTTATTCCAAATGACATTACGTCGAGAATCCGTTTTTACGCTGTACTGAGACTCGTTACGGAACAGGAAACAGGTCCATTGATCAGGTCCCAGGGTGATGTCGTCATGCTCAATTCAGACAGACACTACTCTGCTATGATGTTAAGGGGGTGTATCATTGTGTCCTTCGTCTTTCTTCAATACATACCTCTCTCGTGGTGTCTTCACTAAACTCGTATTGCCTCGATGAATCTGTTCTCGGAACATGAGTGTGCTCCTGTGATAATTGCCTGGCTGTGGACGTCTTTCGTCTTGACTTGTGACTCATTGGGATGCCTGTCACAGCCTACTGGCTATTGTTTCGGTTTCCTGGAATTGTATCCAAATAATGGAGATCCATTCGATAATTTCAGCCAGCTTGAATACTTACTTTGCGATTGCGTTACTTTCAATCTAACGATCGCTATCCACCTTAAAGAGACTTACAATCGATGATACGGACACATTTTTAACTAACATTTTCATATGATTTGGAAAACGGTTTAGTCTTTTTCTTACGGAGAACGATTCCGTTCTTCTTTAATAATCTAAAAAAATGCACAACCTTCGGCTAAAAAAACAACGACAAAAGCCCTGGATGTTTTATGATTAATATGTTAAAATTTTTATTTCATGAAACCACTGCTTCTAATTTTCATTTAACAAATGCAAATCCAATGGCAAAGGGATTAAACAGTATTCAATAGTCAGTTTCTGCAGTATTGACTACTACTTTTATATCAGTGTTATTTCACATTAAACAACAAGATGTTGCACAGTTACTTTTTAGACTGAACATTTTGCAGAAGATCACACTTGCTTCAACACACCGAGTTCTTTACTTTTTATTTCTTCGCAGATATTACATTAACCCAGGGGTTCCCAAACATTTTGCGACCGCGCCGACTTTCACATTTCACGCTCTACCTGCGACGATCATGCACCCAAAATAAAAATAAAAATTCCCAAATTCGTGTTTGTCGTATTTTTTAAAAAGCAAATAGTCGTTTACATTACCATCTCGTATTGTTTTTATTGTAAAAACACAAAACTAGAATACAATTTCAGAACTGAATAAGAATCACAATGGTAACACTCTTCATTTGGCTTTTACATTTCTATAGTAATTTTAGAAATTACCTAAAGAGGTATTTGCGTCTTAACAGGATGGGGAGCTTGTTTCTCGTCACACAAAACATCGAATCTGGAAACAATGTTCAGTACAGCTACGTGGATCTCCTTCTCAACATTAACTTTGCTTTTACATCTAAATTTCATTACCGTCAGAGCTGAAAATCCTGCCTCGCAAACGTAGGATGTGGCAAAAGGGAGAATTACTCTTACGGCTTTCTTACTTAATTCTGGGTACTCCTTTGCAACACTATTCTAAAACTGTTGCAGAGCTACTGAAGAGAATGTCATGTGGAGTCTGAAGAAATGTTTATTAACTGTTCCTGCCAAGCAATAGTGAAGGTTGATGGCGGATGTGCTGTAAACGGGTCTGTAACCCACTTGTGTTCATCTGTTTGTGGAGGAAAATATTTGTCAAATTTAACGTTGAGTTGGTATAGCATACTCTCAGCTTCCAACACTTTCGGGCAGCTTACACACTAAGGACGTTCTTCTTTCTTAACAACAGTGCACATGAAACCGAAATCCAAGTACATGTCATCATAATTTCTGATCTTGTTTCTTCTCGCCTGTTTAGAACTAATTGCAACTTATTCTACACCACGTTTTTTATTCAAAAACTTCCCTTATAAACCAACACTCACTTCTAGAAATAACAACGTTCACAGTTGTTAAAACACGGCAGCTCAGTTTTAACGAATATTTATACATGCTACATATGTATCGACTGAAGACTGCGGCCGCCACAACTGTGTAGTGGTCAAAGCAATGGCTTCTGATCATTCGTCCGAGATAGGCTCTAATCCCTGCGAGGCATGGATGTTGTGTTTGTCTAAGGGCGCAGGTTCTCTCCTTTCCCTTGAACCAGGGGCCCTACATTAAGGACGGGCGACTTCTTACAGCCCTTTGAGTTGCTTACGGTTGTCCTTAAACCTGTAATTAAAAAAAGAGTGCTTAGTAAACTAAGCGCGCAACAATTCGGAGGCAGAACGTTATATCTTGATCTCGTTTGGCTCAGTTCATGTTCAGACTGCAGAGGGTTACGCCAAGTTTTTAAAGAGCATTACACGCCGGAACTCAGATGAAGGGAACGTTTTCACAAGAAAAAGAAAGATATGTTTTTTTAACATTATTTCTTACAATTCATTCTTTAAAATATATAGGCTGAAAATTTGCATATTCCGTTTCACTAAAAAAATTAAGTTTTACTGTTTCCTTAAAGTCGCGACCACCCGGACCAAGACCTGCGACACCTTAGGCGTCGCTACGCGCAGATTGGGAACCTCTGCATTAACTAATGCAGCAACACTTCAACAGTTTTCGGTATTTAATTTGAACTATCGGTTATATATAAATATTCTTCTCAATAATTGATCATGAACTTTTTCCTGAAAGGTAGTTATCTTCTACCTAGAAAATTCTAAAAATTTTTTGGTGCAACTATGGAACTCTCAAAGTCGTCAAATTACAGACCATGTTTAAATTTCGTAGAGCGTCAGGTATTTCACATTAGTAAGTACCTGGAGCAATACTTTGTTTTACGATTTTGAAAAGCAACTCAAATTCAATTGTGACAGCTGATCTGAATAACATTTTCTTGGGAAAATTATTACTAAGTTCAATAAGTAAATAAATAAAATGTCGTTCTCTGAGAGTTCACAATGATTAGTTGAATAATCCGTAAAAATACAGTTAAATCTGACAGTGGACACTCCTATATATAAAAGACCTTGAAATGAAACACATTTGGAAGTACACGTTTCTGAAAACAGGTTAAGTAAATGAAAATAATTTGTAGTTCGAATTATGAAGTTCGAGTGTCCCATTATCTTTAAAAGTGCATAATCTTAATTTACCCATGCATCATTTTATTAAATAAATCCTTCAGTGAAAACAGAGCGTTCTGCTAGTATGGAAATGAAATGCAGAAAGGGACAGAAATTAAGTAAATTAAAAACCGGGAATAGAAGAAAAGAACACTTACGAAAGCTACACAATGCCAAACCAACAGTTCAATAAAGAGGGGGAATTTTTGAGGTTAAAGGACGAAGGAAAATTGTTTCTGAAACATATTCAAAACATACATTATCGTGTTTTATGTGCTCAGCAGATTATTACGTTTCCTACTTTGCAAAAGTGACATCTCTCATTATTTGCGATGGTGTCAAAGATAACTAGCATTTTTCTAGAAAATTAATATAAACCGTAATAACGAATAAGGCTTGTATTTACGAAATTAGGTGAAGAAAAATAGGCTTTTCTTCTGATGGAACATGGGAATACAATAGGAGTAATGATTTTTTTTTTTTTTTTTTTTTTGGTTGGAGGTTTAACGACCACCGTGAGCAACTCAATGGGCTATGAGCAGTCGCACGTCCCTAATTTAGGGTCACTGGTTCCAGGGAAGGGAAAGAGCCAGTGCCGTAAGACAAACACAACATCCATGCCTCACCGGGATTCGAACCAGGACCCCGTTCGGACGAATGATCAGAGGCCATCGCTTAGACCACTGCGCCACCGGGGCGGCAGGAAGGAATAATGATGACGCTGCTTCCAAAGGAACAAGTTGCTTGCTATGCACATGCGTGAGTGAATTGATACAATGAGTGAAAAATTCATTTTGTCGCTGCACAAGTCATTTCATTTTAAATACTCCAATTAGTGAACCATTAGTATTTTAAAAGAAATTCGAAAACGTCACTGTATTCCGATTTCCGAAATAGAAAATATTTGAGGAAAAGGATAAAAAATAAAAAAATAAAGGTTTTTAATTTTCAAAAGGAAAAAGCATAATTCTTTGTGCCTTGAGAAAGCCTTCCAGATGAGAAACAAATCACGTCAATTATCTTTTCCCGAATATATTTTTAAATGTATTGAAATCGGATATAATACGAATCTTCAAGCTACGTTCTAAAATCATATTTTGATTCTGGTGTATCAATTATATATTTATTGGATATAAAAGGTATATATATTTTGATACTGTAGTGTTCGAACATTGTGTAGTACTTTGGATCTGAAGTGATGTTCGGTGCCGGATTAGAAAGGTTTATTCAAGTGAACTCCTGAAACGCTCGAGCAATGCCTGTCTTTTGCCGGCTAGTGTTAAAATATTTTAGAAAAATTTAACGTAACTTTAACAGTTTAGAAAAACTTTGAATTCAGGCAAAAGTCGACGGCAAAAGAACAAGAGGACGTCCCCTAGATAGATGCATCGAATAAACAGAAACTTTCACAAATCTATTAGTTGCAGAAATCATTAGAACCGTGGAGAATAGACAGGAATGGCGAACCTTAACTCTGACAGGATGTAAATTCAGTCACAACGATTGAACCGAGCAACGAAGAGAGTGAGCTAAAGTGTTTAACTAAGAAAAATTAGAAATCTCATGTTACATGTTTTTTACAAAAACAGCTGTTTTTTGTACAGTAAAACCTTCATAAAAGAAACCAGCACTGCGCGAGATCACGTATTTAACAAGCAAAACAGGAATTGTTTTGGTATAATGTTAATTTAAACATAATTTGATTGTTTTTAAAGAAAAAAATCAGGAAGTCCCTGGATTTAACAAGGGAGTGCATAGCTAAGATTATTCTTTTTAACAAGCAAAGAAACAAATTCAATGTAATTCCATATTTAACGAGACACAGAAAATCTGATAAGCACGGTTCTGGAATGCACGAACTGAAATGTCGCCATGCGGGGAGAAATTGCAACCGCGAGGGGAATCATAGTGTACTAGTGGAAGAATGTTAATAGACGATCAATTTGGATACATCGAAATCCCAGCACGTGAGATACACAAGAGACTCTTATCGCTACCGTTGTCAAGGGGCTATGACTTGAGTGTATGGCGTTAGGAAATTTGACAATATGCCATCTTCTACTAGGCAAAAAGAGGAGAGGTAGGACACACGACCATCTCAGTGGATTTTTGAGAGTTAATTGCAGGAGAATAATGTAATGGAGGTAGTGTGCGAAGGGGAAACAGGAAATAACATTTCCTGCATTTATGTACATTGTTCCTCTCAGGCTTCGAGTGAAAGGCGCAATGGACATGAAGTTGATAACTCTGTGCACTGCATAGGGAGGAATTGCTTTATTTTGGTTTACGTATTTAAACTGCGGTCAATATCACGGGACAGTCAAGTTGATAATGCTCGAAAGGTTTGATTAATTAATTATAATGTTAACGTGGTAAATTTATTAAATCTTTAATGTTTGTCCAGTTGTTGTGGATATGTAACTTAAACATACATGCATTTTAACATGTATGCACATTTTTACATGTGTGAATTTTCATCCAAACAAGATTTTGAGTGGACCCCTTTTATCGAGGATTTCCCTCAGCCCTATCATGCTTTAGGTCGTGGCACAGGAAATATAAGACTAGAAGGAGAGCTTATCACCTATAATAGGTTTATTATCGCTGCTGATGAGATGAGAGATGTAAAAATAAATTATTTTGCCGTAGTTTTCAAAACACCCGGTTGCTTTATGACTATTTCTGTTTGGAAGGAGCAAAAGATTTGGGTACTGTTTAGTTCAAGCTCAGTACATTGGCCTCTTTAAGGCTTAATCATTTGAATGTCTTTCCTCCCCTTAGCTATTCGCCGAGTTTCGTGTTAATTGCACTGTTTTTTCTTGCTGCATGGATTTTTTTTGAGAATGTGGGTATAGTCAAACAACTAAATCGTAGTTGAACAAGCATTTCGTCATAAGATATTGCCTACTTAGTAATAATAGAACATGATTGCGAACACAGTTCTCTTGTGTTGGGCTTTTCATTATGTAGTTATTGTTGGAAGGTAACAAGATTTGCGAGAGTGGCTTTGCAAATAAGAAACATTTTAAAGTACAGAAACACAACTTTTCATCTATACGCTGTAATGAATGTAGAAACGTCTGTTGAAAAGTCAAGGAGATTCGGAAGTAATGTTTTAAAATTTCTTTTAGGTGTAGTTTTGCTTCGGTTCTATTCATATGTGTTCCATAACAGAGAAAACATATGTTATTAAACCTTACCGGTCCTGTAAAACTTCTCAATGTGTTTTTTTGTTTTTACGTATTAGGAGTTTTGCAATAACTAACTGGTGAGGCGTGTGCTCGTCTTTCTATCTGTTTGTCGAACCGAAATGTCTGAGATCGTGTGTTTGATTCAAAATTATTATGATTTGGGAAAATGGAACATGGAGATGTGCATAATTATCTGTTTAATATCTTACGATAATGCTGCGTAGTTTCAGAGGCAATTGACTCGTACATATTAATCAATTCCTTTGTTAACACCAATTCTTTCAGAACATAAAATAGTTGTGCTTTCCAAATAAATTCAGTGCGGCATAGGAGCCCATGTGCATCCACGTATCTTGAGGGCAGCTTTCGCTGAGCGGACGGCTGCGGCGTCACAAATGTGACCCACTGTCATAACTCGGGCGTCTACTAGAACGATACAGAATCGTTTTTTTGAAGCAGGACTACGGTCTAGCGTGACGCTGACATTGTTGCCACTGAACCCTAGTCACCGTCAAGCACGTTTGCGGTGGTGTCAAGAACGAGTTCATTGGAGGAAAGGATGGCGTTCAGTGAGTTTCAGTGATGAAAATCGATTCTGGTTGTGAGCCTCCGACAGTTGTGTAAGCTTCGTAAGGCTACAAAATGAGGGTCATTTGTCGTTGTGCATCCGCCAACGGCAGATAGGGTCCAACGCCGGGCATCATGTTGTGGAGAGCGATTAGTTATCACTCTCGTACGGGTCTGGTGTTTATACGGGTACTCTCAATAGCAGTACGTACGTGAGCGACATATTGCAGCCGGTCGCCCAACCATTTTGAATGCGATACCCGATGCTATATGTCAGCAGGGTAAAGTCCGCTCACACTTATCTCGGGTTACTCATAGTGTTCTTCAGGCTGTGCATCCACGTTCTTGGCCAGCTTCCTCTCCAGACTTCTCCCCAATCGAGAATCTCTGGGACTGGACCAGACAAAGGCATGCAATACTATCCACCAGCGTGATATTCAACATTCGTACGACTATTGCATTCCACATTGGAAGCTGGTGTTGCTGCAGGAGGAGGTGCAACACCATATTAAAGTGTGCTTTCTATACATTGAAATACGCATTTAAAGGTAAAATGAACATTGAATCACCTCACACGCGTGATCACTTCTCTTGTTGCAGCTGCAATTTTTAATAGTGTTCTTTTTTCACTTTCCGGCAGTGTATATCGTGGGAGAAAATCAGGATCCATTCTTGACAAAATTGGATTCATAAATAACGCTTCATGAGTAAATGGACGATAAATTCGATAGGAATAGTCTTATACCCCTCGTTGAGAAAATAGTATTCACTATATAACTTGGAAAAAATATTATATATATGTAAAATTTTTGTTTTGTAGAAGATTTTGCTGGTATTGCCATAAATAAAAAAAACGAATCAAAATGGTTCGGCGAAACTTGTTGACCCTGGTATTTGTTAGTAGGAATCCAGAGCTAGCAGGGTCTTGCCCTAAAGAATTACGCTAAACGTACTTTTTGGTTCTAACGATTGCGTCTTCGAGACAGGCTGGCCGACCTTGTGATACTGCCACTGAGTCATCTCGGAAGGTGTGTTTTCTTACTTGGCCCTTCGACCGTTTCACTGGCCAATATGTTGGAATGAAATAGGTCATTTGAGATTTCTTCTGAGAGACCTGTACGTTTGGGATTATTGAGTGTTGTTGGTTGTGGAACCGTAGCATGTATTTCGGTTTATGAGTGATGCAACATTTGAACCAAGAGCATGTTTTTAAATATGGTAAGTGAAAAGCAGTGCGTTCGCAAAAAAAAAAAAAAAACTTATGCTGGGGTGAACGTCGAGCGAAAGTATATTATGACCTATCTCTCTTCTAGATTTAATCGTGACTTTTATACAAATACGAAACAAGGTTTGGCGAAATAATTTTTAACTGGAGCATATAGCGAGACTGTTAGAACTGTGACTTTGAGATTTTTCTTTCTTTATTTTCGTATTACGTGTTCCTTCTCTCGGAATTTCTTTTACTTGTCTCATCTCCGGATGGGAAAATTGGTGGGTAAATTTTGTGTTCAGTACAGTATCATTGTGATTTCTCACCAATTCAACAGCGAGTAACCAATAATATTTATTAAAACGTTCCACACGTGGGTGGTATGTACGGCTTCCGGAAACATTAAGGTTAAGGACTGGTTTTTCGTCGCCGAAAAGCAGAAAAATAACTAACTCGTGGTACGGAATGTGATGTTCCCTTCAGTCGTAGGCTAGAAATTTATATATGAATATTTGAAAGAACAAAGATGTGGATTTGGGGAAGTTTTGTATTCAACAAATGCTCGTTTATCGTATAAAGAAAGTGTTACCTTGTCTAAAAAAAATGTAAGGTAGATATTAGTGAAGATACTGTGCAGTGCTTACGTACTTGGATTTTTTCGTAAGAAAATATTTAGGGTGATTGTATGGTAGCGTTTTCTCATGGACGTGGTTGTGTAATTCTGGACGAAAATATAGGAAAGCAGCATTTATATCAAAATAAGAGAAAAGATAATGACTAATATTAAAGCTTTGAAGGATCGACTTAAGGCCCTCAGTTAAGGACAACGCAGCAACATATTGCAAACTCAATTCTCTTTAGACATTCCGTAAGCATAAATCTAGAGCGTCAAAGAGAGGAGCAACAAAGCTCCTTTTCCTGAAATTTGGAAATCTGGTATCGGGGCTTCATTTGCGCTCTTAGTTTCAGTGATATTTCAAAGAGAATTTTGTTCCTCAGATAAAAAGAATATACCATGCAAAAACGTTGACCAAAATCTTAATGGTTCTTGATAATGATGCTGATGAGTTTCCAAATTTTTGCGATTCCGTACTGGCATTCAATAGTTTGCGTTAACCAAAACAGTGTCTCTGTTGCAATGAATGTACCAGAGATTCATTAATTTCTATAACGCATATTTCTTGAGAAGTTCCTTTCCCCAAGCAGTACCTTATATGGATAAGGATCATTAGTTTTCAATAATAGAATTTTACAAACGTACACTGGTTGTTATGCTATTTTCAACATTGCAGAATATAGAGGGTAAGTGAGGGGGAACAATTTTGAATAAGTTTGTGAAATTTCGCATGGGCTCCCGAGAGAATGAAATGAAAGATTTCCCGAGCAAAATTGTTGAATTTCCTTAGCTTTGCGAAGTTGAAGTCGTAATGAAAGTAGTACCAAATCTCCTACAGCAGTTAAACGGATTTCTCAAATGTGTAGACTTAATAGATGTGGAAGCACAGAAGTTCCTTGTTGTTGTTGTTTGGGGATTTAACGAAAACTCTGAGCAGCTGATATGATCATAAACGTAGAATGATTATAAACGTGCGCCCGTCCCTTATCTGAGGATAATAGGTTCAAGAGATAGAAGAAATCCAGCGCCGTAAGAAAAACACAACATTCATCAGCATTTGAATCAGGATTCGTCTCGGTCGAATATTCAGAAGCCAGCTCTAAGACTGCTGTGCTACGGCGGCCGGCCGGCAGAACTGTGCGACAAAGGATGAAAATAAAAATTTAATAAAGCTGGATACCAAGGAGTTCGAGAATGATATTCCTCAAGAGGTGAAGGAAATTAAATATTTTACAACGCAGCAAATGGCTAAAACTTTTCGCTGATCAGTTACAGTTATTTCTGAAGATGCAAGTAGCGAGATCTGGAAGTTTCACAAACTAACAGGGTAAATCAAAATCAACATTTTATCTACAAAATATTCTACGATAATACAAAATGCGTTTTCCAAACCTTACTGCAAAGCATCGGGAGCGTGATTGTGCAAATTTCGCAGCTTGCACTTTATTCTATTCAATTTGAGCTACATATTAATATTCTATGTCATGGGCCATATCATCATCATCATTGTCAACCTTTATCAATCCACTGCTGGGCGAAGGTCTCCCCAAGTTTCCTCCACAACAGTCTGTCTTGTGCCAGTCTCCTCCATGTCACCCCTGCATACTTTCGAATTTCACCCACCCATCTCCCATGTGGTCTTCTTCTGGTTCTTGTCCTGTCCCTTGGAATGCAATCTAAAATTTCGGCTGTCCATCGATGATCTGATCTGTCCTTCTGGCAGTATCTCCAGCCCATTGCCATTTCAGGGATTTAAATCTGATCATGATGTCTTCCACTCTTGTCATTTTTCGAATCCACGAGTTACTCTTCTTATCTCTCCTGGTTACACCAAGCATGCAGCTCTCCATGATTTTTTGAGTTGTCTGCAGCTTTTGTATGTCTGATTTAGTTAAGGTCCACGTCTCTGCACCACACGTAAGCAGTGGAAGGAAGCATTGATCAAACACTTTTCTTTTAAGACATAATGGCATATTGCTCTTGACGGATCTTCAAGTCCATCAGATACTTTACAGTGAAGTTGAACTTGATATTACAGATATAAGTGTTTCGTTTGTCCGTTGTTTTATTTCTTCAATTTACATAAGTGTCATACACATTGCACGTTAACAAAAGAGCGTATGCGCGTATATACAATGTGAAATCTCATGCTTTAAAATGTGCAAATGCATATTCCATGAAGAAATATGTGTTGTAGCTGGTAACGCTGCACCTAACCACGAAAATGTAATACTTTTCCTGTACCTAGTGCCAAGAAAGAAAAGATATGGTGAACTAGTCCCACGAGATAGGAAAGCCACGAGGCCCAGGGTACCAAGTGAGAAATGATGAATAATAAAGAAATATGAAGTTACCGATTTACTATGCTTGTACTTTCTGTTAAGTTTCTGCATTGTAACTCACTGAATATATCGAACGTTAATAACTTAGAAAATACTCAGGCTATTTTTGAGAATTCACGAAAGCTTATTCGTGTTAGTGATTATTATATATGAGCGATGGCCTATTTGAATATTTTACGTCACCTTTGCCTAACATAAATTGTTTTATCTTTTGTATATCCTTCTCCCCCAAATGATATTTAAAATATTTAAATTCTAATATGTAATATTAAAAAATGCATTACGAAAGAGTGTTTAGTTAAGTGTTGGAAAAATATGTTACATAAATAAATCAAAACTAGTTCTTTCATAAATATTATTTCTTGAGAAAAAAATTACAAAAAAAGTTTTAAAAACGTAAATTTTAAGGATCATTAGAATGCAAATTTTACCTTTCCTGCTTCATCCTTAAAAATACAGATGAATGGGGACTTCAAGTAAAACAAAACTTCGTCCTGCAAATTCTGGTTGTATCGATGACAGGATCTTACGTTCTCAGATTGATTTATCCACGTAGGCGCCGAGCGCGAAATTTGCATAGACGTCATCTTTCAGATGTACTCTCACCGCCTACCAACTATCGTTTATCTAACACAACCGCTTCTTGGTGTTGGGATTTTTTTCCGTCAGTGTATAAAACTGTGCTGTTTCCCAATAGTGATATAGTGGTAGGATTGCACAATTCCATCCAATCTACACCTGAAGATTTGCCACTTATTGTCTACGTAAACATAGTTTATCTTTAAATTCTGAAATGTCGCATGACAGCTTTCCTCCTGAGTCATATTAGCTCTTGTTCCTTCTTCTTATTTAAATTTGCAAATATGTGAAAACGCATGAGCAATTGTAACTTAGAATTACATTAATAGACTACTTAAGATTGTACTGTGCCCTCGGCATATTATTGTACGCAGGAATCTTTTTCTCATGCGCACACGTCTATTACATATGGGTTCATTGAACAGTGTTAACCAAAGACAAAGAGAAGGAATTAAAAATATAATTCTTATTCCTCTCAGGTAAATGGTTCATACCCAAAAAAAATTGAAAATTCAGGTAAAAAGCAATCAAAGCCCCACATTTTGATGAAATATGCCTGAACAAAATTTGATTTATGACGAAATTATTGCGAAATAATGAGTATGCAGGTAACAGATTTGATTCGTTCTGGTGGTCCCTTACTATTCAAGGATCTGGTGTAGAAAACGGGTATCATAGTCTTATTACAGTTTCAAATATTTCGTCTTTTCTTTCGCTATGGACATAAGCAGTTTTCGTGTCCTAAATGTGTGGCGCTGAAACATGGAAATGTCACCATTAACCAGTTTATTGCTTCCTTTGTAATACATCATGGCTTGATTTTACAGTGATATATAAAATAGAAATTTTTGGACTTGCTCCGGAAATTTTACTACAAGTGATCTATCCGAAGGAAATATTCTTCGACTCCTATTTACAGATACATTAACAATAATCTTGTGCGTTATCATAAAGAAAAAAAAAAGGCGGGGACAATAAAAGTAACTCTTATTTGCAGTTTAATTGTTTTTTAATTGAGAATTATAAATAATAAGCTGGACGATCTAAATACGTTTGCTCTTTCACTCGAAACGTCAAAATTAACATTTTTCGGTAGAGATACAGTTTTCCTATGAAAATGGTACCAAAAAATGTCTTCTTAATTTATTAGACTGCGCTGCGAAAGAGAAGTAACCGAATGCCTTTGCATGTGGAAGATTGGGAATGCACGGTTATGCCGATTTTATTTGCGCTTTCCAACCGTAGGTTGAAGAAGCGTATTTGCTCCAGTTCCTTAGTGGTGTTGAAACTAGAAAAAAGATGGCGCGACCTGTATTTTGATGACGTCAGTAGACAAATAAATGTTGGATTGCATAATTATGGTTATGTTTCAGAAAATATTAAGTATTCCAAGTTATAAAATGAAAATATTTTAACCGATGTTCAAATTTTCATCCTTGGGAACGTATTAATTGTGAAGAAAATGTGTCTAGAAGTTTTTCCATTGGAAGTATAGGAAGCAAAATTACTTGACGTCTACCTTAAAGGAACAATTCTTGTACTATGCAAATTTTATTTTGAAAACGGCTCTAGGGATTTTGATGAAAGTCGTTAACCTACTGTTTTCTGGTACTAGAAATCGATTTAGCTTGATCTCGACTTTAGGAAAATTCGTTTAGTGGGTTAAATAACCATCCTGAACTACCACGTTTTTAGCGTCATGGCGTCGTCCCATTGATGTACCCAAGCTTAGAAATCTTATGATGTCACAAGCTCGCGATTGAGATGTTGGCGCGCGATCACGCCATTTGTCTAATTAAGTCACGTGCTGTGTGTGGATCCTATTAAAGTTTTATGACGTCACACTCTTTCGAACAGATGGTTGCGATTCCCAACTGCCTCATTAACTCACGCGTTGTGTGCGTATGACCGTCCGCACGATAACTCGCGAAAAAAATCGTTCGATTTCAATGACAGTTTAATATGTGGTAGGTGACCACCTGGAAAGGAACCCTACTGAAAGTGGACGAAATGAGGCCAAAGTTCAGGACATGGGAGCGGGATCCATTCCACTGCTCTTATGCGTCATAACTAACGTAAAACAGTTCGATTTCAATAAAATTTTAGTATGTGGTAGGGAACCACCTGGCGACACACCCTTTTGAAAATGGGCGAAATGGGGTCAAAGGTCAGGACATAGGAGCTAAATAACTTCCATCGCCATTATGCGTCATAGCTTACATAAAATTGCTTGGATATGGATGAAATGTTGGTATATTGTAGGGGCCTGCCTGCGGACGAATTTTATTGAAAATGGGAGAAATGGGGTCAAAGCTTAAGACACAGGAGCGGGATCTATTCCATAGCCCTTATGCATCATAACTTACGTAAAAATGCTTCGATTGCGAAAAAATTTTATCATGTTATTTCGGAGGTTTACCAAACCGGTTCTGTTGAATATCATCAAAATGGGATCAAAGGTCTCCGAGTTTTATTCCACAGCCATTATTCTCATAACTTGAGTGATAACTTGAGTAATGATTTCTGGTATGGTGGAAAGGAGGAGGACTCTTGTATATTAGGATCAGGAATGTTCTCTACTCATTTTGCACATGAGCTTACCGCCGCAAAAGAGCGTATCCTTGATGGTAAAAATGTAGTGGGCGTCATTGGGTTGCTAGCGATATCATTAGTTACATTCTATCGCCGTGGGTGGAAGCAGTTCACTAAAAAACTCTTACGGTCTTGGTGGAAGAGTGCACCAGAAAATGTAGATGCTTCCTGTTGGACATCTGAGCAACTTTTTCTAGTCATCAGTTGTTAGCTCAAACCATCGCATAGACATTCAAGTCGCAAGGAAAACACGGCGTCCCTGAACCATGTCCATGTTCCATTTTCTCTTTGAATGCGCTTACAGTACTCACGGTGGTGTGTTGTTGATAACTAACGAAACGTTAGCTGTGTAATGATGCTGATAATGTGTTTCCGCTGTTAGATGTGCATGCTAATAATTAAGTTCGGCAAAGAATCTTCAAACAAGCGCCACCCAGGTTTGTATCCGTAGTCCAGAAGAGGCACATCGGAATAGGATCTTCCATTACTGAGAGAACTGCCTCTGTTCTGCGGTCGTAAAAGTTTCAAGGAATGACCATAGTTATTCATCAGTGAAAAATCCTGGATAAAATGACCACAATCCTCCTGTCGCCAATATAGAAGCTATAACTCAAATCTTCGACAAAAGATTATATATGTGCGAAAACCGGTCGAATCTCTTTTCTAGTGAATTCTCACATTCCGAACATGTGTGGCATTCCATGTCGGAAGGGTTTTTAAATGGAATGTAAGAGATTGTGCGGATTTCAGATAACTTATAGTAACTTAAAATGTAGTCTGCTTCCATTCCATGGATACGAAGAAGTTTTATGCAAACTATAACACCACGTTATCACAGGTGTGAGTATTTTTACAGAATGTATGTGCAACTGATGTGAGTCTATTTTATTGTGTAAAATCAAATATCGTTGCTTACAGCGTTCTTACAAATTTTCAATCGGAAGCCATTTGTAATTTTGCTAATAGTTTTCACTATATTCTTGGAACAACAGTTGCACCTTATATATATCAATAAGCATAAAATTGAAATAGGAAATTGGTTCTGTTGTTTCAGATAGATCACACCTTCAGGAATTACTTGCAGCTCGTTCACAATGCAAGAGGTTATCTTGTGCAAGGTGGATGAACTACAATTAATTCCTCAAGGCGTTATCTGTTTGAAACTTCAGAGCCAACTTTAGTTCAATGTACATCTATATATGAACTGTTGGGGTATACAGCATTTCTTTCCTTAGGTATGTATCTTTGTGTGCATCACATTATACTCGGAAACATATTTTACAAAAAGAAAGTGTGTCCCGCTGTATTTATAAATTTATATATGAATTTACAGGTAATAAATTTTAATATGACCATGAAAGTTTAGGTTACACTTTCAACTGTGGCTCGCAGTCAGTTTATTATTTTAATTTAAAATGACTACAAATTATCTGATAGATGGTACCACGTTGTCTCTTCCGTTGGCTTTGCGTTTAGTGCCATGTCCTGCTTCTTTGTTCCGTTGTTTCTTCAAAGTCTGTAATGTAGAGGGAGCAAGTAAGTTCCTTTTTGTTTCGGGATCGCATCTACTGTGCTCTAAAATGTGGAATTGGAAGAGATTCCCCAATGAAATTAGTTGTATGAGGCTATGGTTATTTCGTGGTGTGAAAGTTAAGGATTGCTGCCATCATGATTCGTAGCGGGTCACTCGGTGACTCGTGTTGGATATGTTTCATCGTTTTGAAAAATCCAGGTGTCGGAAGGAACGCGTATCAAGGGGGAACGTGATGTGTTCTCGTGTAATTGAAAAGTGGTTCCATGACGTATATTTTCGCCGAAGGACATTTCTAGCATCAGGCAATCGAAGAATATCCTAATGTTAAAGTTACCACGTCCTCTGAGACAGTTAGCGACTAGCATCAGTGTTATAGACAATTAATTTGTGTTTCTTCAAACGTGAACTAATAGAGGGAAATTAAATATTTATTTTACAGACCATATTCTGGAATATTTATTTCAAAGGAACTGTCGTATTTCCTCGGAACACACTGGTTTCAGGTGTTGAATAGCATCATCGTAAAGGTTTCCCGTGAAGGTATTCAATCGATTTATTCTACCAAATAAACAGGTTCCCATTCATAAGGAAACAAAATGTTTCCGTAATAATTAATATTTTCGAGTAGGGACAAAATTAGCATTCATAATTTTTTTAAGGGCTACGCAATAATAATCACGAGACCGGAATAATAAACAACTCACGTGAAGTATCTTTCCGATCGACTGATAAATGGCAGTGCACGACTGCTTACATAAATCACAGAGAGAGGGCTAAATGTTCACGAAACCTGCAAAGAAACTCTATTCGGAGCATGCTCATTGCTCAACGTTCCGTGATTGGCTTACGTAGTCATGTGACACTCCACGCGGTAGAAACGAACGGGAAGAATGAAGGGAAGGTTCAAACTATTAAGCCTTAATATTATATAATGAACTTGCTTTAAGTAATTACAAAATCCCATCTGGAACATAAACTTTAATTTCAACACAACGATGCTCCTTCACTTCTAATAAACAACTCCATTAACATACAAACCTGGTTGCCACAACAGACCACGTTCCTAGTAATTCTTGATTATATTACATCTCCTTTCCTTTCTAAACAATAAAGAATACTGACATATACAACTAGTTTAACTCATAATGTTTTAAATAAGTTGGTGTTCTTGTTTGTCGTTTTGGTCTGAGCACGCCAATCTCTTTTAAGGACACAGGAAGACTTGACCTGTTTACACCAGTCTCTTTTAATGAGACAGAAAGACCGTCACCCGTTCAACTTTTATATTCTACAGATTCCGTCCCCGGCAACACCTCTGTCTGACTCTCCTCTTGTCTCCGGTCTGTAGAGCTGTCATTTGTTTCACCACTGGGCTCTTTTGTCTCGAAGTCACTAGACAGCGGATTCCGGGCTCGATTGTA
Source organism: Macrothele yani (assembly GCA_039090855.1). Taxonomy (NCBI): domain Eukaryota; kingdom Metazoa; phylum Arthropoda; class Arachnida; order Araneae; family Macrothelidae; genus Macrothele; species Macrothele yani. The sequence continues at coordinate 110,017,286 of CM077034.1, read as the reverse complement.
AGACTTTCTTAAGATGATTCCGTTTCTGCGCACAACGGCACCACTGGGCTTCTTAACTGTATAATACCAATAACTATAATACACTCCAACAACTGTTGATGGCTCCCATTAAGCATTATTTAAGTTCTTTATAAGTACACTGCCTCCTTCCTTTAATGCATGAAGAGGTTTAGAACACTTATTGTAGTAATTCTTTTGTTTTTGTTGTCTTAGTCTTAATCTTTCTTCAATGTCTTCAAATAGTTGTGCATTTAATAGGTTTGCCTCTATCAGCAATTTGGTTCTGAGTCGGCGAACAAAAACCAGCTGAGCAGGAGAGAGCATGATTCCTGCTATTGGTGTATTTCGGAACTCCATCAGACCAACATATTAGTCCATGTTGTCCGCATGGGCCTTTTTGAAAATTCGTTTCACTATGTGCACTCCCTTCTCTGCCATGCCATTACTCCTAGGATATCTTCGACTTGAATATATGTACTCAAATTCCCAAAATTTAGCAAACGCCTTAAGCTCCCAACTGTTAAAATGCTTATTATCAGAAACAAATATTTCTGGAACTCGAAACCTAGAAAAGACAGCTTTTAATTTGCTTATCACTTCTTGAGTTGTCTATGTTTTCAGACTGCAGACCTCTATCCACTTTGAACAGTAATAATTTAGGACCAAATAAGTGATATTTTGAAACTCCATAAGATCAACAGCAACTTTCTGAAATGGTATTGGACGACCTGCATGAGGAATTAAAGGTTCTTTGGTATTGCTAGATTGGAATCTCTCACACACGTCACATTTAGATACATCTTGATCAATCTCGAAATTAATTCTGGGGCAGTACATAATTTACTTTGCTTTTAGTTTGCAATTTTCCATTCCAAAGTGTGACTCATGTGTTAGCAGTAACACATATTTCCTTATATCTCTGGGTACCACTAATTTGTCACCAAAGAATATCAGACCATCCTTAAGGTATAAGTCATTTCGTAATTTGGAATACTGCTTTAAATTCCCGTTCTCAGCTTTTAAGTACTTAGGCCACTCTTTTGTACAATATTCCATGATTACTTTTAGTTCTTTGTCCGCTTCGGTGGCTAGTCTAAATCGTGCCCTTCTCTCATCACTCATTGACAGATACTTGGACACACTGTGTATCACTTTCTGCAACTCAGGATCGCTCTGGGTCTTCTCACCTCTTAGAAATGCCCTTGATAGTGTATCGGCTGTGTACATCTTACAGCCCGGTACATATTGCACAGCAAAAGTGTATTTCATCAATTTTAGCATCATACGTTGCAGCCTTGCTGTGACTTTAAGCAGCGGTTTTCTCACAATGGACTCCAAAGGTTTATGATCTGACTGGACTGTTACTTTCCTGCCATAAACAATATAATGGAATTTATCGAAGGCAAAAACTATGGCTAATAACTCCTTTTCAATGTGTGCAAAGTTTTGCTCATTTTCAGTCAATACCCTGGACACAAACGAAACAGGATGTACCTCTTACATGAGACACGCACCCATCAGGCAGCTATAAAAAATAAAGCATATCCTTATGTAGACTTTTCTAAATAGCAGCTGGAATAAATATCTAATAAGCGTATTTTTGTTTCCTTGAATTATTGAATTAAATATTAAATTGGGAAGAACTGCAAAATCATGATTATTTTTGGAATAATCTGATGCTAAATGTTTAATACAATCGCAACAAATTCATTCTTCTATACATCATGGCACAAGTATTTCAAGTACTGAAAGTGATTGATCGCAATGCCCTTGTGTGATGGCTGATAGGGAATTTTAGTGTACTTTTTCATGCTGAAATATTGCGAGAAAATAACAAATGAGAAGAAATGTTTGTTGATAAGAGTTACCAATATTTTTTACACTCGTCCTATTCATTCATTTCGACACGAATCGTGCCTGAAGAAAAATGTACTTTTTCTTCCCACTTAATTGCATACATACCTGAAGGTAGCATAAATTCCAGTTTTTTTTATATTTGTATTCGAAGTACATACTCATCACGTGATAAGCATACGTTTATCATGATAGTGGGTTATGTTGCATCAGATTTTAATGTAATTTCACGTCTCATAGACAGAGTTTGATGCTACACTTAAACTTGGATATACGGTTGACCCGAGTCGAACAAAAACCGGCATTTCATTTAATAACCGGGCCATGATTTCGTCACAAAAATGGCTTACACTCAACACGCAAGTGCCATGTAAGTGCTGTGTGGTATAAATCAAACAGAATAGCACGTCAAGCATCAGTTTGCTATTAATTGAGAGAGGAAAAGGTCAAAAGGGGTGATACTAGGGGACTTTCAGCATTTAGCGACAGTTTGAGGATAGTGCCGCCTCTCACACACCTATCCTCCTGGGCTTTTCACTAACAACCGCTACAAACGTTAACGTAGATGGTGCGACAGAAAAAATTTACAATAGCCGACAATGCTCTTGTCAAACACAGCTGGTTATGAGAGGAATAAAAAGGACTCTCGACGTAGTCCATGGGTGATGTATCCCGTTTGGGATATGGTCGGATAAATGGTCCTTTTGGAGATCTGACTCCGTACACCAGTTTTCAATTCTGCAGTGATTTCCTAGATTGCGGCCCACTTGTTCGCTTTTACAATTTGCACACGGCTCTTTTCAAAATTCTGATTCACCAGCAGTTTTCGTCCACCGGAACGTATTAATACATTTCTGGAAGCTTTTTAGGATATTGTGCCACTCATCGCAGTCATTTATTACAGTTTTCGTGAAAATATTCTGAAGACATCAGTCTAAAAATGCACCAACGTTCACTCCTTAAGAAAACTGACATGCCAAGATTAACTTCGTTTGGATAACTAGTTTTTTAATTCTGATCTTTAACGAAATGATATTTGATGCTCGACCAGCTGTCCTCCCGTATTTATACCGGCCAAAGCGTAGACTTAGTCTTACATGATGGGGTGGGCCATTACTTGACGACAGCTGTGTACCTATATACCTGTATCTCAGTGTACATGACACTGTGCTCGGACTTAATAGAGCTGTACTGAATATCGAAGAGGAGTTAAAATATTTATATCCTTACACAGATATTGATTAATTTGAAATTCAATCTGATATTCTGCAAGAAATAATTACCTTCAATAATTTCTCGCAAATATGAATTATAATAAAGCGAGTCAGAATTCAATAACAGTTATTTTCCAAAAATTCGTTGTATGAAAAACGCCTGTTACCAGCTTTAGGTGACAGGATTAATTAAAAAAGCGTTGAATGAGGTATAATGAATTACGTCAAACCTTGCTCTTGCATTTGCAAGCCACTCTTGTGTTCATGCTATCAGCAATTAATTCGCATATAAAGTCATGTATGATGTCAGTTTGTGCCCATCTGAATTTCTTTGTGAGCTGTTGCATAAATACTGATTTTTAAAATTTATATGTATTAAATATTTGCAATTCGAAAAAGCAAACCAACAGTGATCATTGACCATTGGTAAGGTAGTGAATACTCCATTTCCCCGTATAAACTTACTTGTAACTAACTTTACTTATTCAATTACGGGCAAAATATTTATAAAGGTTATCAATAGTTTTTATATCACCTTCTTTAAATTGCTTTTATTTCTTCCTCATAAGGAAAAAAATAAACAAAATTGGACTTTCTATAAAAAGGCTAATACTTTTCCTGGCTTAATAATCTTATTCATTATGCAGAACATATCAAAATATTTTGTCTGTCACTGAGCATAAACAGTTTTCAATTAGAAAGAGTTTTGATAAAGATAAATTAAAGTTGTATACTTAAAAAATAAGTAACGTTTTCGCAGTATCAATGAGATGATAATTATAATTATTGTTATACATCTCTACATGAGAACTTACAGATATTTCCAAAAGTTTCTTACTACATTCCCTGGTTTCTGATTTGATTTACGAGGAGGGATCGAAAAGTTGCGCACCTAATTTTTTTTTCTGTTCGCAAGTAGCATGTGGCAATTTGGCAGACAACGAGTTTTAACATCACTCTACAGACCGGTTTGGTTGGATCAGGTGTCGCCGTGGTGAAAGACAGTGTGGTAACAACGACATAGAGATGTCGCGTTTCTTAGCGTCGTCTACGAATGATAAAAAAAGCGGCGTTGTCCGATTTTTATGAGCTAAACGGAAAACTCTGACGGAAATTCACAAAGAGGTGGTCGAAGTGTATGGTGGTGATTGCCTGGACCGCAACGATATCTCCAGATGGTGCAGTTTCGTTGCAGACGGCTATGACAACTTTACGGATTCGGCACGTTCAGGTATTCCTGTAACCGCATCATCACATGCCATGTGAGAAGAATTGAACAAGCCATTCTGAGTGACCAGCAGATACATCTGCGCACATTGGCTCATACGTTCTGTATAGTGTACGATATTGTGCATGACAAATTGCAATTTCGCAAGGTCAGTATGCGATGTGTGCCCGAGAACTTGACAGACTACCAGAACAAAAGGAGAATGATGTCTTCCTTGGACCACTTAATTCGTTACGCAGAACAAGTACATGAATTTCTGCCAAGTGTAGCGATGAGCGATGAGTCCTGGAAGCACCACTGCATTCCCGACACAAGAAAGGCCTGGCTGGTGTGGAAACATTCTGATTCCCCGTCACCAAAAACAATCACAATAATTCAATCCGCATTAAAAGTCATAGTGACGGTGTTCTGTGACATGCATGGCGTTCTTCTGGTGGAATTTCATACAACGAATACCACTGTGAATGCAAAAACCTACGCTAATATGCACACATTCTCGTGGAGCACTTTGTACCAAAGACTCAACAGAGACGATGCAAATCTCTGAGCCGCCGCGGTGTCAGAGTGGTCTAAGCGATGGCTTCTGATCATTCGTCCGATATTGGTCCGCGTTCGAATCTAGGTGAAGCATGGCTGTTGTGTTTGTCTTATTGTGCTGGATCTCTTTCTTCCTTTGAACCAGTGACCCAAACTTTGAGACGGCCTGCTGTTTATAGCCCTTTGAGTTGCTGAGGCTCGACGTTAAACTTTTAATAAAAAAAATAATCTCAGAATAGTTCATGACAGCGATCGCCACATGTTGTACAACACGTTCGTTAAAAAATTACGGAATTTGGCTGGGATGTGCTCCAACACTCACCGTACATTCCGGACCTGGCTCCTCCGGACTTTCATCTTCGATTCGGCTTATGAACGGAAATCAGTTGTCCGCATGTGGCAATACGCACAGAAAATAAACTGTTAAGAACAAGGTATACTAAAACTGGTGCCACGCTGAGATATCTGTCTCGAGCGTCTCAGTTTTTATGTTGAAAAAGAGCTAAGAAATATAGTTTCACTGTGTTTATGTTTTGTTTTGCATATCTAGTAAACTGTGGCCAATACCAAAATATTGTGCATTATTTTTCATTCCACTTCGTATTTTGCCATTGCAGCAGATAATTTTCCTGAAAAAAACACAAAATGGCTCTGACATTTTTTATAAGGTACGGATCAGTATTCTAGTCCGAATTATATCGGTGAATTATAAATGAATGTTACGTGACCGCAGAAATACAAATGCCAATTCAATTTGAATTCGTTTAAGCAGATAAAATGAAATATTTAAAGGAAAAATACAAGCACAGTATTTTAAAGCCTGAAAAATATACAGCTGTATGGTTTTATGTCGTTTGCCCTTGTCTTATTGGAGTTTTACAATTCCCATGCTCTTTCATTTAGCATGCTCCGCAGAGCGCGCATTTTGACGCCTGTGTGTTCCCCAATTCTTTTTCGAGATTATTAGAACAGCGGTAGAGAAAACATCCGTTCTTCTAATGTATTTAGGAAGTTTAAGGGCGCGGGAATTAAATTATCCTACTATAATTCAAGTGCGCATAAAAGCTAATGAATAATCTAATATGTCGCCGTTGTTACTCAGAATGATATTAAATGTATGTTGTATTTACGACCAAACCTGGTCTTCTGTGTTTCTTCTTAACTGTGTCACAACTTTGCTTTCTGACATGGAGAATAATATGAGTCGTTAAACTATAGAAATGAGAAAATTTCAATAAGAAATTTGTATAAATAGTATATAAAATTTAATGGAATTATAGTAAAAAATCTAAAAGGTGGTGTTTCTCTTTATCATAAATTATTTAGATTTCCAATTGCTCTTGGCATTTTTTTTATTGGAGGTTTAACGACAACCGTGAGGAACTCAATGGGCTATAAGCAGTCGCCCGTCCCCAATTTAGGGCCACTGGTTCCAGGGAAGGGAGAGAGCCAGTGCCGGACGACAAAAACAAAATCCATGCCTCACGGGGATTCGAACCCGTACGCCTTTCGGACGAATAATCAGAAGCCAGCGCTTAGACCACTGCGCCACCGGGGCGGCGCACTTGGCTTTAACTCATTTATACGTAAAGTTGTCATATCCTCCCCGTTGGCGCAGTGGTCTAAGCGATTGCCTCTGATCATTCGTCCGGACGGGGTCCGGGTTCGAATCCCGGTGAGGCATGGATGTTGTGTTTCCCATACGGCACAGGCTCTCTCCATTCCCTGGAACCAGTTACCCTAAATTAGGGACGGGCGACTGGTTGGTTGGTTGGTTGGTTGTTGGATTTTATTGGCGCAAGGGCCAGGTTTGGCCAAAGAGCGCCAGACTAAGAACTATCAGCCACAGATTTTTAAAAAACGTGGAAAATGATTAAGAGCAGACAGGCTTGGTAAAAGTTGAAAAAGAGTATGATGAAAGCTGTGAAGACAAGGTAGTTAATTAGGTTTATATAAAAATTTATTAATTGACTATTATAATTATATATTTTTTTTTTTTTTTTTTTTTTTAAACAGAACTACACAAAGGATGAGTCACTCTCCTCCCCCCACACTCCTCTGCAATGCTGGCAGAGGGCGGGGACGAACTGTCACTCTCTTCTCCCCCATGTTCCTCTGCAATGTTGTTTGAGGCTGGGGACGAACTGTCACTCTCCTCCCCTCTATGTTCCTCTATAATGTTGGTTGAGGGTGGGGACCTCGCTGAGGCCGAGACAGTTGGATGGACACTGCACACCTTTGCGGATTGAGGGCCGGGTCTTCCGCACGTGCAGGCTTTCGGATGGAAACTGGAAGAGACGGTCGGCAGCAAAAGAGAAGGCCCAGAATCAGGTATTCGAAAAATCTCGAGCTCGGGGAAAAACACCTGTGTCGCTTGGTCAGCTGTAGATCGCTTGGCAAGGGCGGCGAGAGCTACAGGGCGCGGAACAAAGGGCTGCACGGGTTGTGGCAGAGACTGAACTACTGCGGCAAAAGTACGCTGTCGGGTGGTGGGTATACCCAACTTGGCCTTGGCAGCAGGGTACGAGAGGCCTTCCAGGGTCTTAAGGCGCTGGATCGCCATCTCGTCCTTCCATTTCATACAGTTGCGGGAGTAAGCTGCATGGGCCTCACCGCAGTTAACACAGCAGGCCGCAGAAGTGCAACCTTCCCCGTCATGTTCACTGGAGCCACAATTTGCGCAACGAGCGGAACTCTTACAGAAACGTTGTGAATGCCCGTACCTCTGGCACCTGAAACAGCGCAGAGGACTGGGAATGTACGGGCGAACTCCACAGACCAAGTAGCCAGCCTTGATTTCGGTCGGAACTTTCGGGGAGTTAAAAGTCAAGATGACATTTTTTGACTTAATCATGGAACCATCACGCCGGAACATCATACGACGTGCAGCAATAACACCTTGATCAGCAAGTTCAGTCACGAATTCGTCTTCACTGCATGGCAAGAGATCAAACTCCGAAATAACACCCCGAGAGGTGTTAAGAAACGGGTGAGGTGTCACTTTTACAGGAATGCCTTGAAGACTAGTGAGGTTCAGAAAAGTGTTACTCTGAGAAACACTGCAAGTTTGGACAAGCAGGTCCCCAGAGCGAAGCTTCCTCACAGACTTCAAGGGGCCAACCGCAGCGTCCAAAGCTTTAGAAATGAAAAAGGGAGATCTGGTGGACAGTCTCTCATGCGGATCGATGGATTCTACAAGCAAGTGAGTAGCATGCGTAGTCACAGCAATCGAGGGGAGACGACGCTTCGGAGCGACTGGTACAGCTGCCGAAGAAGAGGTTCCACATTCTTGGTCCAGGTCAAGGTCTAAAGACCGTTTAAGGGTATGAGACTTGGTAGGTTGAGAAGACGAAGGACAGTCGTTGTCAACTATCATTTTGTCAGGTGACTTAAATTTGGAGTTTTTGTTCTTTTTACCCATGGAAAAAAGGAGGAAGATTCGTCTGCAGACTACTCCACCCACCACCGAGCCCTACAAGGGAGAACTGGAGGTCTGCAAGCCAAGAAAATGACGCTGGACACAGTTCTGGAGCTTATACGTTGCAGATATAGTCCGTTGGCTGTGATCACACGCACTCGGCGGACACTTCGGCCTCCGGGTACCGTCATGCCAACGCCTTTGGCATGATCCCACAGCCCCCGGGCTTACCCTGCCGTGCTATACGACAAAAAAGCCGCTAAAGCCGTGTACACAACTTGGTACAAGACTTCTGACTAGAGGTGGGTTAGTCTCTAGCCTCCCGTTTACAGCGAAGCCGGGGTCGAAGAGGAGTGTTGGTACACAGGAGGCACTTATCCGGTCTCCTGCGACCTCAGCCGCCAGACATCCCATTTCCGCCTCACGGGTCTCCGCACGCGGCAAACATGCAGGTAGGTCTAGCACCCAAACCAGTTAAAAGGAGAAAAGAAATCCAAAGAAGACAAATCCTGGAAGGGAACCTAAACGGAATCTCAGCAACCTACGAACTGAGCGGTTAATATAATACAGTTAGTGGTGGAGGGTAACAAAACCACAAGACCGGGGTGTTAGTGCATAACGTGGTAGCGATTAGGTAAAGTATACAACACGGGCAACTAGCCAGTGGAGAAAATAAATAAAAACGAAAAAGCGAGACACAAGACCAGCTCGGGATCGTGGGGCCGCGACTCCCCAACAGCTGGATGAACAGCCGTCCCTGCATACACCATCAGCACCAAAATAAAAAACAAGCGGTGGCATGACATCAGATGTTGACCAGTCACAAGGTCAGCTCGGGCCGTGGGGGCGCCGCTCCCCAAATAACTGGAAAACCAGTTATCCCCGTGCGGGACGGGCGACTGCTTATAGCCCATTGAGTTGCTCACGGTGGTCGTTAAACCTCCAATAAAAAAAAAAAAAAAAATTGTCATACAGTACTTTCTAGAAACAGAACCGAATAATTTAAATTTTGTGAGATGTGAGATATGGCTTTGTTTGGGACGCCTAAAAAGATGAACAGATTTATGTTTGAATCCCTTCTATCACACACGTGTGGAGAGCAATCCTACGATATTACTGAGAACAACATATTGGGTTAGCGTCGAATTCGTCTGCCACCGGGAGGCGAAATGCAGTTAAGGACATAAAATGACTGGAATAAATGAAAAGGAATAAGAAAACTAACGAAAGAGCCAAGATATAATAATTACTCCCCAAGTAACGGAAATCCACGAAGAAATAATTGAATACGTAAGGAGAATGGCGTACTTCATTTTACGGTTACTTTTGAAATAAGTGTGAAATGTCTTATCAGACGTAACAACAGAGTTCAAAACATCTGAAGAACACGTGAGCTTCCAAAATAAAATTAAAAATAGAAGCAAATTAAAACTGCATTTGGGTAAGTTAAAGGTGATATAATAATGGCCTGAGCTCAACCACTGCCATTGTGTCTTAAGATTACAGAAATAGACCCACTTTTTACCGCACGTAATAATTTTCTTGATGAAACGGACATCACGTGGCTTTTCCAGGAGTTTCTTGCACACTTCCACTCGGCGGTTTGCTTCAGCTGCCGTCAGTTTATGAGGGACAATGGTGCAGCTCCTGTCGATCTTTCCGAAGTCCTGTATGTGACCAACCACTGTGGTCTTTATAAGCCAAACTTGCCTAATAATATCCGAATGCTGGTTGACGGATTTGACTCTAAATCCTGGTGCACCGCCTCCGAATCCATGGTTCGACGCCTTCCTAATCTTGGCTGTCCGTCGAGGTTTCTGTCACCTGAGAGAAATTTCTCGAACCATCTGGTTGCAGTACTGTGGTCCACGGAAATTTCCTTTTTCGCATGGCAAATGTTTCGTGTTGCTTGAACAGCGTTATGGCCAAGTTCAAACTCGTAAAGCTCTCTAATAAGATGAACAGCCACAACTGGTTTCTCTAATAAGCCAGTTGTGGCTGTTCACCTTTTAGACGTTCCAAACACAGACAGAACGACGACATGCAATGCTGTTCACAGCAACGACTACAGCTTTATATCCCTTTCGACTGAGTGCAGTGCGTGACTTGAACTGGTTTAAACACGTGACATACCCACCACAGCACAGGCGTTTATGAAAATTTCAAACTTTTCGACTCATCCTCTGTATATGCATAAACTCAGTCGACAAATTGTCACAGATAGGCGTGATGGGTAGTTCACATAGACATCCCAAGTACAAAGTTTGAGTACAGACAATTGCCAATGGTATCGCTGTCATACTTTGCTTAAAAATGTTACAAGTATTTGTTAAATTATCTATTTGCTTTAAAATGACAGAGATTCCATCGACATTTCTAATAAAAGTGGTATTCACTACGGGCCGTTGTCCTCCGTGGATGTGAACAGTAAACAACGGGTTTATATCGGATCTACGGTACGTACCTTAGCTACTCGTCTCGACCAACATAAATACAATATTAAGATGGATTCTCAAAATAGTATACATCCTTAGCCAGCCTTGTTCACGATGGTAACTATAGACCAGATTGCGACAATGTCACCATCCTTGCATCATCACCTAACAGGTTTTTGACTTTAATTACCTAAGATCTGTATATATTACATCACAAAAAGAGTGCCTTTAATAATGATTTCCCGTATCATTTTCCCTAACCATGGAAAATGCTCAAAGAACGTGATGTATTAACTTAATTTTGTTTATTGTGTTCCCTACGTTTATCATAAGCTATTCACCATTCTTTGCTAACTTGGCGCATGTGTTGGATACCTAACCTACGTTACTGATTTTATTAACTATATAACTCTGTAAGTCATCCTCGCTCTCTTAGTCAAACATCTGAAGATGGGAGTCTCAAGCGACGTCGAAAGATCTCATGTACTTTCATCATTCATGAGTTGTTTTTAACGATGAATAATGTTTTATATATCATATGGTTTTTAGATATCAATATCATGAATCGTACTTCAACAGGTATTTACTTTTGAGGTACACGTGAGCTTAACTCACCTATTGAAAAGTTCGATCAAAACAGTAATGTACTGTATGTTGCATGTAATAGGGAGTGCACCGTTTTTTAGTATGGTTGCAAGTGTCTTAGGCATAGAAAAACTTCATCTCCTTTACTGGGGTTGACGAAATATGAAAGCGCATTCAGTAGACTGAAAATCAAGCTGCCTTTTTTTTTTTTTTTCATTTCTTTGATTTTGCTGAATTACCGGACGAAGTGTCATCATCAGTTACTTGGTGAGAAATAGATGGATCGCCATCTGCTAACAAAGTGTCCTTCCATTTGCTCGTTATCAGGGACGGATATCGATACAGTAACTGATTTCACAAGCTGTGCACGTTTCTATCATCAGTTCGTACTGAATCTCATTTATTGATTTTGGTTAAAGTAGCGTGTTTATAGCGATTGGCAATTCGTATTTGTTTGACGCTACTCTATGATGGAAAATCATATATTTAGCTTTTCAATCTTTTGTTTCCTTTTTTAATCCTTATCCGTATATTTTAACACCTTGGGATTTATTTAGGGAATGCACACCAACTGTGACATTTAGCAGAAAACGTGAAACACCGATGAGACTATGGTTGGTGAAGAAGATTTTACTGTTAAAGTTTGAATGAAACGAATTTCCTTTTCACCGTTTTGTTTTAGCATTAAAATTAATAAACAACTCACGTAACATTTTCAGTTTCCATCCGTGCTTTCATACATGATTTATACGCGTCTGACTGTGAATGAACTCTTTTCATGGAGTAGGAATTGAGAGATTACCCGAAGATCAAAGTTTCCCTTTTTGAAATTGATAAATTATTTTAACAGAAGAGTGTACCTAGGCACTGCAATGAGTTTTTGTCTCAGTGATGGAACGATGCAATCTATTTTTCACCTGGCCTTGGTGAAAAGTGTTTCTTAAAAACAGAAGATTCAATCGCATTCACGCTTAACATTTTAAAAATGGCATTTTAGATAATATACATAATCTTGGGATGTAAGGTCAGACAAATGCCGACCCCGCCTTCTCGTGGTGCATCGTGTTCCCACTAAAGGGGCTCTGACGACCGCCAATAGCGGTACAACTATACCGTCGGGATTAGTGCAAATGCTATCCCACTCTCACCAACCCGCTTGGCCGGCGTGGTGAGTTACGCCAAACCCCTCTAAAAGGACTCCACAACTTTTCTTTCGGCTCTCAGTCTCCTGCAGCTGGAATATACCTGGCCAAGGCAGCGGCCAGTGCGACATGAAGGCAGATGGTGCTAAGAATTACCGGAGGACCGGAGGAGGCTGCAACCTGATGCTGACCTTGGCTACGTATAACGGACGCTCCCTATCTTCTGATGCAAGGCTTCTTGTAGTGGAAGAAGAACTACAAAAGATCAAGTGGGACATCGCCGGGTTAACTGAGATAAGGATAAAAGGAAAAGATCTCATTGAACTGAAAAATGGACATCACTTCTGTTATCGTGGGACAGATACTGGCAGAACTCGTGGTGTTGGATGTATAATGAACAAGAAACTGAAGGATAAAGCTGTAGAAGTTAAAAGGTCCTCTGACAGAGCTGCACGACTTGTTATCCAACTCTCGAGAAGATACCAGCCTCAGATTATTCAAGCTTATGCACCCACTATAAATCATCTTGAAGAAGATATTGAAGAATTTTATGAGGAAATTCGTGATCTAAATAATAAAGGTAAGCAGCAACTGAAGATCATTATGGGAAGTTTCAATGCGAAAATAGGGCAACGGCAACAAAATTAAACTTCAGTAGGTAAATTCGGTCACGGCAACAGAAACTAGCGTGAAAATACTCTCGTAGAATTTGCAGAGGTAGAAGGGTTTTTCATCATGAAATCCTTTTTCAGTAACCAGGGCTGTTATGGAAACAGCAACAAAAATAGCTGGTACCAAGTACAAGTTGCATTCGAACAAATAATCAGGAAAAACAAAAATGCCGATGCAAAACAGAAGAGAGATGAGGATAACCAAAGGAGATGCGACTTCCACAGGAATATATAGAGCTATGCAAGATGGTAAGAAAAAGTATCACTGAAGACGTAAAAAAATTCAAATGTCAACTTGTGAGTAAAGCAATTGAAAACAACTAAAGCCTGAAGAGAGCAAAGGGGCACTGAATAAGGGAAGACATTAGATTATGGCTCTGAGAAAAGAAGATAATTCTGTAACAAGAAATAGAGGTGAAAGTTTGACTAGAGTGAGATAGTTCTACTCAAAACTAAATGAAATGGATGATACATGTGATTCAGACATTACGAAAAGTACCAGAGTTCTCCCAGTCCTCCCAGCAGGAGTTGCACATGCGATCAAGAACATGAAACTGGAAAAAGCTCCAGGAGCAGATGGAATTACGGTAGACATCGTACAAAAAAAAGCAAGTGAGAAATCAAAACAGTAATGATCCACATTTTCACTCTATTTCTTAATGAAAGAAATGTTCTTGAGGATTTTAACAATGCTCCAATGATCCTGCTGCATAAAAAATGTGACATTGAGGATATCAGGATGTTTAAGTATATATTGGCCAACCAAACCAAAGTATATCATCCAAATGAAACTAACTGCAAGACATTTCATTTTAATGTATCCTGTTCAAATTTATTCTGTCCGCATCATGCTTTAACAAAACCATAGGCTATAAAAATGCATCACATACGAAGCATTTAAAGCCTCCTGGTACGTTCCTGAAATTCAGTAAAGGTAATGTAGCAATAATCCTGCTGCAATATGATTCAATAAATCTTGCAAATTGATCTCAGCGCAAGTAGCTTTCACTCGATAAGATTCCGAAACACAGCAGTAGTAGTATTTCTTAGCTTTTTATAATACGATATATCATGGATAAAACTTTTGTCGTTGTTTCTGATGATCTCGCATTGCCTTCTTGACAAACATTCTCCTATAAATATAGAAACAGCTTGTAAAGATGACCATCGTTTTCTCCCGCTTTTTTTTTGGGGGGGGACTACTAGAGTACACTTGCCTGTATTATTTCCTCGACTGGGAGATTCAATAATTTCCTTGAGAACGTTTGAAGCATCAGCCTTGCCGGACACTTGCAGCTTCATCACGGTAGCAAAAGTAAATTCGTCGTGTCCAGTGTTTGTGGAGTTCTTTCATCTTCTTTTACTGCGTTCGCTTTAGTCACTCAAATATATATGTCTTTGGTCGTCCTGGTTGACTTGTTGCCACGGGTATTTCTATAGTATCTTGCAGCCAACTTTCATTCAGTTTTTTTAATGTATCACCTTCTCTGTGCGCCTCCAACCATCTCCGTTCAAACTCTGAATTTATGTAGTATATTTTGTGGTTAAATTCTTCATATTGTTCCTTCGAATAATTATCTCGGCTCAGCAAAAATCTTTCAATATATTCCTATTTTTTGTTTATATCTTCGTCTTTCAGTTGTTGCATAATACCTATAATTGTCTCTGTGGCATTAATTGGATTCCGGGAGTCTTTACATATAAAAGACGCACGTTTCTTGTAAAGTTAACAAAAATGTGAAAATTAGTATTTGTGACGCAAGTATTTAAATAAACAATGCATCCCATTTTGCAGCTAATTCTTTTGGTGCTATAAACACAAAGATTTACTCTTTGTAATGACGTGAGAAAAACATTGGGACAAACCTTGAAGCATAAAAAAATCATAGGTGAAATGTTTCATTTCTAAAAAAACACTGAATTATTGACTATTTTCAAAGCGTGATAACTACTTAAAGTTAAATAATACAGAAGTAAAATACTTTCAAAAGTTTAGCACATGAGTGCCTCAGAGGTTTTCATAATACAACACTTCACATGCTTTCTTCAAGAAGTACACAAATCGCTAATACATATCCGATGAGTAGAGACTGCCTAAAGAGATACGTGCACTATTGGAAAGCTTCAACTTTCTACTGAGCGGTGCACCATAACGCCGTACCCGCTAAACAAAAATTACGTCTCATCGTTCCATATCCATTTAATTCTCTCTGGCAAGAATAAGAAGCGTACGGGAACATTGACGAAACAGACTTTTGCCCAGGTTTTCCATTCAAATACCAAACTATGCAGCCGATACATAATTATCCCAATTTTATGATCGAACTGCCTTTGAAATCCTTACATACGGGACCTATGATAAATTTCTTGGAAACGAAAACACGAAATATTTTGCAGAATGTAGACCATCCCCACTCCGCAGTATAGGTTTACTCATGGGCTCTCACATACCAATGACATATCACAAATTGACACACTCCTAAATTACTTAATAGCGACTTTCATTTGAAATAACATGGAGTAATATAAATAAATTGTGGATCGAAAATACGGAATACAGTTTCAATATGGCCCGGAACATAAACTTGCTAATCCTCGGATAGAAACAGGACAAGAGCGTTCAAACGGTTATTCCGCACTACAGAAGCGAAAGCACTCCACGCGTACAAACCCCTTTATAGATTAGACAAGCCATTCCTTCATAATGCTGTCTAATCGCATTGGGATTAGTAATGTCTGAATCCTTAACCGTTTCTAAAACGATCAAGTCGTTTCAGAAAGCGTGTAATTTGAACGCATCTTTTTTGCGTTCAAACACGACAGTGTTCATTGCCATTCATTTAATACGTAAATAAGGTTATTAGGGTAAACCGAATTCTGATACAAATACCACCGTGATCACAACCGGTCAAGGAGTAACTATCAGCAGTTTGGGTTTACACCGTCGAAACGATTTAGGATCGACTGGATATGTCTGCTACAGGCTTTCGAATCGGATACGAGAAACGGGGAAACATTACGTGAAACATAGAGGCTCACTATAAATAAATGGAAGATGTAGAAGTGTTAAAATGCATGGCTACTAATGTGCTCTGCTGCTGCTATGACACATCGTCAAAATACACACGAGTTGTGGGTACAGGAACAGAATCCCTTTAAGTTTAAAGAGGACCAGTATCCCTGGTTCAACTGCTTTATGTACTTATGGTCACCGTTGATCAAACGGCTTTACGTGCTCATCCGTACACCTATTTCAACGATTTTATGTATTTATCAGACGCAGTGTGTATATTTTGTGTCCCGATAAACGTTATACCTAAATGTTATCGGACCCGAGACCTTACAGTCAGTTAATTGGTGTTTTAACCATAAGGCCATCCATAGATTTTAAACCAGTATTAGGGTTTAAAAGCCATATCAAGGTATCAAGGTATTAGTTCGCACGAAAGTCATGACTGTACCTGACTGATACATGTATATTAGGCGTACCTCATAGTTTGTTAAAAATAGGGTTCCCGGCATTTATTCTTACTGTACATTTTAGATTGAAGTAAGAGAAAAATGTGAAATTCTTTTAGTGGTACAAACTTTAATGGCATGCTACTGAAACAGTAGCAGCAAGTAAAGCTTCAAATCTATTTGGACCAATTTGAATTTTTACTGAGATAACATGGAAATAATACGGTACATGATTTGCCCTAAAATGAAGAAAATATACGTAACATGCAAATTAAAGTAAATTCCCTCCCCCTACATTTTATATGATTTTTTTGACACGCGGCCTTTTAAAAGAATCGTGCTCAATAGTGACAAATCAAAAGAAAATAAACTTACATATAGCTGCAATTGTAGAATTAAGTTAATGTTGAATGGCAAACGATTCCTCAATTTAATGAAGCTATTATATGAAACTACAGGGAGACATGCTTTGCTAAAAACGACTAAATACTGAAATGAGTGTATGTGAAGTGTAATGGAATCATCAATAAATTCACAACTTTAGCAAAGTGTATTTATTTAAAAGCACTACTGTTAAATTTACAAGAAGAAGATCAACAAATACTAATAACGTAAAAATTTGCAGTTTTATATCAAGAAAATTTTCATAATATATTTAATATATTCGTTGAGATTTCAAGCTGTTTTACCAATTGGAACTGAAGTACCAAACCTTTATGTCAGTGACATGACGAAAGATCAAAAACATTAAGTGCAGCAGTAGACGGAAATTGAAGAACCAAACTGGAGAGAAGCTGATGTTGCTACTGTTCCCTATGTTCGTTCCACTAAAATAACACTGAACAGCAATGTAATTTTTACACAGAAACCTTTAACGGTTATATATAAGTATGTACAGGTGCTAAAACCAAATATGAAGTCACAATTGCTCGACTGGGTTCTAATTTCTTGTAATGGAACTCTCGATTGGGGTAAAAGATGTGTTACTTAAAGCAATTTCTCTATCTTTCCCAACGGAAACATCTGTCTGCAGATGTCTTCGTTGAGGATAGCTGTGAGATTAGCTATGTCTCTGAGTGTAGACATACTGGCGCCAAAACTTTCTATTATGCAATTCCTTCTGGGAAAGGGGAACAAAGAAGTTTTGTCATTCGAATGCATTTAAACGGTATTGAAATACGTGCATTTTCTCGTGGTTTTAAAAATCAGTGTGGTAGTGCGAAGTGTACGTTAAATAATGCCGCGTACTTATGTGAACCATCCAAACAATGTCTGCTACTTTGTGGACAATTTACTTTAAAATCGCAAAGGCGACATTTTCACACAGTTGATTAGAAAATTGTATGAACTTTAATTCCACTGAAAAATGGGTGATGAAGATAAATCTTTTGGGTCTCACATTTGTTGTAATTCATGTGTAACTTTGTTGACTGGCTGGTTGAAAGGATCACGTCATATGCCACTTGCGGTACCAATTGTTTGGAGAGAACCGAAAGACCACTCAGCAGACTGTTACTTCTTCATCACTAAGATATCTGAAATTACAGCTAAGACCAAAGACAAGATTC
Organism: Macrothele yani; assembly: GCA_039090855.1. NCBI lineage: Eukaryota > Metazoa > Arthropoda > Arachnida > Araneae > Macrothelidae > Macrothele > Macrothele yani. The sequence goes on along the minus strand of CM077034.1, from coordinate 109,999,175 downwards.
AGTATCCCAGTATTCCTTCGGCCATAAAACCTCTTCTCATGGTCCAGATCTTTCTGTCCCTGTACCTCCAAAGACATGGAGTTTAGATGTTAATAATACTGATGAAATAAATCCTCACAGCAAAGAAGTAATAGAAGTAAAACAATACCCTAATTTCTCGGAAGAATATGTGCCTTACCTTATATGTGAGGAAGAATTAAATGATCTGGTTTGTCACTTTCATTTCGCAAAAAAGTCAGGACAAAATATTGGCTTCAAGATTAAAGAGACGGAATCTTTTGCAACCAAGTACAAACGTATGTAGTTTTTGTCGGACAGCAGAAATTAGAACACTTATTTTCGAAGTGAGCTTGTGTACTGCAATGATGTGGACTTTGTTTGAAACTTTAGGACAGCAACACAAACCTGAAGAATGGAGAATTTTGTATAGATTCCTCAAAAATAAGCTTAAAAGCTGTCCTTCATAATGGAAACATGTATCCGTCAGTACCTGTTGCATATGCTGCATACATGAAAGAAACATATGTAAATATGAAACTGTTGTTTCAAAGTATAGTATACAAAAATACTCGTGAAATATTCGTGCCGATCTTAAAGTGATGGCTTTGCTCCTTGGTCCACAACTTGGATACACAAATTACTGCTACTTCCTCTGTTGATGGAACAGTATGGACAAATATTCTCATTACATTAAAAAGACATGCCATAAAACAGAGTCCTTAATTCCAGATAATGAAAATGTTGTTGCTGAGCTTTTAGTAAGTACTCAGAACGTGTACTTACCACCGCTTCACATCAAACTGGGTTTGATAAAAAAATTGTAAAGGAATTGAATAAAGATGGAGAAGCATTTCGTTTCCTAAAGAACAAGTTCCCCAAAGTATCTGAAGCCAAAATTGAACAAGGCATTTTTATTGGTCTACAAATAAGGGAACTTATGCATGACCTTGCATTTGAAGGCACTTTGCATGAGACTGAACCTGTTGCATGCAAGTCCTTTAGAGCTGTGGTAATGAACTTTAAAAGTAACCGGAAGGCAGAAAATTATAAAGAACTTGTTACGGGGCTTCTAGAAAATTATAAATCCATGGAATGCAATATGTCCCTTAAAATACATTTCCTCCACTCACATCTGTACTTTATGCCACAGAACTTAGGAGCTGTATGCGATGAGCACGTTTCACTTTTTCATCAGGACACGTGTCCGATTGGAACCCGCTATAAAGGAACATGAATCCCTAAAATGTTGGATGATTTTTTTGTCGGTTAATACAGCACTTTTTTGTGTTTGGCTTGGTTTATACTTTTTCCATTAGGTGTTTTTCCATTATCTTACTTAAAATTATACAAAGCTTACATAAATTTTCTTTTTCAGTTTAAATACACACATATGTATCTATCTATCTACCTATCTATGTATCATTTAATTAACCAACTAACTATTGTGAATCAACTGCTGAATCTCCGCTAGTATCTTCTACAACTTTTTCTCTACAGCCAATCTTAATGACACTTTGACATGTTTTCAAATTTCCCTACATGATCTTCTACACAGAATTTTTTTAAATTCTTGTCCCTTGTTATCACATCTATCAATTAAGTTGTCGAAAGATGATCAGCAGTTCTTCTATTAATATATCCAGTGCATTGCTATGTAAAAACGTTGATCATGATGTCATTAAATCTAAATGTAACGAGCGTCTCGGCGAACTGTCTGACGGGGATCCTTTTTTGTGCTTATTACGCATTTTCCCTGTTTCAGACTCCTAACATGCTCCTCTGTCTTCGAGTTCCCAAATACAAATTTCATCTTCCTAATATTGTAATAGAAATTAAATATCCTAGAATAACATTACTAAACCTTTTTAAGGTAAAATCAATTAACACTCTTTAAGAATAAGTCAATTAGCTGAAATCTCCCTACTATACACTCAAATAACTAAGGCTTATGGTACACTGTTAGATACTTTTGGGGCATGGTCAATACCAATATGGAATAATCAAATATGCCTCCATAAGAATCAGACACCCTTAAAACCATCAGTTCAGGTGGATTGGAGTAGAATAATAGCGAGCTTGGACAAAGGATTCTTCCATTATAATTTTAGTTCGTGAGAGTGGAACACCTGGATTGCATAAACATTAGTAATTTCATCTATTGCAACATACAAACTACCTTATTTAATACTTAAAACAATATACCAAGCATTTTGAGAATCCTTGGAAAAAATGGCTAAATATCAGAATTAACCTCAATATAAAATGGTATAATGGATATGCGAATTCATACTATTTGTGGTACAAATTTGTGTTACCACTAAGCGACGAATGAGGTGTTTGCTAGGAATTGCTGACATGTAAAATTTCAATATCGAATGGTTAATAAATTAAACTAAAACTTTGGAATTTATGTGAAAATTCCTAGGTTTCGTAAAATTATTTTTTTTAAAAAATGAAATATCTCATTTGTCGGGTAGAATTGCATGGAAGAGAATGAGTCATGTAAGTCTCACTTTTAAAATTCCACCAAAAGAAATAGGAAAGTTTCTATCATTCATCAAAGATGGTTTGGAAGTGTGTGAAAATATTTCAAAAATTACGTATATAAAGAAATTCAACAATCTGTTCTTATTGCGTTTCTTCTCAAATTTTCTTTCTGCACTCGAATAAGAAAATCGTTTAATTCGACGTTTTTTTAAATGTCACTAACAACATGGTGAAAATGTATAAAGCTGTGATTATACATCTAACTTGTAATGTAACGCTTAATGGAAAACCTAATTCACTTGTTATATATGACAATATAATTTTTTTAATCTAAGTGGAATGTAATCCGATATTGTACAATTGGGTTTGGTTTTCATCTTAAAGTTATGAAATGCAGCAGTAAAAATGCGAACCCCTTTTAACAGACATCAAGGTTTTTGTGAATTTTATTGTATAAAGACAAGAATTTCCAATACGTTCCTGAAGGCTTGCCAATAGAATAAATCAGTTATTTCGTTAATTGCACTTTATGAATGAATTTCTGTGCTGTAGCACAGTTCCGTTATTTGCAATATCATGATATTTATATTTATGGTATATTAGCTGCGGCGTCCACTGCAGCTCCCTGGCGACACGTGCAAAATTTGCGAAATTGTATGAACAACATTTAATATAGATCTTGATTATGCATAATTAATATTATGGGACTTCGAATTAAAGTGTATAGCGGAATCACAGTCTCACAAAATATCCACTTAAAAGCACGACGAAACAGACCTGACTAGTTAGCAGAGTACCGATAGCAAATGTCTTTTAAAAGAAAAAAAAAGGAGAGCAAGCAAAGAATCGAAGGGAGAAGAAATATTGTGAGTTTTTTAATTGCTGACGCCCTTTTCGAGCTCGCACGTCAAAAATATATTCCAAGTAAAAAAAATTGTTACAATTTTAACAAACTTTAGTTTTAGTGGCTACTAAATAAATAAATACATCGCTCTTAACCACGTTCTAGAAACACACAGCAACCGAAAATGTTTTTTCAGCCGCCGCTGTGGAAATGACCCAACAGAACTCTCGATATCTAGCAGAGTGCGTTACATATACGACACGGTGGCCAACAATCCACGGTGCTATGTGTATGTTTAACTCAGCTTCTGATATCATAAATCCGTAAGGTGGGCTCAGCTACTGAGACGTCTCCATCTGGTGGGCATTAACGGCACTAGCTATATATAAATTATAGCAATTAAATCAAAGGGCGAGATACAAGTTGAGAATACTCCAAATACGTGGCGACAAGTAAATAAATAAATACACCGCTCTTAACCACGTTCTAGAAACACATAGCAACCGAAAAACAATTTTTCGGTTGCTATGTGTTTCTAGAACGTGGTTAAGAGCGGTGTATTTATTTATTTACTTGTCTCTACGTATTTGGAGTATTCTCAACTTAGTGGCTACTACTGGTCTGTCCCAGCATCTCGCTTGCTAGATTTTCAATGTCCGGTTGGTACTGCGTTAGTTTCATCTTCAGACAAGACTGGATAATTTTATCTGAGATTAAACTCCTCTACTTGTATCTTATCAGATTCATGCTAGAAAAAGTTTACTCACAGCAAAAAGTTGAACCTAATATTGCCAATATGCCATGTACGTACTTTTTCAAAGAAGAATATGATTCATGAAGACTGTTCCATGTCTCGAAGCAATATTGTCGTTAGGAGTAATGTTTTTAAGTTCAATCCACCTGTGATCTAAAATTAAGTTATTGCGTTCTTTATCATGTTCTTCCAATTTGCATCCCAAATCAGATCATTTTTAAGCCCATGTTTCCTTATATTTCAGATCAATAAGTTTCGGTTGAAAATCGGTAAGATCTAAATTAGAAAATGTTGATAATTCTAAAGATTGTAAATCGCATATCAGCGGTTTTGCCAAAAACGATAATAAGTCCATGTAATGCACGAACTCTTGGAATATTATGACGAAGAAGTTCCTTATTGTATCAATACACTCTTTGAATTTATTTGAAATCTATCGAAACTCCAGATCCGTGATGTTTCTTCAAAAAAATGAAATGCAAGCAGGTGCCCTATTGCAAGTCAGAAGAAAACAAAAGTGGTTTCTGCTCGAAACTACGTATTTCTTCAAGCACGAAAACAGCAATGTTTCCTTTTAAATACGTGAAGATTATGTAAATGGACGATGGCATCGCTCTGTCCACGTTATTTTATAAACAACGCATAGCGACTGAAAAATTGTTTTCCGACACCGCTGGGAACGAACCCCAGATATATCGATAACTAGCAGAGTGCGTTCGCATTTCCGCTACGGCGCCAACAATTCTCAGCGCCATGAGTGGTTTATCAGTCAGCATCTGACTACACGAATCCGTACTGATGGTCTCAGCAACTGAAATGTCGTCATCTGGTGGCATTTAACGCAACAGCTATTAAATCCTAGCTGATAAATTCAAAGGGCGGTAGAAATGGTTAATATATATCAAATACGTAGAGATAATGTAAATGGACGATGTCATCGCTCTGTCCACGTTATTTTATAAACAACGCATAGCGACTGAAAAATTGTGTTCCGACACCGCTGCTGAGACCATCAATACGGATTCGTGTGGTCACATGCTGATTGATAAACCACGCATGGCACTGAGAATTGCTGACGCCGTAGCGTAAATGCGAACGCAGTCGACTAGTTTTCGAGAGATCCTGGGTCCCAGCGGTGTCGAAACACAAATTTTCAGTCGCTAGGCGTTGTTTATAAAATAACGTGGTCAGAGCGATGACATCGTCCATTTAATGTTTCTTTTCCCTTGAAATTTCAAATTCAATCTATTTATAAGCGATGTTATATCTACTAAGAAGTACAACTTGGACAACCAATTGGCATCAGATAGTTCAGGATGATCAATGTTCTTATCATCGAAGTAAGATTTTGTTTCACTCAGACATAGTGAGGATCGTTTCTAAACTTCTCCTCGCGATAGCCATCTAAAGTTATTGTGTATTAGCATCTCGGAAAACAAATAATCTACTTCGCGTAATAGATCTTGAAATTGTCGATGATGCAATCTTCTTGGCATTATTGTGTTTATCATCTTAATAAGGAGTTCCATCACTTCGCAGATTTCATCACACAATGATTGTGCACATAAAGCCTCTTAATGAATAATACAGTGAAAACATAAAATTCTGATCCGCACGTCTCTGCGCACCAAAGCAACAAATCATTTCTTTATTTCAACCATGCACGGTGCAGCATCAGCGGCAATAGAAATTAAGTTATTGATATTTTCTTGATTATTTCCAAGAAAGTCTAACACTGCGTTTGTTATATTTTCCCCTGATGTCTGTCCTTTTAGTAGTAAGAGTGCAAGTAATTGTTACATATCTTACCAATAATGTTACTTGTCCGGTGTCACTTAAATCGCCTGATTCAATCAGTGTCAGCGAAATTGCGGTAGCGACTTTTATGTCGTAGATTTTGTTGGTTAGAAAATCGTTTTGTCGTTCTAGGTGTCCGGTTCTTAATAATATTCGCAGAAAGCGGCACATCATGTATTTTCTTTATAATATCAACACGGTTTTTCAAATCTCAAAAGATATATTTTGAAGTATTTAAAAAGCACTTTTTTAAATGTTCAGCATCAGTAAAAACTTTACCTCCTTTCACAATCTCCTGAGCGACTTTAAAACCCGCAGATGTAACGTGATTAGCTGTCTTTACCTAGTTTGGCATCCATCGCTGGGAGTCATGCGCAAACGTTTCATGTATTATATAGAAATGTCTTTCCAAATTTCATTTTTATTTAAAAAGTTTGTCTTCAAATTAAACAGAAATGCAACACATCGGAGTGTTGGACAAAAGCAAACAACGGCGTGCACGTTTTTTAAAATCTGTATAGTTGACATCAGTTTTTCTGATCTTGCTCTATCAAGACATTTTGGTTTTGATATTTAGGGAAAACAATCAATCGCTTTTTCCCAGAGCATGCGTGTCTCGACGGAGATTTCACAACTACTGCTGCAATAATCGACTACCACTAATGAACTTGTGACTGCGATGCGTGGTTGGCACATTCTGTTGGTGCATCTGTACTCAACTCACTTGCGTAATGTGGGACCTGGTGCCGAGCAATGACTGAAAGACCGGCGAGTAGGACGCTTTGTTACTCCTCCGAACTGAACTTTGAACTAAGTCGTGGGGTTGTGCACAGTTGTAACGGACGCACACCGTCCGCACCCGCGACAGAGAGAGAGAGAGAACAAGTTTGAACGATGGGTCGAGGTTGTGCAGCCGCAACCACTCGCAAATACACAAACATTGGAAACTAAGGTTTACAGTCATCGTCAATGGTTTAATCTTTTTAGGTTCCTGTCTCTCACGTTGGAGAATAAAGGGGATTTTTCGTTGAAGTAAAATTACATCGAAATAGAAATGAAACTTTGGAAATGTTTCTATTCCTTCAAGTAACCAAAGAGACATATTTAGATTCCTCAAAGACATATCTGACTGGCGAGCCATATGTTGCGCACCTGGACCTAGTGATTTAATCGATCACTTACCTGTGGTCAGAAGAGAAAAAGCTGACAATACAGGTAGGCCTTTGACACCTTCTATTTTTTTCATTTTTATTTTGTAATCCATACTGGTTGTCATGTAATTTTTTTTTTATTCCAGATAACTAACTAGTCTTTTATATAAAGATGCTCCCCAGTACTTTGTTAAAGCCAACAGCATTTGTCGAAGTACCATGACAGCCAACATTTTTGATTGGTTCTATGCCGTTTTGGAAACATTTTAAACCCCTTGCGAGCTGTTCTATAAGCAAGCCTTTAGTCACCATAAACTGCAGTGGACGCTTAGAGAGATATTATATATAAATTTTGCACGTCGGCAAAGAACTTGTATTTTCTTCTATCAGGAATCTGTCCTTTTCGTGAAAGGTATATCCTCATGAAATGACGGTGATCAATTCCGCCGACTCTATGGTTTGTGAAAGATGGTAAGTGTTCTGTCACGAGAAAATATTTTCTTGAATCATTCATTAGCGATGAAATTAAAAGCATGCTTTATTACATTCACATATACTTTATTTATCTCATTTCCATTAAAAGTTGTTGTCATTTTATTTCTACTATCTCCAAATTGTTGGTGTTAGATTGACAGCTGAGAACAGAGCGTTACGCTCAATTTAGAAAGATTTATCCTATCAACTTTTACTTTATCACCACATTCGGTATTTTACTTCTAATTCTTGCTATTAAAGATTATTTTTTCGTATCTTCAGGTTTTCCGTGCACCGCTCTTTCTCAAGGCCGAAATCAAAATTAATGATGTTTTAATATTTCTTATCCCGCTGTAACGACTGTAGCCAAAAACGGAAAGTGCTATTCTATTTGTAACGATTCATATGCACTTCCATTTCCATTTCATTTCCTTATATCAGTATCAATATAAAACCTTTTCGTTTTCAGATTGTGATTTGTCTAATTTAAATGTGGAATTAATAAACCTTATTTTGTTTTATATCATTCTTTAGATGGAGATAAGTGTTTGTGCACAACTTGCACCAAATAGTTTCATTACGCCATACTTTTCATGCCATATCCTACCGGAAATTATGTTAATGCCTATTTTACTGAAATGTGTAAATTTCAAATAGAGGTGAAATTGAAATGCACTTAATAAGTCGAAAAAGAATCTTTGTTAAAATTATTTTTTGACCTTGGTCACTATAACTAAAAATATTTGGATTTTTTCATTTCAGGGTGTATTCCCGCCAACCAAAACACCTTGGGTTTGCTGTACACCCCGATATGTTGCGACCTATGTTTACGTTCACTCAAAATGCAAGAAAATACGCTCCCACCAAATTTAATTGGTAATTTTAAAGAAGGAACTTCGAACAGAGAAATAAGGCCTTGTATCTGAAATTTTGAAGGACTTTTACAAGGAGCCTGGAAAATGTACGGATTCAGTGAGATACAAAAAAACTTGGCAAACCGAAAAATGTTTTTATCCTGTTAGAAAACTTTCAACATTTTTTCAAATAAATTAAGAATGACCTCGGAAGAATGTATTGTTTTATTAATAATTATCCATATTTGCGTTGAAACCATAGTTCTTAAGAAACTCTTTTGTACCAAAAATTTATAATAGCGTTTGAATCATCAGTTAGTATCTCAACATGAGTGAGTGTGTGTGTGTAATTGGACTTCCACAAGTAATGTTTCAAGTTTCATTTACCACGATAGGAAGCCCTTCTGTCACGCGAATAAAAATGCCTGTTAAGTGCAGCAACCAAGAAGCTGATAAGTGCACAAATCTCTGGGAAAATATCAGAATTCGCAAAGACAATACCATTTCTTCAGAAAAGTCAACAATCTATTAGATATAGCATTGGGCTTTGTTGTGTTTCGTTCGGTTGCTTCTCTGTATGTAATTAACTTCCTAATTAGAATATCGTAGATAGTAGTCGTTCAAATTACCTTTATGTCTATGAATGTAGTATGCATATAAAACCTTAGAGTACTTAATTTCCCTTTTATTTTACCGTTGAGGAGAAGTACAAGTAAAATAAACATAAAAACTTCGTACATGCGCCTTTTTCCTTTATTTTAATTGGCTTTTGTCAATGCTTCGAAGCAATAAACCTTGAGAATGCAGAATATAAGTGGCTTAGAACCGTAATATCTGCGGCCTTCTCTTTTTCCTTAAGTACCTAAGATAAAAAAAACAATATATTTCTTCTCGCAGGGAATACCTAAAAGTCAAGTATAAGCAGCTGTCTTAAGTACGATAGTTAAAATCTTTAATAGATAAAATATTTACAAGTTAAATTACGAAAACGAGATCTTTCACAAGTGCGGGCCTTGCATCATCAGGTAAAATACTGCATTTTAGACTATACATAGCTCAAAGTTATATATTGTCAGTGTCTTGACATCGTAGTATTCAATTTTTTCCATTTATTTGGTGGTTCTTGATCCCTCCTACTTAATTTCGACTGCGGCGTTGTTTAATCTTTTAAAAGAATGGCATTAATTTAGGTTACTTCGGGTCTAATGGGGTTTTCTTAATTCTTGAATTTCCTTTTTAATGCAAACTTTATTAAGTAGTTCTTTACAAACGTATTGGGCAAAAGTAGGCGCCTCATCGTTTCAACATTGTTTACGATAATGCTGAATAAACAATGCTTCTTCAAATAAAGATCATCTTTTTTTTTGGTGCGTAATAGAATATAAGCATCACTCCATAGCTGTTCGAATGTCTTGGCACCGAAGGGTCGAACCTGTATACCAACTGCCGATGAACTCCTAAATCAAACCCTGTATTGATATACAATATAAATCACATTACTCGTTCTCGTGTTTAACGTCACGGTCCTTGCGTATCAGTTGAAAAGAGTGTTAGAAGACCCGACAAAGGAAACCCAGTGTTCCTTGCAGATATTGTACAAAACATGTGAAATTTGCGGTTGGTATTCCATAGTATCAACATAATTTATAGCACTATTATTGCTGGTCAAAGTTGTAAAAAAATTATCTTGTGTTGAGCAATCAGCGCATTCACAAATGTTTTGCTATACCTGTTCTGGATCGCGATTCGCATTATTTTCTCAAGTTCAGATTTTCGGAGTCTGGCATTCGCCGAGTGCGAATAAGCGCGGTATATAAGAAATGTAAAAGTCATACATTTATACTTGTGTGGATGGTAAGAGTTGCAAGGGATGATCATAGTAGAACTAGTAAGCTTACTATACACGAAAAATTGGATTGACTGGGTGTCCGTGTTCAGTCTGATGCCCAAGTCAAGGTAGGGGAGAAAACATTCTTTCTCCAATCCGATGGTAAACTGTATAGTGTTGCATAAAAACAATAGGCTTAATCTAAATTCTTCGCGTTCTTCAAGGAGATGCGGTCAAAGTACTAATACGTCGTCGATATAACTCATATATAGCAGTTGGGCATGGGTGCAGTTGATTTAAATATTGTTTTCTATTGATTGCATAACAATTTCAGCTATCAAAGCAGAACTGCGCACGCATAACTCTTTGCCTGGACCACTTGCCACTGCTGTGCTACTATTTTGCCTGTAATATTTTTTTTCTATATTATTTTGGCTGTGAGAGGCAGTGTTTTATTTAGTAGTGTGATCGATGTTTTATTATATTATGATAAAATTCAATAGATCTCATCTTTTGGGAATGAGCAAGGTTTCACATTTTCAAAACAATTAAAGAGGGCATTTCTTTATGATTATTTTTTTATGGCCAGTTAGTGAATAATTTGCAATTGTTCACATAAACCAGATGGTTAACGGCGCGAAAAACCATTTCTTCCACGAATTCCATAGGCGTTGTAGCGACAGTGAGTCATTCCGCACTTTTTACTCTTGCACGGAACCTATTTTCATAAATGATGGACACCGAAGACTTAGAATTAGTATGAAAGCTGTGGTCATGAAACTACTGGAAACGCACACGAAAAATCTGCTCTTCACGCAATAAAATAAAAACAGAATAGAAAATTTGAGGTGTTAGTAATTCAACAATCAGCTGTAAGAGTCCATATCGTCATTTTATGTTCTAGTCTTACTTATGAACGTTGCATGATGAACATTTTAATATTTGCTCTAATTATACAACATAACGGAAGAAACGTGTCGTAAAATATGTGTTTTTTCATTGGTATTTGTGCCACTTCAGCCAAATCTTTAAAAATATATATATGGTGAATATATCATAATCAAATTTACTCATTCATTTGTGCAAAGTCAAATTAACTATTTAAAAGAAATTGAAATATACTTACTGATGTTCATGATTACTACTACAAGAATTTCTCAGATTCAAATGGTGTTTTCATCATTTCTGTAAACAGGAAAAGTTTGTTTCCTATAAAATCATTTATATTTGCATTCGAGACATGTTAACTAAAATCAGGGGAAGCTCATAAAATGCCTATATGATCAATATGTAAAAATGAACAATAGTAGATACTAAAATTTACTAATCCCAATTTTAAAACTTTTTAAATGTTACTCAGCATTATTATTTGGAACTGCTCATAAAATTAACGGTGAATTCATAAAATACTTATGTACAAAAAGTCTGCAGCAAATTATTATAAAAAATATTTTTTTAATATATTTGTGAGTTTTTTTTACGTAGCGATTATGACAAACATGTCAATTTGAAGCGATTGATTATTCGCTCATTTAATTACTAAAACAAATGTTCCGTTCGGTTTACTGAGCTCCCCTTTAAACCGCTAGGTATTTTGTCCCAGAGATCTTAGGTAATGCACTTTTTCATCATCTTTTATCATTTATTATTTCAGATTTTCCATCTATTTAACAGTATATTGCCGAAGGTTTTCCAAAAATTTCATCATTTTTTTTGGTAAGGGATACCAAAGAGTTGTTTCTGAAGACTCCATTCATGGGTTTTTTCTAAAGAAAAGTGTAGAAGGAAGAAAAGTAATTGATATATGAACAGCAAGAAGTTTTTCCAAAACTGATATTATTCCTGTACTAAATGTTTCTTCTGTCTGCGTTCCAGTGAAATTTCGTTTCGTTGTGAGAAGATAATAATCAGTCTTCCGTATCTTATCGACCGCTCATGGATGCCAGTCATGTTGAAAAAAAAATCCTAGATACCACAAAAAAATTTGACCCGCAATCAGAACGAGATCATCCTTCATGTTCTGAGATATAGATATGGAAGGATTACAATAAGGTTTTTTTTTCTCTTTCATTTCACTATCCATCCTGCGAAACGGAAAATTGCAGTTAAGCTTGTCAGTTAAGGAGTGGTCTTGTAGAGAAGGTATCAGCAGCATAACACATAGTAAAAGTGTAAATCAAAGGAAACGTTCGTGATGATTAAAAACTGGCTGAAGGGCTTCATCTTCGCTGGCGATTTTTCGTCAAATTTATAAGCGAAATCACAAGGAGATCAGATACCTTCTGCAAATTGGTGCCGATCAGCGGGGTCGCGTGCCCATTTAGGTTGGGTGCGCGCTGTTACGGAAAAAAAGAGAACATGCAAAAATTTTATTATGTATCCCGAGCTGAAAAATTCACGCATTTATTTTGAACATGAAAAAACATTTTCTTTTATTTAGCGGTCAATTAATAAAAAAGAAGGAATTAATTTCTGCTATCCTATACTATACGGATAACAAAAACTCAAATTCTTAATTTAAATTTGTACTAATAAACCAATCGATTCTCACTCAGATGAAAAGACAGAAAAACTTCAATTCATGGCAGAACGTTGAATCATATTTAGGACTCCACGCGATTCCAAAAGCAAACGAATGACCATTAGTGCTTTTTTAAGCGCTCACACCCTGCGAAGTTTTTAACCTCTTCGTTGAAACCGCAAGGAGACAAAAATGGGACCTGTAGCGCCCTCGGAAGTTGCTTTACACGTCTCTGGTGTTCGTTTGTCAAACAGTGTACCGACTGATGCGAATATTACTTACTATATTCTTTACAAGAACATTGCATAAAGGAATTCAGTTTGGCCACCACGCGAAGGCTTACGACAACATTTGGTGAGTTTTATTATCCAAAAAGATAATATAACATAAACTCATATCTTACCTTAGAATTACGTTGCACCGTGGGATTGCAAGTGGTGCACTAATTGGATAGCCCGCCATGAGCGATCAACTGTAATTTTTTAAACCACAGTGAAATCAAAACGTTACCTGCAGCGCGATCTGGAGAGCGCTTGTGCCACAGTTGCCTGATCATCGTTGAATTGCATCGGTGCTCTGTTTAACTAGCACATTTTGAGGAATCAGCTGTAATGTTTGAAACTACATGAAAATGAGAACATGGACTGCAGCGCCATCAGACAGTGATTGTACCACAGTTGTTTCAGCGTGTTTGATGCCTTGTCAAACAACCGCACACCCGAATATCTTAGCAGAAATTTGATATGATTGCCGAACGAACCTTCTCCTTAATTAATACAGACATTTGACGTGGACTAGGAACATCAAACAGGTGATAGCTCCTTCCACGTTTTAGAAGTGAGTCACGGCAAAATTATCATTGGCTGCCACCGCGAATCAAACTCAGGGTCCTCCAGTTACGCGCCGGAGATGCTTCCACTGCACCACAGCGGTCTCAAATTACTCCAGACTCACATACACTAACTGCCATCCACTTGGCAGGTTGCTTCTTGGAGCCCCATGTCAGTTAGTGTATGTGGGTCTGGAGGAATTTGAGGCCGCTGTGGTGCAGTGAAAGCATGTCCAGCGCGTAACTGGAAGACCCTGGATTCGATTCCCGGTGGTGGCCAATAAGAATTTTTCCCTTACTCACTTACAAAACGTGGAAAGAGCGATGACCTCTGTTTGATGAACCTTCTCCTCTTCATGAAAATGTTTTGTAGGGGAATTAATTTTAACCACCGCTCGAAGCCTTTGCACAAACGCTGGCGAGTTTTATTAGAAATTTACACGGAAATCTAATATCATTAGTATAAGTTCAATGAATTTTGAATCAGTTTGGGTGTTCGACGCACACCTTTCACACTATAAATATTTGACCCTGGTGCCTATGTACTTATTGATCTTTATTGACTTTTTAAATTCGTAAACAATTATAGCACCGAGAAGAAAGTGCTTCACTTCACACCACAATATAATTTCCACATCAAATATTAGGCGTTTTCTCTCCTCACTGGAAGCCAGTTTTATTTTTTAAATAAAACTTAGAGTCCACACATAAAAATCGATGCCTTTACTGGCATACAAAATCATAGAACAGGTGTATGGTAAAACAACATCAAAAGAACCGCATTAGAGGAAAGAACTAACTAGATATAACAAGCAAAACAAGAATGCATAGCATCGGTAAGTCAGTCGATTCAAAAGGAAATCCTTCGTCAGGAAAAATAATAATCAAGCAAAAGAGCATGAATATGTAACATCCTTTAGAAAAACCGAAGCAACAATTCATGGAGATGCCATATGAATACTCCAGTTAATTCTGTTTAGAAGCTGAAATGACTTTGTACGGCTCGAATATTTGCGGAAATAATTGGAATCAATGTGATATTTCTCCTGATTCATGATGGCTCCGTTATTTAAGAGGACATAAAGTACATATTTCTGATAGTGAAAACGAACTGTTGATGACAAAGTTCCTTAGATACAACAATGTGTTTTTCAGCTTCTTTGGCAGGATTTTTTAAAATGTCCCTGTAACAGAATTTCGAGGTGGATCCCCTTAAACTAGTGAAGTTACGGAAAGATATATTAAAGATTATGAAGTACATTTAAACGAATTTTCTTGGAAATGAATACATTTTAAACGTTTTTACGGATTTGTGATAGAGTCAATAAAAGCTATATACCGTAATCACACACTAATTTATTTGTAAAATAATTTAGCATTCTATAACTATTGTAAAATAATTTAGCACGCTGATTGCAGAGTTGCAATTCATATTTTTGTTTTAACCTTCTACATTTGGTAAAAACACAATACACACATGTGTGTATTGTATTGATGTACATTTCATACAAAATGAAGTGATGATGCTTAAAAACCGTGGTCAAACTAAGTTGGAAGATTGATGTTTCGGTGAAAGGAGAACTTTTGACGTATCGCAATGTAATGTAAATTTCGAAATACCCCAGACCGCGCATAAAACAAGAAACGCTTACAGGGCAATGCATAATTTATTCACTAGTGTAAATCGCATAAAGTGTCGCCAAAGTTTAGCATTCTACGCAGTGGGCTGTTTAGGTGTGAAATCGTTGAGTTTACGAATTCTTTTGGTCACCATGGGCAACTTAATGTGTATGAGCAGAGCCCCGTCCTTAATTTAGGGTCATTGGTTCCAATGCAGGGAAGAACCAGTACTGTATGACAAAAACAACATTCATGCCTTTCCGTGATTCGAACCCGCACGCATCTCCGACGAATGGTCACAAATCAGTTCTTATACCACTGGGCAATCGGGTGGAGCGTTTACGATTTAAGCCATGTATTGCTAATTTTGAGATACCTTGTAGCCTTATCTTTAGGTGGCGACGTCGATGAGGATATAAATTTAGCAGATTGGAAATTTCTTCATTTGGAAGCATACCAGTGCAGGAAATTATCATGACGACGTACACTTCCGGTAATGAGTGGTATTCAAGGGTAGGCATCCTAATAGGGAAATGTAAAACAGTTTAAAGTGTTTAAGAAAAATGTGAGTTTTAGGGAGTACTCCGTACATGTGTACTGTGTTTAGGCTAAGATGGTCTACTTTCTTAAGTCAGGAGGAGGGAATGTCTTCTGTAGATAACTCGCAGCTCGGTTTTTAGACGATGTTTGTCTAAAAACGGATGCACTTCTACACTGTTAAAGAGTTTTGGGTAGGTTGAACAAAAAAGTGGTGCTAGACCAGTTGCACGAGTTTCTGAGAGCAAAGAGATTTTTGTGGCGCAAAGAAACACAAAATCATGTGCAACTTTGTTACACGTTATGGTAGAACATTACATGACATTATGATGTAAGATTTCACAATGTTACTGGATTTTGCTTGCATCACACAATCGTGTATTTTTTTCTTAGAATGCGATGCAGCTGGTATAGCACTACTTTTCGGCGCATCCGAAAATAACATTTTCAAAAGTGTAATATTTGCCCAAGCATTTGAATCGGGAACTGCTTATCATATACACTTCGTAAGTATTTAGTGTTTATGTAATCCTAGATTTGATTCTTTGAAGTAACTATTGATAACAGTGAAAGCTACGAAATCACATTTATTTCCTTTTGTTAAAATGTTTGGTCATCCGATCACTCAATTAGTTGCATGAGAATTGAACTTTTTTGAGTTTCATTACTTGCTCTAGTTTTGCTGATTTCGTATTTATAGATGTAAAATTGTATCTAATTTTAGAATTCTGGAGAAAGTACTAATTTGAATATTTGCAGACAATGCCAGTTTAAGCAATGTCAATGCAACCAGTATTATCAGATGAAAAACTGTATATTCTAGTCTATTAAGGAAATTCAAGTTTCTGATCATACTTCGTAGGATCATTTCTATTGTAAAATTTGCGGATTCACTCACGGAACTTGGCAAAAAACACAACCACAATTATGTGGAATGGTATTTCCTTCCCAGAGTGATACCGACTTGGAAGTTTAACTTTTGGTGTCTTTTCTCTGTCATTAATGATTGCGACATGCTCTTAGGAGCCTCGGTGATTGTTTTTTTAATAAAGAATAGCTCAGAAATTAAAGCTAGTGACTAAAATTATAAGCTAATCTGACTCCGGGGAAATATATTTGCAGATGATCACTATTGAGTTTTAGCATTGATACTTCAGCGGTACCGAAGCTCATTAAAATGCCCTCAAAGATATGACACTTAGAATTTTGCATTCAGGTAGGGTGAGATCTGTTCCCTTTTCACTAAATTTTTGAAATGCGTTTTATGATATTAACCAAAAGTAATGTATAATTCATACTCTAGTTTTATCAGAGGAGTGTTGTACCGCCAGGTTCAAACTACCCTTTTAGAAAGACATCGGATATGTTGAATAAGGGAACTGTCGGAAAGAAAAAGTAAAGTGAGAGACAGGAAGATATGGTATCACTTCATCATAAACGCTTCGTTCTTACCGAATGGCTTCACCACGAAATGGGGAAAAACAATTCACTCTCACCTCTGTGAATGATCATTCAATTTACCATTACTTCGACACTCAGTAGAGTTACACCACGTTTAACATTCTTGTAGCTTAAATATTTTGGAAATGATACATTCTGTTCTTATTTGCTTAATACATAATGCAGCTCATATTGTGAAAATCGGCTGTTTTTCAGTATTTCTATACACAGGCGTGTAGCATTTTGATTTTTGCTTTTCTATGCTCTTCACTTTAGAATGATTATAGCTTTTACATTTAGGATCGGGACTAGTCTGTTATAAACCCACCTCCATTCCCAACCTGATGCTCAGAAGTACATTCTGCCATAATTATTACAAGACGGCCTTCTTTCGTTCTCGACTTAGAAGAGTTTTCGCCGTCTGCTTTGATGTTCGGTGTAGAGAATACGAACTAAAAAAACATCTTCGAATTGGCCACTGAGGCAGGATATACCTCCAACAAGATACATAACTTTATCGAAAAAGCCAGAACCATCCGTGTTAATATTTCTATGCCAAACTTCGCTAAATGTGCTCAATTCCGTTCATACCAAATGTTTCATATCAACTCAAAACTGCGCTCAAGATGATGAACTTCGGTGTCGGTATAAGGTCTCCAGCATCTTAATATAAAGTGCTTAAGAGAAATATTGACAAGCCCTTCTTCTGAATGAGGAAGGTCTTTATGCCATCCCACTAAAATATCAGGACGGTTCCAGGTGATATTGCATCGGAATGGCTAAAGTTCGTTTGAAATTAGAATAAACGAACATGAAAAGGATACAAACCGCGGGAAATAACCACGGACCTATCAAGAGAAGTCAAGTTCAAGTCCGCTTATCCTATGTGGAACGACATAAGGATATTAGCTTCATACTCCACACCTAAACCTACTGCCATTCGTGAAACCTTGGAAATATTGACCAGCAGCGAGGCTTGCAATGATAGTATCTCCCTAGAGTTCACACACATTGGGAGTCAATTCTTGAACTAATGCTACGTTTCTACACGATACCGCGTGCCCAACCACCATGACCTCTATCTTTCCAATGAACGACCACATTTGCGGCCATTCAGATATTGCCTAGTCAAGTCACCGCATTCGAATTATTCAAGTGTTCTGTTATCCAGTTTAATCTTAGCTGTCTACTCTCCTTGGAAAAGCCATCTGGTGGATGTGCAAAAGCTTGGAAACATTGGTTTCTACTTTACGCCAATAAATTTGGATTACTAGTATAGATATGCTATTTTTAATGTTGTTGGTGTATAGTACCTTATTATCATTTAGTTCCTTATATTTTGAATGATGTAACGTTCTGTGCAAGGGAGTATAATACATAACTCCTAATTCTTTTTGTCGAAGAAAAATATCATTAAATGAAATGATATATCTTTAACATTATATTTTTGGCATACATGTATTGGAACTACTGCTCTGGTAATGAAAAAGAGCCTTACGTCAACACGATCAGCTGCGTTCCCGTCATGCAGTTTTTAATTTTTAAATCTAATACCGGAAAATGTTTTGTGATCATTTTACTTATTTATTGCAAAACAAATTGCTTTCCTTTTTAATACAGGCTGTTCTTCATTCAAAGCTTTTGCCAAAATGGCGGACGTTAAAGCTTCTGTATTTGGCCTAGTATTTCAAGCAACTTGGAAGTGCAGTGTGTATCCTTCGTTGATATTTGCCAAAGGTTTCGTTTAGGTTTAAGATCATGGCTTCTACGATTCACATCACAGTTTCTTCATTTTGATATCAGTTAAAGTAATACATCCAACCATGTTCAGCTCACCGCTGGTCTGTGTGCTAACAGATCTGCCGATAGATGGTAGCACGTCAACGATTTGTAACGTGCAACCATGTTTTCGCCTAGTTGCTGTTAATACTAGCTGTTAGGTACGGTATCTTTCTTCAACTTTTATTTTGCTGCGGGAGCCTTTAATCAGAGGAATACGAATAGACCTCGGGGCACCTCCACTGCTGAAGGCCTTACGGTGAAGAATCCTCTAGCAACAACAAAAATATTTCACAAAAATATCAGTGGAAATTCCAGATGGAGCTGGTAAAGGAAGTCATCGGCAAGGCTATACTTCCGACCTTGTGCCGCTCTCCGCGATATGGAGTTGCAAGTCTTACAGATAGGAGTACGGCAGCATTCACTATAATATTTTGGGTCCAGTGTGTTCGTAGTGCATGGGTTTTCTAGCAAAAACTTGTAAGTGGTTTCGACGCTTTTTTTACTCATTTTGCAGATGTCCCGTTACTCTAATAAGAGGAATTGCAAGCAATTTTTCAATAAAAGCTGAGGAGGAGGACCCGTGCATTTCGTAGTCGTCCGAGAAAAAAGTTCTGAGGGTTACCATATGACTCTCGATTGGATTTCACTCATCCTGATGGATAGTTAAGGTGTCTGAAGAAACATACGCGCCTTACGCAAATAGGAGCTAACAGGTAGGAGAGTTAATATTAGGAAACACTACAGGAAAAGAAGTTACCTGCTTTTACTCTTCACAACCGCTAACGTATTGTAGCCCGTATAATCATCGGTCCTTTTGTAACCAGTATATCGCGCTGAGATGGTCAGATTTTGGAAGTACAGTCTTAAAATAATCCACCTGATGCACCTTTATTTCTCGGAGACTTTGTTCAGATATGGTTTTCAATTGTAAACGGAAAATAGTAAAATATCCTTTTTGTCATTTTTCTGTAGCTTTTGTTTACCATATTTTTATATTCCTTATTTTCGCTGTAATACACATGCTGATATAAAGGTAGAGGAACTTCATATTTTCATAGTCTTGTCCAGAGGAATCTTTCGGGATAATCATGATTTTGTCGTTTTTACCCTTACAATTTCTGACAGTCACGACGGATCTGAAAAAAGATCATGTGCAACATTTAGTGTGTTACTGCTCTGGAACTTACAGTACCCGAGTGAAAATATGGTATTTTATATCATAAAATCGTTACATTTTTCATCCATGATAAATTCGTATAATGCATTTCGGGAAGGAAAACTGTTAAAAATAATGACGGTTTTTAAAGGAAAATAACATGATAAAACTCAGCCAAAATATGTTTCACATACTATCTGCGAAATTCCCAGAATATTTCCCAGAAACTAAATAATTAGAATGAAAGCAAGTGCGAACGTTTTTTGTGAGTGACATGCGATTCGGTTTCTTCACTGAGTCGTATGCTTCTCGCCATAAAGCAATAAAGATAGAGAAACACACGCTGCATATGGCTACAAGTTCACGGTACTACTGAATATGATAAAAAAAGAAATGAAACGGAATACAGAGCACAATCGGTTAGTTAACGAATTAGTCGTTGACTGACAGCTGGTGTTTCCACGGAACCACAACTTGTCATGCATTGACATCGTCGATTCCAATTTTAAAAATCCTTGATAAAAGACAAATATTTTTAGTGGCGTAATTTTTGTTATTCTTTTCTTTTAACATTCTAGGAAGTGGAAATATACCCGCTAACTTTTCACTGCATCGTTTGTATTCTTTTAATTTACAGAACCTAGGTTTCCGAATCCGAATTTTCATTTTCGTGCTATTTGTCATTGTTTTCTTCAGTAATATTTCCCATTTTTACATACAGCAACAGCTCGTTAATCTGCACTTTCAGTTCTCATTTGTATCCCTTTATTATTTGTTTTGATATCAACTGCATTTTTTTCAATATTTGATTGTTTTTCTCTTTATACTGAGAGTTCGTGTGTAGTTGACTTTCTATTCCTAATTGACAAATGTATTTGTTAAAACACCTTTCTTCTTTATTTCACAATTTTGCTGTTACTTGTGAAATACTTTCCTCTTAGGTTTCCACTTCAGCTTCTTAACTAAGGTGATATGCTATATTAGGAGCTTGAATTACTTCCCGCTGTTGTCCAATAGAGCGCAACAGTAGTGCGCTGTGACCCGGGTCATACGTGACCTTCCTTGCGCACGCACCGTAATCTAGGTGTGTGACACGAGTTCGGAGAGCACAGAACACGAGTTTGTATCGCATTCACGATGTCGAGTTTCGTTCCAAAAAGGAGCATTTGCGGGAAGCATTACTCTTTTGCTTTCATCTTAAAAAATGTGCAGCGGAAAGTCATCGTTTGCTAGTGCAGGCCTATGAGGAACATGCCCTATCGGAAACTACATGCAGAGAATGGTTCCGACGCTTCAAAGCCAACGAATATGATGTCAAGGACAAAGAGCACCTTGGGCAGCCGAAAATGTCCGAAGATGGCACATTGCAGGCCTTATTGGACGCGAATGCATGTCAGACGCTCAACGAGTTGTCTGAAACACTACGGGTCGATTCGTGAACGGTTAGGAAATGTTTAAAGGCAAGGGTAATGAACCAGAAGCTCGGAAACTGGATCCCACATGACAAGGTTATTCTTCTCCACAACAACGCTAGACCTCATGTCGCTGAATCCGTGAAAGAACATCTATCTTACTTAAAATTCTACGAAGTTTACATACATTTCCTTTCTCAGCGAAATGCACCCTTATCTATCTATCTATCTATCTATCTATAGTTTAACGAACCGGCTAACCGCTGTCAATCCTCTGTTAAATATTCGCAAGTATCTTCCACAACTTTTTTTGTACAGCAATCTCCATGACACTGAGACATGTTTTCAAATTTCACTACATGGTCTTCTACACATAAAATTGTTTTAATTGTTGTCCCTTGTTATCACATCTATCATTTAAGTTGTTGAAGGATGGTCAGCAGCTCTTCTATTAATATGTCCAGTGCTTTGCTATGTAAAAACTTTGATCATGATATCATTGAATCTAGAGGTAACAAGCGTCTCGATAAACTATCTGACGGGATCATTTTAGGTGCTTATTACGCACTTTTCCTGTTTCAGACTCCTAACGTGCTCTTCTTTCTTCAAATTCTCAAATACAAATTTAATCTCCCTAATATTATAATGGCATTTAGATATCCTAGAGTAACATTAAAACTCGTTAATAATAAGTCAATTAGCTGAAATATCCCTACGATACAATCAAATAAATAAGGATCATGGTAAACTATTAGATACTTTTGAGGCACGGTAAATACTAATACGGAAATACCAAATACGCTTACATAAGAATTATACACCATTGAAACATCAGTTCAGTTTGATATGAGTAGTATAAAAGCGAACTTGGACAAAGGGTTCTTTCATTAAACTGTTATTCTGAAAGGGTGGAACACCTCAGTTGTATAAACTTTTGTATTTCATCTATTGCAACATACAAACTACTTTTTTTAATATTTGAAAAAAAATACCATGTATTTCGAGATTCCTTGTCTAAAATGGCTAAATATTAGAATGAACCTAACTAAAAAATGCTGTAATTGATATGCTAATTCATACTATTTGTTGTGCACATTTCTGTTTTCATTAAGCGATGAATGAAGTGTTTGCTGAGAATTGCTGACATGTTTAATTTCATAATCGAATTGTTAATAATTTAAAATAAAACTTTGGAATTCCTAGTAAAATTCTTACGTTTTGTAAAATTATCTTTTCCAAAGGATGAAATACCTCATTTGTCGGGTAGAACTGCATGGAGGATGATGAGTCATGTAAATCTCGCTTTTAAAATGCCGCCAAAAGAAACAGGGAATTTTCTATATTTCACAAGATGGTTTGGACATATTTCAAAGATTACTTATATAAATAAAGTAAACCCTCTGTTCTTATTGCGTTTCTTCTCAAATTTTCTTTCTGCACTCGATTATGAAAATCGTTTAATTCGACTTCTGTTAAAATGTCACTAACAATATGGTGAAAATGAATAAAGCTATGATTAGACATCTAACTTGTAATGTGACGCTTAATAGATAACTTACTTCATTTATTGTATATGATATTTTTTTAATCTAAGTGGAATGTTATACGAAATTGTCCAATTGAGTTTGGTTTTCATTTTAAAATTATGAAATACAGCAGTAAAAATGCAAACCCTTTTTAACAGATATCAATGTTTTCATGAATTACGCAAAAACGTTTTCCAGATAACTGATTAGTCTTTTATATAAAGATGCTCTCCAGTACTTTGTTAAAGCCAAGAATATTAGGAAAGCTACATTAGTAATACACATATTATTTTTTTAGTACAGCATTTATTTCACGCAATTTGGGAAGATATGGTTAAAATTTAGGAAGTATAATTGTATAACATTAACGTACACTACAATATGACAACCACGAACTTGAGTGATATTTTTCAGCTTTCAGAAAACACGTTAGCGAAGTCTGAAGAAATGGTAATACATGAAAGTTTTTTATTTACAGGGAGATTAACTCCTTTGTAGATCAATAATGCTGTTCATACCTCAATAAATTAAACGTCTATTTAATATTTGAAATATATAATTATTTAGAAATATAACTGAAAACTAAAAATTTTAAATAGCTTACATAACCCATAATTTCGAAAAGTGTCATTTCACTCAATGTACTAAGACATTTTGCGTACGTCAAATCAAAGATATCTCATGAGCAACTTCATTTAAACCACTTAGATTGGCAACTGAGAGCGTAGTGCAAATGGTATTATTTTCTTCAAAACTAATATACTGTATTTGTTTGACCCTTTCCTCACTGGAATTCCATCTAGAACCTTACAAACTGTGCAAGGAAAGAGATTTACGAAAATGTCACGCTGTTTACCATCGATTTATTACCAAGGTTGTTACATATGGATTATCACTCGTTAGCAGAAGCGCAGAGAATATTCTCCCTTTTTCAAATTTATTCTCAAAAATAACAGGAAGGGCTTTGTTCATTAGTATAATTGGTGCATTTTGCTAAGTTTTTGTTTTAGCCGCCAAACTTTTCTTTCTCTTTTAATTTCGAAAATAGCTCCGGATAAACTTAAACTGATGGAATCACGTATGAACATTATTGTTAATGTTCCTGTGATATTTGTTTTTACTAAACATGGCACAGTATTGTTTATTTATATTCCGAAATTCGTAAATATAAGTGCTATGTAAAGGTTCCTCGGATTATTATCATTTTCTTCTTTTTTTACATTTTATCTGTTTATCTCATCTGTAGGAATGGCATCTGTAGCATGGTCCATTTGTCAGTACGGACATGAAGCAAAGTAAAGACGTAGTGGCTCCTTGTTTAAAAATCGTCGTGCGATATGATATGTACACAGAATCCCTGCCTGTTGGAGTTTGGGCCTTATGGTATACACACCAAAAGCATTAAGTGGAGTTATAAGAATCAGGCGAATTACCCCATTCCAGAGATAATAATGCGGCAATTATAAACTGGATTTTACTTCTGCATTTGAACTGTGAAGCCAGTTCCACATACTTGTTTATTTTTGTTGCATAGATAGTTGAATATTACGGTCAGACGGAAATAATATGTCGAAATGACTCATTGCTTCTGCCTTTTGTCATATAGAAGTATGACGAGACGATTGGCACAGATTGTTAAATCTGTTTTGATCTCATAGTCCCAATATAATTTGTATTGTGTATTATCTTCAACCCCAGTGTGTTAGTACCTATAATACATACTTCTGGCAGTAGTATATTTGTAATTCAGAAGAACTAGCTAAAATATGGTTATTAGGACTCAAGCAATTCCAATGATCCGTTTATATTACTCGCAAAACAGGGATAGATCTTGCTCGCTAAATTTCAAATGAAATATAAAATACATCGTCTGAGAAATTTAGTCATGTGGTATAGAATATTTTACACGGAACCAGATTTCCGCGATAGAGCTTAGGACGTAACGAATATATTCAAGTTTATGACTACTGTGTGGATAAATCTTAGAATTATCATTACAATGATGTTGCCAGGTATAAATAATGCTATATGCTTCGAAATACTATAAGATATTTTCTATGTATAGCAATAATATATAGGGTGATACTCATATATTGCTGTGTAATCATGGAATAGTCGCATCTAAATGCTGAGTGCGGTCATTATATACAATGTCAAAAATGGAATTCAATGAAATTCTAAGATTAAAGTGGATCCACGTAAAATATTTTCCTGGTATTTCCAAGGGCAAATTTCTGTAGCCAGTTGTTTCACAATGAATGCGTTCCCAAAAGTAAAAATTTGAACATAATTAAAAATAAATAACTTCATATATAGCCTGGGATGCACAATATTTTGTGAAACTTAACCATAACTATATTAAAAATCAATGACTTTTCCTTTGGCGGTGTTGAGACAAGAAAATAGTTGTCGCCACATCTACATAAAGATGGCACCACATCTAAATGCTATCACATCAAATTTTTGAAAAAAAGAATTATTAATTGTTTTTCTGCAATCAGCACTTTTATACAGAATGTTTAGAATGATTCGAGCCATTTGGTTTAAATATTCTAACATTAATGTATCTGAAAATATTACAGAATGAATTTTGTGGTTTGTTTCGGAATTAAAAATCAGCCGCATGTATGATTCTGTTAATATTTACAGGTAAATTGTTATCAGAACATTTAATATAAGTGGCTCAAATCATTTTAAACATTCCAAACAGTCATATGGGTACACTCAAATTTTGACTCCATTCCGAAATTTAACAGAATTAGTGAAAAAAGAATGCGACGTGATAGCATTTAGTAATTCACATGCAGATGTGGCTCTAATTATTTTCTTAAAAATCAATAACTTTTCCTTTGGTGGTTTTGAGACCACCAAAGGAAAAGTTATTAATTTTTATTATAATTATGGTCACATTTTAGAAAATATTACGGAAACTATGCTATAATATGAAAATTAGTTTTATCGATGTTAAAATTTTTATCCTTGGGAACGCATTAATTGTGAAGAAAATGTCTAGAAAAGTTTTCCCATTGGAAGTACAAGGTAAAGCTTATAGGTGGATTCACCTAAAAACAGAAACATATGTAGATAATTCCATTTTATTTTCAGTAAAGAATACCGAAACTATTTTACTTGAACAATATTAAAAAAGTTAGGTAGAAATAGAACATTTTTCGTAAATTTCGTGAGCGACATGTCACCTACATATCACCAACTGTGTCAGCAATACTGTAATCATTTTCATGTAGGATCATTTAGAAATAGAAGTACGACATACACGTATATCTTCAATAAAAATGGTACCTCAATAGATAAGTTAGCTGTCCACTGTGAAATACCCATATGAAATTCAAAATACCACTTTGATTTACAAGAACGTAGAAATGTTAAACCACTCTCTAATTTATATTTTTCAAATAACGAAATAAAAGAAAATAGAGTAATTTTATTTTAAATACACCAGAGTTGAATACTAATGAAACGCATATAGCGTATAAAGTCCGTTTTTTTTGGTGTAGTCAGCCCAAATAATCGCCAAGTTTCGCACTCCACTGGAAGAAAATAGAGTATTATTCGTATGCAGATTATGAAAGAAAGGTTGCTAGCTCCTAGGGCATTTCATAAAAAAATATTTATTTCCCATTTCGGAAAATATTTCTTAAATATTCCTAATACACTATCTGTTGAAATTTCTAAAGGCAATATACTGACACGAAATTGCTGATATAATAAATTTTCTTTGATGCGAAATATTAAGAATGGAATGGGAAGAAGTTCTGAAATTGGTAGGTATCAGAAATACGGCTAAAGGTGATTTTTTTCTAAAAAATATTTTCTGCACTATTTTTTCATATCGATTATATGCTTGTACATCAGTGTGGGGTTTAGCCTACAGCTGATTGTCCCACTTCGTCATTCCAGCTAAGGATTCTGGAACATAGCCCAGTGAGTATTTTTGCCAATGTCACACAGAACTTGTTGGTACCACTCTGAAACTCACAGTCCCTCGTTGCTGTTCTTTGTGCCATTTTCATCCATGGAGCTCCCCTAGGAGGCAAACAATACTCTTACTAAGACCTTGCTCAAAGAACGTTATAAAAGAACCGAGTGTGAGGATATGGTGGACCTGCCCAACTTGAAAACAATCTTCCTCCACGGAGTCGACCTGAATTTTTGAAACGTCATATGAGAAAAAGATCTCGGTTGAGTGAATGTGAGATTAATGTATGGAATATTAAAGAATGAATGGAAATATAAATGAGGTGATTCAAGAAATAGATAAGTATAGATTCGATGAGCTGTGTGTAAGTGAAACTAAAAAAAGAGAAAATGGGAGAGAAGAAATGAATGGAATGGTGAGCGTGTGGTCTGGAGTGTTGAATGATGTGAGTGTACAGAATGGTGTAGGTGCGTTTTTAAGTAAAAAGATTATTCATTATAGCTGCATAAGTGAAATAATTCTCTGGAATAGTTTGAAAACGAAACTTCAGATAATAGTAATTGTTGTAATGTATGCTCCGTTTGATTCAGAACCCTCTGATAACAAGGAAGATTTTCGAAATTAGCTAAAAGCTGTTTTGAGCATTTTGGTGCTAAAGAGAAAGTTGTAATAGCGGGGGCTTTCAATGCTAGAGTAAGTATTCAGAATGTAATTTCTGATAACGTTCTGGGCAAGTGTAACGATTCTGGTGTGAGCGATAATGCTGAAAGATTTACGGAGCTCTGCATCGAAAATGGATTGTGGGTAGCTAATACATTTTTCAGCGACAAGTATATCCACACTTACACTTGGGAAAATCCTACTCTCCGATAGAAGAACAAAAGTTAAATATTTTGTTGTTTATGTTAAGCTTCTAAAACACTTAGTTGTTGATACCAGTGTGATGAGAAGTGTAGATTTTGGCTATGATCACTACCTGTTAGCGTCACGGGTAAAACTGAATGCTGATTGGAGAAGGTATAAGAAAATGCCTGTGGTGAAAAGAATGAAGGTATGATCACCACCTGTTAGCTTCACGCGTAAAACTGAATGCTGATTGGAGAAGAACATATAAGAAAATGCCGGTGGTGAAAAGAATGAAAGTGAAAAGGCTGTCTGAAAGCCATACGCGTTACTCTGATTTACTCAATGAACGTCTAAATGGGTTGGAGACGTGCAAGAGGGATGTACAAAAGAAGAGGACATCTTTTAAGAACTGTGTTGTCACTGCCGCTGAAGAGGTCTGTGGCACTGCAACGATGAGTAACTTTAATGGTATGCTTGGTGTTACAGTGTGGTTAAAGAAGCAGTAAAGAGAATGAAGGAAGCATACTACGGGGTGTTGCAAGATAGAATTTCTGAGGATGAATATCGATGTAAAAAACGTAAGGCTGCAAAGCTGGTTCGCCTGAGTAAGGCAAATGATAGGAAGAAAAAGAAAGAAAGGCGGCACAATTTTGCTTTTTGGAAAGAGAGTAAAACATTCTGCAGGTATATAAGACTTAGGAAAAAGAGGGGAAATAAAATTTTAAGATTTGTAATGAATAGTGTCGGAGAAATGACTTGGGACCCCACAGAGTTATGTAAAAGATGGGGTGAGTGCATATGGGATTTATTAGGTCGTAAAAGCAAAAATGATTCTAAGGCAGAAGCAGATGATGGAAGCACTCGTGGTATATCAAGAGAAGAGATGTGTAAAGCTCTGAAATCTCTTCAGAATGGTAAGTCTTAGCGATTATATAGCATATCTGCTGAGATGCTAAACTATGGTGGTGACTCAGTGATTGACTGCTTCACTGAAATTTGCCAGTAGCTAATTTTTGCCAATTTTGAGTTAGGAATCGTCACTTAGAATTGGAAGGATGCTGTCATTTCCCCACTATACAAGGGGAAATCTTATCAGAATGAATGCAAGAACTATACTGATATCGGTTTGCGAAGTGTGCCAAGAAGAGTGTTTAGAAAGATCATGATTGATAAGGTACGAGCCCTTACGTCACAGAAAGTGTATGATGTACAAAGTGGTTTTTTGCCTGGTAAAGGCTGCCCTAATCAATTTTTTGCTTTATGCCTGATGATTGAAAAGTATCTGTCTGTTTGTAGAAAAGTGTTTGCGGCCTTTATAGGTTTTGAGAAAGCTTAGGACAAAATAAATATTAATCTTCTGTGGAAGGTAATGTATGAATACGGTGTTACTAGGAATCTACTTAATAGTGTGAAAGACATGTACATTGGCAGTAGGGCATGTGTACAAGTGAATGACCTTTTATCGAAAAGGGTTTTTATTGGTCTAAATGTCAGTCAAGTTTGTGTAATGCCGGTCTGGCTGTTTAATATATTTATGGATGCATGCATGCGTAATGTTAACATAGATAATACTGGTATGAAAATCCTCCAAATACGTGGCGTCAATAAATAAACAAATACATCACTCTTTCCACGTTCCAGAAATGCGGGTTCAATTCCCCGGCGATGACCGAATAACAATTTTTCAATTTCTATGTGTTTCTGAAACGTGGAAAGAGCGATGTATTTGTTTATTTAATACTGACATGTCTTAATAATATGCGTGTGTGCAGATTGTTCTATTCTAATGACACGTTGTTCCTACTGGAAGAGAGCAAAATTGAGTTATAGAATATGTTTTCCCGGATGTACGAAGTTTCCATGAAATTCAAACTGACTATATATAATCGAAAACCCAAAGTTATGCTTTTTGAGCAAGGTGTTCTTCGTACTAAATGCAAGATAAGTCTTAATGGCACTGAGATTGGCCATGTGAATCAGTTCGTACCTTTGGGAAGTATGTTTGATAGAGAGAACAAATTAGACGGCGAAATGTGTAGGCGAGTTAATACTTCATTGAAACTCATAGATGTCCTAGGAGGATTTAACAGCAGTGATGGGTTCTCAAGGAAGTCTGGAATGGCTGTGTGTGAAAATGCAATTGTTCGTACTGTGATGTATGGCAGCGAAACCTTGTGAAACCTAGGTACTGCAGAATTGACAGAATTTGTTTGTATGCTGGGGAGATGAGTTACTTATAGAAATTTGTGGTAATGCACGAGCTGATCATGTGAGGAATGAAGATGTGTTGCAGATGTGTAATATGAGGCAAAATGTTTTAGTAAGGTGGAGACTAATAGTCTTAGGTGGTTTGTAAACGTTGAAAGAATAAGTGATGAGGTTCTGACTAAGATAATGTTTGAGCCCAAGTGGCAAGAAAGAAGGAAAAAAAAAGAATAGGAAGACAAAAGAATTCATGGGAGGGCCAGATTAAGAATGTCTTCTTGAGAAGAAGATTATGAATAGGAAGTGCAAAAGGTCTTGTCTGAGGCGTGCGATGGATGTTAATGAAGATCGAGCGGTGTGCCTAGATCGTTGTAAATGGAAACATTTGATACACAAACAGTAAGTAAATTCTAGGTCTATCAGTTAAATGTGTACTTGGCAAATGATCTTTGTTTGAGGAGATAACCTCTGAATCACAGACAACACCTTAATGATATGTATCATATGATTGTTCGATGAATTCGTAAGGTTTAGTGTCGCTTTGCTAAAGTGAAAGTGTAAACGTATGAGTTCTTGTGACGAATCAACAAGGTAAATCTGTTAGTGTTTTTACGAAAGACGTGTAGTTAACATAGGAATTGTTGTCAACTAAGCTATTGTTTTCAGAAATATCTTCCCGTGGGCTTGTGAATACTCTTGACTTATTTGTAACATGTATTGTGGAAGACCTGTCGTAGGTAATCCAAACCAAACTTTTAAAGTACTTTAGATTTTGTTAAAAGAAAATGCCATATGTTTTTATAATTAGAATTGTTTATGAATAAAACGCAATGGACATTGAGGAAGTGGATATTTTGCATTTAATTACTGAATAGGTTTAAAACCTTTATGCACCCAGAGGCTTACGTCTACAACTGGCGTATTGATATGTGCGTCAACCAATGGCATGTCAGAAGGTATTTCCACAACACTCTTGTGAAGTCCAATTAGCTTTTAAGATTTCGTGGATTTTTTCTTTCGACACAAATACAGCTATTCACTATTTAGATATCACATAACAAACCGTCGCTTGATTCTTGAGTTCTTCTAAAACATCACCGACGCTGGCCTGTTTATGTGGCACCTTATTTTCAAGTCACGCAACATATTTATTTACTGTCGATGGAAACACCTCTTATTATTCTACGAAATCAAGAACTATGAAAAGATGAGTCAAACAGACAGATCAGTATACATGTTAATTATGTCGGCAACAGTAATTTGGAACCACGTTTAGGAATAAGGGTTATTTGCCTTTGTAACACTCAAGTTGTGGTCTTTATCCCTGCGACGACACTTTCGGTCGCGAAACGCCGTCCATCAAAAGACACTGGAAAGGATTTCAGCAATAACACGATTTGTTGGTGTTTCTATAACATATATTTTGGATGAAATCTGTTGCTGTATTCAGAAATTAATTTTTTGCAAGGTATCAATGATACTTTTTGAAATTCCTGTTTACACTGCAAATTTTTTTATCTATTTGTTGGCAAATGGCGTGTTGATGGTAGGGCCCCATTAATTAATTTAAGCGGCGGCAATGGTCAGAAACTGTGAATTTCTATCTAGGCGTTTGACAACTTGGGATTAGACCTGAGGATATAAGAAGAAAAATGTTCTTGACCTGAAGTTTACCAGCTCCTGCAGGGTTGATCTACCTCACGCAAGACCATAGTGATGGGCTGTCGCCACGTCTGACATTTGTTGTGGGATGTAGAAAAGGATTGACAAAAAGGAATAGCAACTATTTTCAAAATTTTGATCTCCGTTTTCGTTAAATCGCCATCGATACATAAATGTTGTTTAGGAACAAATAACATGAGAAAACGGTCTTACCGTTGACCAAAATCATGTGGTGAACCATTAATAAGTCCTTGAACCAGTATCAAAAGAGATTTCCAGCGTCGTCTGTTTATTTTATTTTATTTTTGTTAGGAATAAATGTCGAATCAAAAGCAAATGAATAATTTAAATAGCAAAGTCCAATACTTTACATTCTTCCGGTTCTTATTTAACAAAATTTCATTAATATTTCAGGATCGTAGTCTGTGAGTTTATAATATGTCTTCCCATAGCAAATTTAAACTGCATCCATGTAAGAGTGCATTTTCACAGGAGTAACGCTACATTCTGTTGTCATGGCTATCTTCTGACTCCGTTCAGTCTGCAAAATACATTAACATCAGTTATTTCATTTGAAACTTAAACACCGTCCAAAATAAGCAGTCCACTAAAATGCTGTAAGTGTCTTGTGTTTGATTCCATGACGGTGTGTT
Source organism: Macrothele yani (assembly GCA_039090855.1). NCBI lineage: Eukaryota > Metazoa > Arthropoda > Arachnida > Araneae > Macrothelidae > Macrothele > Macrothele yani. The sequence continues at coordinate 109,966,860 of CM077034.1, read as the reverse complement.
TGCCTAGGGTTTTTTTTCCAATCATTTTTGAATCGATTTCTTGACATACTCGAATCACGATTTTTCAACAACACCGAGGTTTAAACCACTGGAGCCACCCATACATGTAATAACAACATTTACCAATTTAAGTGCAAAACTCTCATGCTTTCTGTTTCAATGTTTTATCAGACACCGTTGCAGGAGTTTTTCCATTTCATTGTAAGCTGTGCTTATCATCAACAGAGTTTGGGTCTTTGCTATATTCCATTTTCATATTTTCTTCATTATTAAGTATTCTACATATAGTACTTGGTACCCTAAAAGTATTTGCCACATTACTCCGTTTTTCACAATTCTCAGCTCTGCGAATCACTTCCATCTTTCCTGGAAACGGTAGAGCTATAGCCGTTTCATAGAACAGCATTGTTCCTCCTATGACCCTTAAACGAGTGAAACGAACTTATGTTCTCCAAATTGCTCTAGTTTTGGAAATTGTCCCCTCTGCAAACTTCACGGTCCAATATTTTGAACTACAGAATCCTACACGTTCCCCAAGTGCTTTTTCTGGAAAGTGTAGCATTAGAGAAATGAAACTGTAAAAAATATATTCCGATACAGCAATTGCCACAAAGAGGGAATATTGCAGATCGGCACATTGCATTATATTTGCCATATATATATTCATACACGTTAAAACATATTTGAACTGGACACAATTTCAATAAAAAACTAGGAACTGTTTTTTCTGTTCAGTTATTTATTCAAGAACATTGATAAACTAGAAAAGAATTCCAAGTAGGTTCACCCCAAGACCATTCTCTATCCAAATACTTCATATCTTGCTCTATTTTTTTGAAAGAGCTCAAATATAGGTTAATGTACATGTATAACAGCTAGTTCCCTAAATATTAGGATTTGTTCAACATGTGTATATGCACCTGAAGCACGGTTTCAAAAATCTGAGGCAGTACGGTACTTTTTTAAATCCGATTTTTAAAACGGTGGAAAGCATTCGTGGTATCAAATATTCGATATATACATTATGACTCTTTGTGTTATGTTTCAAATTAAGTTCCTATTTCCTGCATTTGTTAAAGTTATTTTCCAGCAGAGTTTCTGTAGTTCGATATTATAATTCAATGCACCCGTTTTCCTTATAAGTGGTTTTGGTGGTAAAGAAAACACAGCTATTTCTTCACGCTGCATCTTCACTCACAGAGCTCATAATTTCAAAACATCATTTCGCTGTTCAACTAGGAGTGAAGACACTTGTAAGTAATTAAATCGCCATATACGTAAAATATTGACAAATTCGGTATGAAATATGGCAATACATGGGAAATACTTCAGAAGTGTTTTACGTGGATCCATCTGCGGCAATTTCCAACAGACTGGTTTACGTTTGTGATCACGGCTATTCGCGTGCCATTACGCGACATAAATAACTAGCACCACAACGAAACGCAGAACACAGTCTCTTTTTCTCTTAAAGAATACATATAGGAGTTCATTCGAACACGGGTAAAGTACGTAGATTCGAAAGTGAAAAATCTCTGGATTTGCAATTTTTTTATTTCTTTGGAGTGAATTCAATGTCTCTTGCTGAGGCGCACCTACTGTGTTGGTTGATGAAAGGTGTGGCATTTGTGTACGATTTTTTAAGAGCACAGTAATCATTACGGAAAAATATTGTTCATGGATGTGGCACCAAACGTGGCGGAACAATACGAAAATCTACCTGACAGAATGTCAGAAACTATCGAATAGCGTCATTCGGAGAGCTACGGTCTAAAATGTTAACAAACTGGATAGCAAATCTCACAGCAGAATTTATGTACCACCTTCGAAGGCCAGTCAACGTATGTTACCAAAACTATGGATTTGCGGCTTCCGGGCGATAACACTGAAATGCATAGATCTATAAGATTTATGGATAACGAGAAAATTGTATCTTCTTCGATGCGTAGTTTTTTCTGTCGAAGGTTAGGTAAGTGAATAAACACACACTTATTTTTACAGTTAAAAGACCTACACCCTGGTACAGTCTAATGTGTTCCATTTATGAATACATTGCTGACAGCTTTTTAAATACTTGACATATCCTGACGACTAACGACTACGAACCAAATTTTGAAACTCGAAGCACCACAATATTTTTTTGTTTAAAGTATCCTAAAATACGTTTTCTTATTATACTATTTTCAACAGATATTTCGAGGATTATATGAAGAACCACACAGTATATTATTTAACCATTCTTTCTAAACTTCTCCACGGGGGCACAGTAGCCATGGTTAAAATCTAATTACTGAAATGCTGCATGGTTCTCTATATCGACTCTGCCGGGAATTTATAGTTTAGGCGACAAAACAGAGTGGGTTGTTTTTCAAAAATAACACAATTTCGGTAAGTCCCAAGTTTAAGACACTATAAACAACTATAATTTAAGAGCAAATATTTTCTAATTTAGTTCCAATGTCGGGAGGGCAACTTTTTGTGTTGTGCTGCCAGAATATTGTGAAAGTCAGTGTCCAGGACTACATAAATCCAATAGAATTTTTCTTGTTTAAGTTCAAAACCAAAATTTTAGTTTTTGAGGTCAGTTCAGCTTCGGACATGTTGCACAAAACTATTATTTTAGACATCACTTAACAAAATTATACGTATTTTGTTTATACCATAAGAAAATTTGGACTTGTTTTGCAAAACGTTTGGTAGGTCATAGCACAGAGAAGTAAAAAAAACCATATGAACGGAAGACCTAAAGCATTATGATCAGCTCGTCTGTATTCATATCAGAGCAGCTGCTGTTAAACGACAAAGAGTGTAAAGGTCATGAAGCTCCGTAATCAGCTGCGTGATTCAGGTTTATTCTTGTCCTTCAGATGGGTATGGTAGCGGATCTTGGCGAGATTGGCAAATGTCAGATTGTAAGCTACGTCGGAGCATTTCCGATACTGCAAAAGTTCAAGAAGCTCATGCTCAGCAGTGGTTAGTACCTTCAAAACGTCGTCCGAAAAGACAAAAACTACGAACTCCCAGCCAGTTGCATGCCGACCAATCCTCCTTTATGCTTAAAATGAAGTAAATTTAGCCAATACGGTATGAGTTAATAGAGAGGATACTGTGGAATAATCTGTTAATTTTAATGCTGGACACGGGAGGAATGTCACAATACACAGCACATCGAATCTTGTTGGAAATGGGGTTGCGTAGCCGCATGCTCCTGCGATTGCACATGCTAAACTTAGTTCATCATCGAATACGCCTCCAAAAAGCACGCGAGCAAAAAAACTGGACTTTGACTCATGAGAACAAGATTGTCTGTTACGATGAATCTCATCTATAGTTACACCTTTGTCGAGTTACATCGATTGCTTCAATTACGTGAGAGAGTGTTGGCAGCAGGCTGCACAGTAGAATAAAAACACAGTTGGGAAGAAAGTGAAATGTTTTAAACAATATTTTCGCGGAACATCCTGTTTCCAGTCATTTTTGTGCACGACAGAATGAGTTCTGCCATCTACGTGAACATCACTGAATACCAGACACATCCTTTGATAACAAGGGTATTCCTTTCTAGTACTGTCCTCTTTAAGCAGATGACGCGACATGCCACACTGCTCGGATTGTTCGAGAATGGCACGCAGAACATCTGGAAAATTTTCAAATATAGCACGAGCTTCCAAATTCTCCAAGTATCATTCTAATCAGGCATCTCTTGTTTCTGTTGGACCAGCAAATTCAATCTGCCGTGGTTGAAAAGCGTTACCAACAAGATTTAACGTACCTGCTGGTAAAGTGCTTGTACCAAATATGACAAGACACCTAAAGACGTTTTGTAATATCCATGCCTCGCCGGGAAATGTCTGTTTTAGCCGCACGTGGAGAATCAACGTCATGATAGGCACTTGGTCAGAATATTTAGTCTTTTCGGGCCACGTAAAAACATTTTGGGTTATTGCATATCTTTTGCAGTTCACATTGGCTACTTTGCTTTTGCTTGTGTGTCCAATTCTCGAGAGCCGTAGTGTAATATGATCTTCAGAGAGAATCATTTAAGAAAGTTGACGGCAAAATAACAGATATTAAAAGTGTTTGTTTCTTATTCAGTTCTGTGTTTAAACCTCAAAGAAATCAAAAGTGTTTGCACAAAGTGCATCTCGTGCCACTTTTGCTCAAAATCTGCAGTTAAGTAGAGAGAGACAGCGATATTTTAGAGATGTTCTTTGAAATCATATCCACACCAGTACCTTCTCGCAAGTGGTAAACAGACTGAACTCGAAGAAATGTGGAATGCGAAGCATTTTGCCACAAATGTGGAATTTAGTCCTGGACCGGAGTGGTACAGATATATCTGGCAACAGCAAAACGTTTACTGAAAAAGCCTGATGTAAGTGGTTACTAAAAATTTCCTTTCAGGAAACTGTTACAAAATATTTCACTTAGAAAAAACACTCTCTACCACCTTTAACTGGCAGAACCAATGGGCGGAAACATTTCTTTTTCACATAAATCGTCGAAAATCGCTATTCTAATTTGTGCCTTGTACTATTCCCGTACAAAAGAGGTCCTATATGTGTAGTTATTTTCACTCTAAAGACTCCTTAATTTTTAAACTCCGAATTTATTCGACTTTAAAATAGCACATTAGATCCCTATTTTCGAAATCATATGGTCTGAGCACTAATGAAATATTTGCCTTGAAATTTGGTATTATGTTTTTTAAATAATGTAATTCAAATTGTCTATTTTTTAATATGATATTAAATATTTAGATTCTGCTGTTTTTACTAAATCTGTTGCTAATAAGAAATTGCGTTTGACATCTGCAAGACTTAAATACGGGTTAACCGGTATGATGTATAAAGCTATTCAATTGTGGAATAATATTCCGGAGTTCATTAATCTGTGGAGAATATCAGGGAGTTTTTTTTTGTTGTCTATACGAAATTATGTTGTTGATCATCCTGATCTTTTTAATTAATTTTTACTTTTATTCGTTTTTAATATTTTATAGGGGTTATCGATTTACAATTAGTATTTTTAGATTTCTCCTGGTGCTTTTCATTTCCATATGATTGGAAGTTTTAGTGTGTGCAATAAAGAATTGATTTGATTTGAGCAAATGTGTATGTAAGTACAGTCTTCACTAGATTTTCAAGGTAAAATACAATAAATATATCAGAAATGATATGCAGGAGAAATGTTTTGAGCTGCACATTAACAACTCAAAATTTTCAGAACGTGTACAAAAGAAATTATATCGAGGCAGGACAGACAGGGTAAAGAGCTAAATTTCGGGCATGACAATCTTAATTGCTCTTCCGATGATTTTGGGATGTCATATGCAACCTTGCATTGGAAATAATGGTTACCAATAGTTTCTCCATGGTTCTTTCTTGATATTTTGTTTTGCTTTCCGAATTAATGCGTGGTAAACTTTAAATGCTGAGCAATGTGACGTCAGATAATTGTGTCCCAATGGTTTCTCTTCGCGGAGGTTGCATTCCGGCTTCATAAGGTTTTGATCGCATTATCCTTCTTCGTTGTAACGTATTGTCTTTTCGAAATCACAAAGTCGGTTGGCCGAGAAAATTGAAATTTATGAGTAAAATGTAAATTATACACAGAACAGAGGGGGTATATAGAACAGAAAAGTGTTAGGCGATATATGTTCGGGATATAATTCATTTCGAAAGAATTGACCATTCTTTAACTATTGTAAAAATAAAATTCATTAATAAATCTTCCTGTTTCAATTGTATAAGGTGCATATCTAACAAATCCACATCTTACAAACTGGCGAAAATAACTTTTCGCCGAAGAATTTGGTTTGCGAAACAGTGTAAAGCATTGTTTATGGTCAACCTATTATTTTAATTTTGTGAATCTGTCAGTTCTGGTTTATTAACTGCTGCATGGTGAGCATTACGTTTTGGTGTTTAGGCAGCAATTTTTAATATTTGTCAATATGTCAGTGTTGGTTTTTTAATAGCCAGTATACAATTTTCTGAAAAGTTCCGAATTTTTGCAGAACTCGTTTATAAGAATCCACTGCTTAATTATGTGGATGTTCACCCGCATGCTATTTTGTCAATCTTCAAGTAAGAGAATTCAATTGTAAAAGTATTTAGAACATAAAATATTCGCAAAGCCGCCGAGATAAAATTTGGCTTAGTCTCATGTTCAAAGAGTCCACTTCTAAAGCCACCGTTATTAGAAAGAATTTCGGTTATACTTCCAATTGCAGTCCACTCTCTCTTATTTACCTGAACGCAATAGGGTGCTGCCATCTTTCGGCCCTCTCGGACAGAAATGTGTCAAACGTTGTGTAATAATCTCCTTTCATGATAACCTTTTGGCGACGCTTACAAGAAACTTCATGAATTCTAATGTGTACCTACTCCAAAATATTTGTCATGACCGAAAAGGTTTGTTTCTTCATGAATGTGAACGTGTATATTTGGCAGAATAAAATAACATATTACGTGAATTTAAAATCAACTGATTAAATGACAGTGGAAAACTTTCAAATGAAGCTAGTCATTACCTTAAAGGAGTATTCCGAGGAAATATTTCTGATCAATCTGTGGTTGTCTATAACATTCATACCAGTCGCTTTCTCAGTGGACGTCGTAACTTCACCCTACAACGATTTTTTGATTGTCTCAACATAAAATAATTGTTTAGTAAAAACAATAAATTAGAACCATCACGGTATCAACAGGAATATGAACATCTCGTGCCACTCTCCAAGTAAACGGGAACACAGCTCATCCTTCCCGAAAACGGTGTCAACAAGAATATAAGCATCTGGAACCACTTTCCAAGTAGACGAGAACACAACTCATCCTTCCGGGAAACAGTGTCAACAGGAATATGAGTATATGGAACTACTTTCCAAGTATACGGTACCACAGCGCATCCTTCTGAGAAACGTTGACAACATAAATATTAGCATCGGGGACCACTCTTCAAGTAGACGGGTTAATAGCTCATCCTGCCTGGAAATGTGCTCATTCCGACCTACGGGGATTCCTATCATTTGAATCGAGGCTAGTATTTCCAGTTGTCCTAAGGCGGTGGTCAGTTTTTCTAGCATATACTAATTTTTTGAATTTTATGTTGTAAGAATTTAAAACCATTCTCCACCCCATGCTTCATGAACGTTTCCGATCGAACGTACTTCCCTAAAAACAACGACATAAGGCCGCATTCAGTGTCTTGTTACCAACCTCATCTGATTTGCCAGCTTATAGCTCCTCTTGTCCAAAATAGCTGAGATTTTGAGATGCTTTCCAGCTCTGAAAGGTACTGGTGTTGTTGGTTGAAAGCGTTAAATGTAGAGAACCTTTTATCGGTGATCTTGTGATTTTATGCAGTGCGAAGCAGGTCTCGTTAGGAGCTCAATAGGTTCTCTCACAGAAGCTTCTTTTTGGAAGGTGTATTTGCATATACATTTTCACTCTTGCCAAACATTTATGGTTACGTTAAATAAAACCTCTTTAAACGCAGTAGACGTATTTTCATCCTTAGTTCTGGTCCTTGTTAATCGCTTAGTCATTCCTACATAAAATTTTACTGTTCCATCCACATATCGCAGAGGTATATCATATATCCTCGCTGTCTACCGAAAGACGTTTTCCATTCTATTCGTCGAAATTGGGCCAAAACATTTTGGTGACCATTATGTGGTATTATGCCGAAAGATAGGCACCTGTCAATTAGAGATATCGAAGATATGGTTCACATTTCAAAATTATTAACTCATCTAATTTTAAAGAAACATTTGGCCATGAAACGAATTTATTCAGCTTGGGTTCCTCCATTTCTTTTCATGTCCGGCCCAATGCAAACCCACACATGGCCAGTTCTGTCGTTTCTTATTTACAGAAAATAACTATTAAGTTGATGCCCTTAATTTAATAGAATCCAGACTTATCACCATGTGATTTGTGGTTGTACACATTTTAAAAAAGACGTTACGCATTCGAAAATTTGAAGCTGATCAAAAACTTATTACAGCTGCTCAGGGGTGCTTCAAAAGCGTTTCAGAAGAAGAATTCTTAAAGACATGCAAAAAGTGGTAGGAACGTTGGAACACGTGTATTCTATGCAATGAACAGCATTTCGAAGAAGATGACCACTTGCTTGATAATTGCACACATTTTTCTTATATAATAATTGACAGGTTTTTTCGGACAATCCTTGTCTTGAATTTTTTTTTTTTACAATGAATCAAACTGAATTTTCAAGCGAAACAAATTCCTATAAACCAGACAACTTCTACTTCTTTAGGAGATTCCAGTCCTTTAGCAGAAACAGAGCAAGTTTAGTGAAGGAAAACGTGTGAAATCATTCTTCATATGATACGTTTTAATAGCCTAAAGCATGCACTTTACTTCTAATCATTCATAGTCTTTTAATATGGTATTCACATTTTATGTTTAATACACGTTTTGTATTAGGTGCAAAAAAGTTTAGTGATGTGCCCTCCATGTTACGCTTCAAACATGTAATAAAATCGTATGCCTGTAGGAAACAGCTCCAGATTAACTTACAGAGTTTATAGGCAGTAATGTATACGTATAGAAAGTAGCGACTACAAAATCGCTTCTTAAACATTCTGTGAAACCATTATTCAAGTTTATAGTGAAAGAAATAAGCATTTAAATTCAACATAAACACCGCAGCCTGCTGAAGAGTAAAATCTTAAAATGTGCGATTCAAGGAATTTGACAATCAAGCACTTTGAAATTTAGTTTAGTCGCATTCAAAAAAATATATAAGTTGTACTTTCACCTAAAGCAAATTACCCGCGGTGGCATATACGTAATCATCCGCCTCGTAAATTACCTCCGCTTTTTTAGGAAAGCAATCATACCAACAGTTATAAAGTTTAACAAATATAAATGTTCTGTATACGATCGTAAAATGTCTGTACATCAGCGTTCAAATTACCCAGTGGTCTGCTTTTCCATCGGCGTGTAAAACTTCCGTTTTTCTTTTTGTTTATTGTAGTCTTTTTTTTATTGTAGGTTTAACGAGCACCGTGCGCAACTCAGTGGGCTATAAGCAGCCGCCCATCTCTAATTTAGGGCCACTGATTCCAGGGAAGGCAGAAAACCCGTGCCGTAAGACAAACACAACATCCATGCCTCACCGGGATTCGAACCCGGTCCCCTTTCGGACGAATGATCAGAGACCATCGCTTACATCACTGCGCTACCGGGACGGCCAAAAAACTTCCGTTGTACCACTGAACTATTGATTTTACTGGCTCGGATGGCCAGTAAGGTTTTTTTTTCCTAATATGTCACAAGATGAAAAATGAATTTCTGTTTCTTTTATCTTGCTGTAAAGTTTTCGTTTTAGGCTGCAAATTAATAAAGTTTAAAAAAATATTGGAGATAATTCCATTGAAATGATATGTTGTTTTCTACATAAATTACAAATGTCTTGAACTTTTTTTATTACTTTTACAGACCAGCAGGAATTTTGGTGGACCAGTGTTTTGCACATTGTAGTAGTCCGCTGGACCAGTAGAAAGTTTATTTCTAATTCTAATACTGTACATGATCATTTTCAGAAGACAAAAGTGATGTTCAAGGCTTTTACAAGAAATGAAGATTTATCGATTAATGGAGAAAAGCTGGAGATAACAGACACGTACGTTTATCTTGGACAGCAGATATCAAGTGAGGGTCACATTGATGAAGAAATTAATCGGCGTACAAAACTTGCCTGGAGAGCTTTTGGAAGAAACAGCATAATTTTCAAGAGCAATATGCCATTATGTCTTAAAAGAAAAGTGTTTGATCAATGCATTCTTCCAGTGCTTACGTATGGTGCAGAGACGTGGACCTTAACTAAAAGAGACATACAAAGGCTGCAGACAACTGAAAGGAGCATGGAGAGGTGCATGCTTGGTGTAACCAGGAGAGATAAGAAGAGGAACTCGTGGATCCGAAAAATGGCAAGAGTGGAAGACATCATGATCAGAGTTAAATATCTGAAGTGGCAATGGGCTGGAAATACTGCCAGAAGGACAGATCATCGATGGACAGCCGAAATTTTAGATTGGATTCCAAGGGACAGGAAAAGACCCAGAAGAAGACCACATGGGAGATGGGTGGATGAAATTCGAAAATATGCAGGGGTGACATGGAGGAGACTGGCACAAGACAGACCGTTGTGGAGGAAACTTGGGGAGACCTTCGTCCAGCAGTGGATTGATAATGGTTGACAATGATGATGATGATGACATGATCATTAAATTGGACTGCACGCATTAAAGTTTTGAAGAAAATAACTGGCGTTAGAAACTGTATTATGTTGTTTGGGCTTTATAATCGTATTCTCATCACTTAAAAGGAGTAAAGTCCGAGGAAAATGTGTTCTAAAAAAGGGATACTCACCACTTGCGAATTAATATGTTTCCCAGGAATGCATTGCTCATGAAAATTAAATGATGCAATCTCCATTTGAGGGGAAATAAATACAATTCAGCTTTGTAGAAGATTGAACATCACCCTTTTAAAATTTCCTCCTCATTCAGGACAGAAAAGTAAATAACTTCAAATTTAAATCAAGTATAGTACATAAAAAAATAAACAAGACGAAGGTTTTATCATGAAAAGTGTATATTGGAAGTAATACGTTTTTCATGAAGAATTAAATCATACAACACTTATGATTTTCATCCTGATATAACTTGCTAATACTTCACACCATAAAAATCCATTGTTTTTATTGCATCTGACGAGAAACTGACGAAATGAAAGGCATAAGAAGCGTTATTAAGTTGGGAACTAATTTGTTCTGTACAAGGTTTCACATATGTTTACTGCTCTCTGCGACAGTTTGCAAAGAGCATTTAATATAAGGTTCAACAAAAAAATAGTTTTCAAGAAAATTTTGGTTATTCATTTATTATAATATTTTATAAAAGTAAATTACTAGCAGAAATTGCGTTTTTGTTCATTTAAGATAAATCTAACAGCTGACTTCAATTCTGAAACATATTTTACAAATGGCACACCGAAAGTATTACCTCGTCCCTGTTAAGATTTTTATTTTTTAGCAGCAAAAATGTGAAACTTGGACATATTCTTAATAATGCTAGCCTATTCAAAGTATTGTCCAACGAATACATACATTTTATATACATTTCTGTCATCTTCGAATCCTTTGGTAAAATCCATTTTGGAAAAAATTACCGAGACTCTCGTTTCAGCCTGCTTAACGTCTGTCGCATCGTCGAAACTTTCCCTACAGAGGGTGTTTTTCAAAGAAGCAAACAGAAAAAGTCTAGTTGAGCCAAATCAAGACTGTAGGAGGACTGGTGCATAACCGTTTTCAGTATTTTGGCAATAGCCTTTGAAGTCTTTCTTAAGGTCTGGTGATTTTGCGTGATCATGGTAAATAAAATACTATGAAATGGAATGTCACGTCTTTTCAATCTGATAACCTCCTTGAGCTTCTTCAAGGTCTACACACATTGAGCATTGTTTATTATTGTACCCCGTTGAAGGTAATCTCAAGATGACACCCCGTCTGTCCCAGAAAATTATTGCTATCAGTTTCCTGCGGAATGAGTTGTTTTCACCTATTTCTTTCGAGGCGCAGATGAGCTGAGCCATTCTATTGACGCACGTTTTGTTTCTGTGTCATGAAAAACACACAGGTTTCTTTCCCCGCTACAACAGTAGAGAAAAACACCTGACTCTCCTGCTTATAATGAACCAAGTGTTACCGGCACATGTCCATCCACCCTTTGTTCACATTGTTTACAGGTTATGATTCTTGAGATCCATTTTCAATTTTTTTTTCTGTAGCACAGATCCCTAAGTAATGTTTAAATAGCACTATGACCACTAAGATGGCCCATCTTTGCTCAGGATTTTTTTTTATTGACTATCATTTGTCTCGCCCTCTAAAATTGTGCCATTGCATGAAAAAGTAATTCCTGTAAAATGTCATTGCATTCGAAAAATAAAAACACGTGCCTGCAGAGGGCCTATTAAATCGGAAGATTCCGTTGCCATCCATCGAGTCTCCTAAGTGCATTAGCTTCCCGCGAAGGCCAAATGGAACTTTCTCGGCAATATGCCAAAAAACAAGCTGTAAGCGTTGTACTACGCATTGTTATCTCAGTTGTGTTTCGGAAATTCCAGTTGATTAAAGCTTCAATGTAACTGGTTTGTTATAGACTACGTCTTCAGCCCCATATGGTCATTGCAATGCAAAAAAAAAATTCACGGTTTGAGATACATCGATACTTCGTTATATTTTGCATTTACTGAGGAAAGTAAAATTTTTGAGTCTTTTTTGAAACATATTGTCACCGTGCTACTTGCTAAGTTTTCTCTGCTACATAATGTTTTCAAAGCACTCCCTAAGGAAAGTCACTTCGGTTCATTTGATTGGACATTACATGCCCCAGGCTGTTGTAAGCAAGCTCCCATCCAACAGACAAGTGCTGGGAGTAACGTTTTTTAACCTGCGTGAGGTACAATTAACTCTTAGAGAAAGTGCAACGCTGACAATCCAAGAGGTGCTAATTTTCTAGAATAACGCACGTGTTCCAACACGACAACAATATCAATGCATTCAAAAACTAGAATCTGTTTACGAGAATTGGAGATCATTGCAGAAAAATGCGAAGAGATTAAAACTAAGAAAAAAAAAGGAAAGAATTATTTGTGTCAAAGTTGGATGATCTGTTCGATGTTCCCCATGAAAATGCCTTAGAAATGATAACTATTGAAGAAGATAAGATGTTTTTAATAAATCAAAGGAAATGACAGAAAACGGCCCGGTTTTCTGTGTGGTATTGATGTACAATTGGCTGAACGAAAAAAAACCGGGAGAAAGACGATCCAAAGAAATTCAAAGGTTACAGCAAAGCATAGGAGAAGCTAAAATGGTAAGAGAAGTTATAGAACTGCAATTTTCAAGTAGTAGCGATAAAGAATGAATCCCAGACGAAGAGCCAATTCCATCGTGCTCTACGGATTCAATCGGGATGTCACAGCAAAATAAAAGAAAGATGTATGGAACTTGTAATGTTATAACTTCAAAAATTGCAGCCGCTTTTGACAAATGCAAAGTGAGTGACAGGAATGCGGTTCACATTTAATGGCCACAGCTGAAGCATTAGGTCATGATGTCCATGAACTGTCAATTAGTAGATCTTCCATTCAACGATGCAGGCAACGTTTACGTGAAGCGAGAGCAGAAAAATTAAAGGAACGATTCAAAGAAGTTGATCTGCATGCAGCTGTCGTTCATTAGGAAGGAAAATTACTGCCAGCTGTTTATGGTTCGCAGATGGTTGTGCATCTTCCGGTCATAATTACAAGTGGAAATATAGAACAAATACTGCAAATACCACAATTGTAAGGCTCCACTGGAAAAGAACAAGCCTTAGCAGTATATGAAACACTTAGTGATTGGGAGCTTACAAACAAGGTAAAAGTGTTGTGCTGTGACACTACTGCATCCAACCTCGGCTACTTAAAGGGAGCGGCAATTATTTTAGCGCAGATTTTGGAAAGATATCTTTTATATCTTCCTTGCAGACATCATATATTTGAAAGCATACTTAAAAGTGTTTTTCATCTGAAAATACCCTCTTCATCAGGTCCAGATGTGCAAATTTTCAAACGCTTTCAACAGGCATGGCCGAAAATTAATAAACATAATTTCAAAACTTGTGTAAAACATGAAAATGTTCGAAAACTTTTATGTTCAAACATAACAGAAATCCGATCTGTTATAATGCAGCACCTACAAATGCGACAGCCGCGAGACGATAATAGAAAATTCTTAGAGTTAGCAGAAATTTTCATTGGAAACAACGCACAAGAAATATCTTTTCGAGCTCCAGGAGCATACCATCACGCACGATGGATGGCAAAAGCACTTTATTGCTTAAAAATATTTCTGTTTGGTGATGAATTTAAACTAACCTTTATGAAAAAAAGGCATTTCTGACTTATGCATATTTCTTGTAAGAATATATATTAAGGCTTAGTTCAGAGCAACTTTGGCCGAAGAGGCACCCAGCCATGACATACAATTTATAAAAAAGCTCGTTGAGTATGAATCTGTGGATCTAGAGGTATCACAGTTCACAAATTCAAAACGCATTTATGGTATTTATCCCCAGAAGCTTGAGCTTTAGCTTTTTCGATGAAGGGTTATCTGCTGAAACTAAAATGAAAATAGTACGAAATCTAGGCAAAGACGGTACTCAAGAAAAGGGTGTCAAGCGAATCATGCTAAAAAATGATGATATTCACGGACTAATAGATAAGTCTATTGAGGACTTCATTTCAGAAGACAGCAAACAGTTTTTTGAAAGATTTAATATTCACACAGATTTCCTCAATATAGATCCAGCTTCCTGGCCTGAAAGTGAAGTGTTTAATAAAGCCTATGTTGTTGTGCATCAGTAAAAGGAGGTCAGTGACACAGCTAAAACAGTGATTAAGTTGATAGAGGACTACAACAAAATACTAACAAAAACTGAAGACTAGAAACAATTTCTATTGCAAGTTGTCACTAACTACAGAAGAAGATATCCTGATGAAAAGAAGGAGACTGTAGCCAAAAAAATGGAATGAGATTGTTATTTGTTTTCCATTTGTTGATATTTGTGCCATTATCTGTACATAATCTGTATTTTATTTCGGATTGTAATGAACAAACATTCCACAAATAACGCACGGTATCATCTTTTGGAATGTTTAATTATTCATTAAAAGCACAGAGAGTCTTTCTTGTAGTAATGAATAGTACAAGTTATCAAGTATTTTATTGTACCCTTGCATTGGTATTATGAAAATTTAACTGCTATTGCCACAAGTTAAAGTGCACCTGTTGCAATCGAAGCTTCAAAACTTTTTTTGGCAGCTTGTCAAGAATCTTGCATTACGCTAACAGTGAGATAGTTTAAGAAGGGAAAAGAGCCTAAGTGGCGGGAAAACGAAAGCTGTCCCTATAAAAGAATGGATGGAGGCACGTGTTATTATTGTTCAATTGCAATAAAATTTTACAGATATTATTTCTTCCTGAATTGGAAAAGGTGAGACTTAAACATTTCAGAAGTTGAATAATTTGGGCCACCCTGATGGACAACTCCTGGGAACCTCCTTACCATTGAGCAATGAAACTTTGGACTTTATACCAAATTGCAAGAAAGGCCAAGCGGAAGACCGAGCAGGACATTCACAGTACGGCAATTAAGTAATAAGATCGATTTTTTTCGAAAATATGAAAAACGACAAAACTTACGCGAATATATTTAATTCGATGTCCATTAATCCTGCTTTAATACATTAAGTAGCACAATCAAGTAACGAAAGGAAGCGCTTGCAAATGTTATGATTTGGTATGGAGTGAACAGCTGATGTCCCTATCCCTTCTGTCTTCAATTTCTTGAAAAACTTTCCTTTTAAAGCCAGCATTACTTTAGGATATATTAGGATATAGAAAGTAGTGTCACGGTGACTAGTCTGGAGAGTGGGGCTGATGTAGAGTACATACACTTCTTTTCGTACCAGAAATTGCTGTGTCCTGGGTACTCTGTGTATGTGCGAGTTTTCGTAAATAAAAAACATAAGCCCGTTATTGTACACAGAATTGAAAACGTTTTTCCGAAATGGATGTGAAAACGTCCAAAATCGTTTCAAAATGGATGTGAAAATTTCCACAATAGTTCCAAATACAAATGAATATGTAAGCAATGTCAGTGACAGATGTACCTTCAGGAAATGAATTCGTGATTCAGGATTCACTTGCTGTCGTAAAACCACTGAAGCATTGTCTTGATTTCGGACTCCTCTAACCAGCTCTTCGTTCTTGGGTGACTGTGGGTATTCCTACTGAGCACTCGTACGCTCAGTTTTATGATCATAACGAAACCACTGTGCCTCGTCATTTGATAAAATGATTTGGAGAAATTTTTGAAATGTTTCTGCTGCCACCAATGTGTATTTTGCGCACTTCAGTCACGCATGTTTCTGCTAGTCTGAAAAGCATGCGGTACAAAAGGAGCAATAAGATTTTCCTCCCAAATTTGGCTGTAAAGTTTAACGAATGGTTTCCCTGTCAAGACCGAGCTCAGATCCCAACATCTTCCATATCCCACAACGATCACTTCTAATCTTTTCGCGAACCTTTTTAAAGAGTTCAGACGTGCACACTGAAATCGGGTGTACGGGATTTCCGTCATTTTCCAAATCTTCCCACCCATACTTGAAGCGTGCGTACCATCGGAATATCAGAGCACGACATAAGCAATTAGCTCCAAACACATCACCCAAAAACCCCGCTGTCTCATATGCATTTTACCGGTTTTTAAACAGAACCGAATATTTGCTTTATGCCCATAACAGAGCTCGTGACAATGTTTTTCCACTGAATGGCGTCAAGCACAACAGATATAATCATCTGCGCAAGTCTTCCACGAAAGCGGTTGCCAACGCATATCTGATAACTGGCAGACACAATAATGCTTTCTCAACCCGTGTGCTTTAGCGGGATTTTTTTAAAAATCAGTCTGAATACTTAATTACCGAACTGCACAAAATACATCATTTAAACAAAAGATGATGAGTTATCGATATTTCACATGAATGCATGCATTATTTTTGATGACTGAAAAAATATTTCAAATTTACTGAATTTGCTGGGACTTGAGTGGAATTTCTCTCGACTTAAATACTAATGAAAAGTCATTTCTTATTTTCAAATTAGTTTCCTTTAAAGAGTCCTAATGAGTGGTTTAAGCAAGAGGTCAAAAAGTTCATATCAAATCGAAATTATATCACAAAATGAAATTCGGTGTAGCATATGTGAATACAGCCTGTATTCTAATCTCGATCTAATAAGCACAGACCCTTCCAAATTAAAGCACAAATTTTGGATCAGTTCGGTAGGTTAGTTTTGAAGTACCTCTACACGAAATATGATTATTATTCAAGTGTTTCTTATAATATTGAATTGATCCTCCATTTAGTTTCACCGATCATACCCAGGTGGATGTGTAGAATATTGGTGGAACCCAAAAAATGAGCATATCCACATACAATAAACATTATTTCGCAAAAAGTAGAAAATAATCTCTTTAGCGTATTCTCTAATTTTTATCTTATACTTCAATTCAGCTTTTATCCTGGTATAATTTAAAGTACTAAATATTTGTTTTGGGTCACCAGTTATATAAATATACTACTTCTGTCATTCCAAATTCTGATTTATTCCTTATTTATAAATTATATTCATGTAAGATATGTCATTATTCAGATTAATTGGTTAGCTGCATTTTGTTAAATTTTATTACAGTTATGCAATATATATTGCTTGTGAAAACATTTATTAATTTAATGTATTAGCAATTTAACTAGTTTAGAAATTTAGGATAATATACGTATAGCTGAACTTGAATACGTTTCTTTTCATAAATAATTATACGGAAAAAAATATTTATACAAATAAAACAAATTTCGTAAATCTCATCTCATTTGAACTTTTTTGAACTTTGAAGAACACCTTCCTCTGCTTTATAAGGTAGAAAGGACACCACTGAAGAAATTAATTTTCACTTAGCAACAGATTTCATTGATGAATTTCAGGAGCTTTTACATGAATCAAAAACTATGTCGAAAAAGTTCCAATACTGAGGCAATAAAAGTTATGTAAAAAGTAGAATACTGACAATTAATGTTGGTCACTTTCAAAATACAATACTTCTGAACCAAAATACAGTTTGCAGCGTTTAAGAAGATCTTGAAGACAGTTCTCGATGGCACTTTCGGATGTCCTCAAGATGTTTTATCACTGTTGCTTCGACAGATGTAATGTTTGCATGATACAGTCCTTTCAGCGCCCGTTTAATCATGGGTAATAAAGCCAATGTTCTAAGATCGTACTGCATGTACCATAATACATCGCTTGAATTAATTCTAGAGCAAAAAATCAGGATCCTTAGCTGCAATGCTCTGTTGGTTGGAACTGATCAACGATCGAGCCTCATCTTGGTCACCATTCAGAATGCGGGGTACAATTCGGGCATTAAGTTTTCGTTTTTCCCAGATCCTCACGTAGAATTTCAGAGTCACCAAAAGTCTCACTATAATTTGGCGATCTTTCATTAACTAATTCCACACCTCGCCAATTTTTCCGCTATTCGCACTCTAGGGGGCGGCCAAATCTCGAATCATGACCAAAAAATTTCCGCCCGGTAAGAAACTTTGGATATAATTCAAAAACTCTGCTGCGGTAGTGCTGAGTTTCTAATATATCTTTAAACATTCTGTAAATTTCAATACCCGATATGCCAATTTTTCAACAAAAACGGATCTTTTATTCCTACAGTCAGCGGCACCGGTGGCGTAGTGGTCTAAGCGATGAGTAGTGATAATTCGTCCGAGATGGGTCCGGTTTCAAATCCCGGTGAGGTATTAATGTTGTATTTGTCTTACGCCACTGGCTCTCTACCTTCCCTGGAACCTGTGGCCCTACATTTGGGTCGGGCGACTGCTTATAGCCCACTGAGTTGCTCACGGTGGTCGTTAAAACTCTAATAAACAAGTTAGTAAAATCATGCAATGCATTGATTACACTGTTCAACACACGTTTTCTGGCATAAGGTATTCAAACGGTTTTAAGGTAGTTTTGGGGTGTGATTCCAAATCTGGCATCAGTTTTTGACTATCGCATCAGGTTTTTGAGATATCAAATATTGCATTTTCAATAAAAACAGCACATTTATGCTCATATACGAATAGCTAAACATACATACATACATACACGAATAAGATAAGATACAATATACAATAATAACGAAACAAACATTTAATGAGCCGTAGCACAAAGTTGTGAGAGTGACTGCATATCAATATGAGAGAATACATATTACCAAGTAAGAATTGAATTGTTAAGTAAAGAAAAATATGTACAAAAAGGTTATTGACAATAGTGATGTTACATCTGCATAAACTACCTCTTCTTTGACGATCTCCGATGTACAGCTTGTGGAATGTCTCTCATCAAGGACCAGCAATAATCTGCCGTTATGTTTGAATCCCATCGGCCTTGGTAACTTTCTTCCATAACTTTAATGTCTTGATGAAAGCGTGCACCTTGCTCTTCGCTCACGTAACCGATGTTCTCTGGAAACTGGGCCAAGTGACCATGTAAGTAGTGAACCTTGATGCTCATTCTATATCCAAGTGCTTGGAAACTCAAGAGCATCTCCTCCACAATCTCTCGATAGTTGTCCGCTTTCCTGTTCCGAAGGAAATTCTGCACCACATCAGAGAATGCATTCCAAGCTCTAGCCTCTGCCGCAGTCATTGTTGTAACAAAGTGTGGATCCCTGATGAGTGTTCTTATTTGAGGGCCATCAAATAATCCTGCCTTTTGCTTCTCGGCACTGGGACTTGAAAAGGTAGAACATATGTAACTGAAGCAGTCTCCAGTGTGATCACGAGCTTTGAGGAATTGCTTCATTAACCCAAGTTTTATGTGCAGTAGGGGAAATACAATTTTTTCCTAACAACCAGAGTCTCATTCTTGATGTTCTTGTCACCAGGTGTTAAACTCATTCTTGGTGGCCATTTCTTTTTAACCCAGAGTTCTAATGTAGCCTTACTGTCCCAGTAGCACAGCAAACAAGGGTATCTGGTGTGACCTCCTTGCAGACACAGCAGAAAATTAACCATTTTCAAATCAACACAAATTACCCATCCATAAACATGGTATTCCAATTTATCCAGAACAATCTTGATATTGGCAGCATACTCTTCTTTTACAGAGTGTCCTAATGGTATTGAACCATATATATTTCTGTTGTGAAGTAACACACATTTTAAACTCCTTTTACTACTGTCAAAAAAAAGTCTCCATTCACTTGAATCATATGCGGGCAGTCCCATATTGAGAAGAAGCCCTTCAACATCATTGCAATAAAGAAGTTGACCGTCTGAATGGAAGTCCTTTCTCAGCGCTACTTCTCTTTTACGATAAAAGGAGACGCTAGTGCCAGGTCTGAGTAGTCCCTTCTCTTGCAGCCTGGAAGCAAACAATTCAATAGACGGCTGCGGCAAATACAAATCTCTTACAAGATCATTCAATTCAGGCTGACTAAACAGAAAAATTTAATCACAATCTGCATCAGATGGCGTATATTTGATCTGAGCATCATCATCATCATCTGTAGAAGCAGGTAAACTGAGGGATTCAACATAAATCTCTGGTAGCTCAGTAAACACAGGAACAGGCATTTCCTTACAGTGTTCCACTGGTCGTCTGTCAGATGGGATATCTGGTTATTGTAAGTGTTGTTTGTTTTTCTTATTGAAACCTTTTACATTGACCAGGCAGAAGTAGAAGTTATCCAAATGGTTTGTAGATTCTCTCCAAATCATTGGCACACCAAACGTCAGCTAAGCATTCTTTCCTTTAGACCATGATCGCAAAGTTTCAACACAGGTTTTACACACTTTGTGAGGAGCCCAATTTTTGTCTTGATCTCCCAGTCGTACTTTAAAGTAGGCAAGATAAACCTTCTTGACAAAGGTATTGATGTTGCGCATTTGATCCTGCAAAGTAAAGCTGCCACAGATGTAGCAGCAGATATCTGTGTCTTTACTGCATTTCCTTCTTTCGGATGCTGTAGCCATTGTTAGATCACGACCTGCAGAAGCAAAATATTAAATAAATGTGGATATCTGCATAAAATGATATTATAAACACACTATCCTAAAAATACAACACCATATTTTAACACTAAAGCAGTCACTGACTCGCAATAACTTGCAATCATAAGTGACACAGAGTTAATTTCGGGTAAAATCAATAAAAACGGGATATGCCGATTGCATAAAAATGAGATGTGATAGAGCAAATCTCAGATCAGATTTGGAATCAGCACCCCAAAATTAGTCAAAACAGCAGCAAAAGTACAGGACATTTTTTTTTTGACCAGTGTTTTGATACGCTTTCCAACATACCAGAAATCATTACTCAAGTTATGACAATAATGCCTGTGGAATAAATCTCGTTCCTGTGCTCTGAGCTTTCATCCCATTTCGATGATATTCCACAGAACCGGTTCAGTATACCTCCGAAATAACATGATAAAGTTTTGTCGCAATCGAAGCAATTTTACGTAAGTTATGATGTATAAGGGCAATGGAATAGATCCCGCTCCTGTGTCCTTACTTTTGACCCTCTTCCGCCCATGTTCAACAGGATTCGTCCCCAGGCAGGCCTCTACAACATACAAACATTTCATCCAAATCGAAACAGTTTTACGTAAGTTATGACGCATAATGGCGATGGAAGTATTTCAGGTCCTATGTCCTGACCTTTGTCCCCATTTCACCCATTTTCCATAGGGTTTGTCACCAAGTAGTTTCCTACGACATACTAAAATTTCATCGATATCGAACCCATTTTACGTTAGTTATGATGCATAAGAGCAGTGGAATGGATCCCACTCCTATGTCCTGACCTTTGACCCCACTTCGTTCACTTTGAATAGAGTTCCTTCAGAGGAGTTCCCCTACCACATACTAAAATTTCATCGTAATCGAATATATTTTACGCGAGTTATCGTGCGGACAAACATACGCACATAACGCGTGACGTAATGAGGCACATGGAAATCGCGACAATCTGCTCGCAAGAGTGTGACGTCATGAAACTTTTTATGATCAACACACAACGTGTGACCTACTGAGATAGATAACATAACCTAGCTCCAACATCTGAATTGCGAGAATGTGACGTCATAAAATTTCTAAACATGGATACCATTAATGGGACAACGCAATGACACTAAAAACGTGGTAATTCTATGTTGTTATTTAACCCACTAAACGAATTTTCCTAAAGTCGAGATCTAGCTAAATCGATTCCTAGTACCAGAAAACGGTAGGTTAACGACTTTCACCTAAATCCTTAGAGCCGTTTTCAAAATAAAATTTTCATACATACAGGGAATTGCTCCTTTAGTGTGAACGTCAAGTAATTTTGCCTCTTGTACTTCGAATGAAAAAATTTCTGTACACATTTTCTTCCGAATTAGTGCGTTTCCAATGATGAAAATTTTAACAACGACTAAAATGGCTTCATTTTATAACTTGGAATACTTAATATTTTCAAAAACATAACCATAATTATGCAATCCAACATTTGTTTGTCTACTGACGTCATCAAAGTACTGGTCGCGCCATCCTTTTTCTGGTTTTAACACCACCAAAGAAAAACTTATTGGTTTTTAATATAATTTTTGGTATGTTTTACAAAATATTAAGTACTCGAAGTTATAATATGAAGTTATTTTAAACGATGTTCAAATTTTCATCCTTGGGGAATACATTAATTGTGAAGGAAATGTGTACAAAAGTTTTTCCATTGGAAGTATAGGAAGCAAAATTACTTGACGTCCACCTTAATATTATGGGATAAGGGCGATGGAATGGATAACAATCCTATGTCCTGACCTTCTACCCAATTTGGTCCATTTTCAATACGGTTCGTCTCCAGGTGGTTCCCTACCACATACTAAAATTTCATGGATATCGATCCGTTTTTAAGCACGTTATGACGCATAAGGACAATGGAATGCCTCCCGCTCTTATGGCCAGACCTTTTACCCCACTTCACCCATTTTAAATACGTGTAGTGCCCAGGCGGTCCCCTACCACATAGTAAAATTTCATTGAAATCGAACCATATTTACGCAAGTTATGACGCATAAAGGCAATGAAACTGATCCCACTCCTTCGTCATGACCTTTGACCCATTTGTCCCATTTTTAATAGGGTTCGTCCGAAGATGGTCCCTACCACATACTAAAATGTCATCGAAATCGAACCGTTTTTACTCCATTTATCGTGCGGACAGACGGAAAAAGCTGGATTATATACGCTTCTTTAACCTTCGGTTGGAAAGCATAAAAAATGCCTAAGTGCAATGGCGCGAAAATGCTTTCTATGATTCCTTTTATGCGGGTCTACTACTAATGCTCGGTACCGGTATAAACCGGTTTTGAACTGTTCGCTGATTGTCCAAGAACTGCCTCGTCTGGCATACTCGTGATTTTTTTACCCCAATACTGTTACGTCCGTTATGTTGTCCTTCCAGTAACCCTTCGGAAGTAGATTGTATATACCTTCCTCTCGCTTCTCATCACAGAAAATTATTTTATTGTTTTTCTGAAGGATCTCAGTTTTTGGAAGTGAGTATTAGGACAAAACGTTGAGTGAGTTTTGTTGCTCGAATGCTGTCAGGAAAACACACTTAAGAGAGCGGTTTATTTGAGGCATTCACTAAGTTTCCAGGTTAAGTCTATTAAAAAAGAAAAACAAAAGCAAAAATAGTTCAGTGGCCAGTGGAAATCTCACTGCATTAAAAAAAATTAAAGTAGTCATCCTTTTCCGTCTGGCTTTTATTTCGCCTCAGCTTTTCGTTTGCCAAATTGCCACGATGGCCTATCTCTCTAAGCTCTGGCTGCTGACTGTTTGTACGAGATGTGTCCGTGCTGTAATTCCGACGAAAAATGTATATATTTTTTGCACTACAACACTGGTTCTCTTCCATCCCAGGAACCAGTGTACCTAAATTAGAGACGCGCGACTGCTTATCGTAGATCGAGTATCTCACGATGGTCATTAAACCACGAAACGTTAACAACAAAAAGATGACCTGCTTTGATTCCTGCAAACAAGTTGCTTTTAGACCAAAGTCACGTTGCCATATACTGTGGATTTTCAGAATTTTCTTTATAAAAAGAAATGACCGTTTCAACACAGTTTTCCGTACTACTGTATAATGCAAAAGGCGGCAATGGAAAGAGGATCGTGAAAGATAAAATGAAATGAATCTAACTCGGTGCGGAACATCATTTATTAAATTGTAGTTTACTGAAGAAGAAGAATTCACATCAAACAAGCCCATTTCCCGCTGAATCTTTTTATTAATCAAATAATGCTGTTGAAATGTATTGCAGGTCCAGGGCTCATTTGCCAGAATTTCAGAATTGAAATCACCCAGGGTTAGGTATTTTCAAAAAATTCAAATCTTCGGTGATTGGTTAAGACCTGGAGGCCCTTTGCTTTCGCGAATTTCTGCGAAATCGTTTTCTTTTCCCGATTCAAAGAAAGTGTTTTACAAAGAGCGAAAACTAATGCACTGTACCCATGGGTTATTAGCTTGTGTATTTCTCTTTGTAAGTGTATCTCCCCGTGTAAAAAGGCTATTGAAAAATTAATTTTCCTATTGTTACTCCATTCTTAAATGACCAATAAGTTTGCCAGTCGTTTGGGCGTACTCTTCAAAACCTATTCTCGCTTTCTCCGCTACCTAAGTAGGCGTATTTTAAAAATTACCTTTCCTTAGAATAACTTTACGTCTGACGATTAATTTTCGCGAACTTTCTGCTTTTCCATTATTAACACCCTTTTCTCTAGGGGCCGTAAAATTACGTCCTGTATACCTATTTTACGAAAAGTTCCATTTGCCAATAACGTTGTGCCTATTATTTTCGGTGAGCTATGAGAATTTTTTGTGCAGAATTTCTTAATTTTCTTAACATTCGAGAAAGTAGTTGGACTCAATCGAAGTTCTCATTGAAATCGTAAATTTGTGTCATCTGTTTTGTTTGCCGATTGATAGCTCCTCTTCAAGGAAGCTTTGTTGCGCCGTCTTGTGTGAATTGGGTTCACCAGAGAAACAAGCCTATTTGTCTGGTACCTTTGGATAAGTTGTTGAAGAGTTGAAGAACATCAGTACCAGCGGATCACTAAACAGCTACGAATTTCGTAACCCAATGTCATATTCCTATTGTTCCTCAACTGAATAATCACTAAATCAGTCAAAAAAGTACTCTGATAAAAGTCTATTACATAACTAGCTGTACCTGGCCACGCGTTGTTGTGGCTCAGTCTGGTTAAATGGAAAAGAAAGAAAAGAGAAAGCGCACTTTTCTAATATGTTTAATTTTACAATGCTTGTGAGTATACCATATTCTTTGTTGTTCCATTGTCTGTACAGATATAGAGATTGTCTTGTTTGCCGACTATACAACACGCAACATATAATTGTCCATGTGAGAAGCAATCCGTGTCTAGATCTAAACCGCACATTTGTAAAGATTGGCTATGAGCTTTGGTGATGGTGATTGAAAACGCCAATCGAATAGGGAATTGCAATCTATTATATTGAAATGGCATATCCGTTGGAATCATAGGAATGCGAGGAATGAGGACATCTTCACCTTTAAAAGTCCTGTCAAGATTGTTGCTCCTACGACGTTGCTCATTATTTTTTTTTTTTACTGCAAGCCGCGTGCCGTTGAAAGCTTTGGCTGGCTGATATTTCGCAAAATGATAATTGGCACGCCGATTTTCAATTGCAGTACGTGAGGTGGCATCCCTGGCAGATCGAGTGAATTCAAAAATTCTGTTGGATAATGAACCGCTTCATCTGGTTCCACTACAGTGTCGACGGACTTGCATGTGACTGCTTTGCTTTGAATGTTAGACTGAATAGCATTGTTAAGTTCGTAGACGTCTTTGTTCTTGGCCGCAAGAATAGCTCGTTCACTCAGCCAATCGTGATTCTTATAATTGGTTTGAATATTGGGAAATACTTTTTCAACCAATTCTTCTTTTGACGTCACTAAATTGCAGAATTTATGAGGCAATGAAATTCGTCCTGAGGTCAGATCAATCGGCACCTTTCCGTTGCCAATTTCCAGCAATTAATGTAAAAATATCTCAGCTGAGCGATCGTTTTGCAGCTCGACACGCATATATGTAGTTAATTTTAACGTCTTCACGTGTCGCCACTAAGTAGAGTGTTTCAGGCAAGCATTTATTTCGTCCGCTGGTGTCGATCGAGGAATTACAAGTAATGTTTTCCTGAAATCTCCTGCAAGCAATATTAATGCGTTCCCAAACGGGCTGATGTTTCCGCGCAAATCTTGCAATGATCAATGAAGAGCCTCCAGCGATTTTTTCTGCGCCATTGTGCATTCATCCCAAACAATAAGTTTGCATTTCTGCAATACTTTTCCCATGCCGGATGCTTTGGAAATTTTGCACGTGGGAGTTTCAGTGAATTGCATGTTCAATGGCAATTTCAAAGTGGAATGAGCAGTTCTTCCACCTGGTAGCAATGCCGCAGCTATTCCGGACGACGCAAGAGCTAAGGCTATGTCATTTTGGGATCACATTGCTGCCAGAAACAATCTAATTAGGAACGTTTTACCAGTTCCTCCTGGCACATCTAAGAAGAAGATTTTTCCAACCCCGTTATTGACAGTTTGCATTATTTGATCGTAAATGCCTTTTTGCTCAAGCGTTAGCTTAGGAATATTTGATTGTACATACGACAAAAGATCATCCGTGTTTTAAATTTGTTCACGACGCAATTCTACATCTAACAAAGTAGCAGCAGATCGATTCAGTGATGGCATTCCCAATTGATTGAGAACTTTGTTCGCGATTTCTAAGCACAAATCTTCAATCATTATCAAGGCTTCGTTGTAGATTTCTGCGGTGAAATCCATGTTCATATTTGAATTTTCGTTGCGTATTCGACGGAAAATATCTTCAGCCATGTGCGATTTGTATTTCTCCCATAACTCTGTTGGAGATGAAGGAGAGGAGGCGGTCAATATGATTGCAAACAATGCACGAATTTGATTCGGATGTGACGTATTGCACGCGTCATTAATGAATACATCCCAGTGTCGGTCGTTCTCCAATAAATTCAGAGCTTGCCATGCACTGCTGCAAGTGGCATGTGTAACGCCGTTGACAATTCTCAATTGCTGGAAAGACGTTGGACCGGGCGCATTTACCAACAGCATGCGAAGGAAGAAGCATTCATCTTGATTGGCCGCCCCTGTGGCGCAGTGGTCTAAGGCGTTGGCCTCTGATCATTCGTCCGTAAGGGGTCCGGGTTCGAATCCCGGTCAGGCATGGATGTTGTGTTTGTCTTACGGCACTGGCTCTCTCCCTTCCCTGGAACCAGTGGCCCTAAATTAGGGACGGGCGACTGCTTATAGCCCATTTGAGTTGCTCACGGTGGTCGTTAAACCTCCAATCGAAAAAAATATCTTGATTGGGATGCACAGTATACAGTCTGCCTATCGTAGTTTCTTTGAATATGCCAGGTTTTCCGTTGACTCGCTCTCCTCGTTTGCGTCGTTCAAATGATTTTCTACTCGCATTCCATGTGTAATACGTAGGCAATTTAGAATACAGCAGTGTTTTCGCAAACACGTCATTTTGACGTAACGTAAAGAAAGCACTTAACGTTGTAGCTGGTGGATTCAGGGCTATTTGTTGCACATTTGCAGCTGTGAAATAAACGCGTTGTCCATTTTCTAGATGTAATACTAAGTGAACAACAGCTGGACTTCGTTCATGTATGGGAAATGAAAGAATTCGCCACACAGCTTCATTGCTGCTTATGTATCTTCCAGCCTCATACTGTGCAATTTCATCGATATGTTTGACAGCATTCCTATCACTTCTTTCTGGTTGCACCCCAAAAACTGCCATGTCGCTGCCTTTATTTACGTACTTACAAATGTATTTGATCGATTTAACGCAGTTACAGTATTCCACGTTTATGTGCGCTTTGTATGTTTTTGATAGCAATGGCGAATATGGAACAACCCACCGGTTATCTACTTCGATGTCACCGTTTCGCATTTGTATGGTTGCTAATTTACCGCCATTTTCTGCTGATCTTCTTCTGTATAAAGGATATCCATAGTTTCCTGTAACTGTGTTGGATACTAAAGATCAAGGATATCGCTTACAGCATTTTCCGTCTATCATGCATGGTGAATTTGGATTCAGTGTACCGCAAGGTCATTGTATCATATTTTTCGTCACAACTTCATGCAAATCCTTATCGACGTCGGCATCGAGTATTTCAGCGCATATTACATCGTCGATTTCGTATGAAGTGATTTTCTTATAGAGTCAGATTAGTATATGTGCGTGTGGCAATCCTCTTTTTTGCCATTCCACTGTGTACATCCAGCAGCGCACAGACCCAAACACTTCATGTTTTACGATGAAATCCATC
The DNA here is from genome assembly GCA_039090855.1 of Macrothele yani. Lineage (NCBI taxonomy): Eukaryota > Metazoa > Arthropoda > Arachnida > Araneae > Macrothelidae > Macrothele > Macrothele yani. The sequence goes on along the minus strand of CM077034.1, from coordinate 109,938,750 downwards.
AGCGATTTCAGCTTCTGTCCCAAAACACGTGCTATGATGTCATGCCTATCCACCGGCGATTGACCAGGAAGTAAGAGATGTTGTATATCGTCCCAAGCTGGAATGCATGTAAAAGTAATGAATAGGTCTGGACGCCCGTAGTGACGATCATTTGCAATTGTATCTAGAGCATACTCATGCATATGACGTGGACTTCCTGTATATGAAGATGTCAGAATCGTTAGTCTTCCAACGTTAGTTGTATTACCGTAATTTACAACTGTATTTCGCAAATGAACGTATTCTTCAGAGCGAAGCTTGATCTGATTCAAACGGATGAATATCAAACGTTCTGTTTCGTTTTTTGCATACATATCTACGATGTATTGGTGAAACAATTGACGGCATTTCAAAGTGTGATTGTCTTCATTCTTTCGAATCATTAATCGGTATGAATTATGGTTCCTTGCGCTGCATTTCATACTTGTTTCTTCGCCACTGACTGGATTTATCATCTTAACGTTGAAGTGATATCCATCGGCACCATCTCAAAAAATGATTGGATATTGCAGGGCATCATAGCATCGATGAGTTTCTGCAACTTTTGTCAATTGATCGTTTATCCGATGAAGAACAATATCTCTAGGTTGGAATTGATCTCCGACTATAACAATTGCCACTACGTCTATAGTTGGAGCATTGAATCTTCGCACATATTCTCCAGCAGACGTTTTGTCAGAATGAATAACAATCTTGTGTGTATCAGATGGCATCATGTCAATTGCTGTCTTGAACAAACGCACTAAATTGTTTTTTTCGTGAAGAAGCTCTTGCAGTTGGGAAACGATGGACCTTTTTATGCCGGTAAAAATTCAGCAGCGTGCATTCAATTCATCATTGTCATCACCGATGAAATACATTTGTAGGAATTTATGTTGACCATCTAGTAACGGAAGCAGGGAGCCGGCTTTATGATAAATTTGCCCTTTCACTTTGAAAGTTGGCATGAATTGAGCTGTTACGATTTCTGCGCCGAACGACGTCATTTGGAAGCATAAGTTGTATTTCCTGTTGTTAGGTAGGAAATGCTTTGATTCGGCGGTATATCCGGCAAGCAAAGATTTTAATGGCTCTGGCGGTTCTCCAAGTTGAGGCAGTTTAATTTTTTCGGCGGCGCAACACATTCCTTTCGTTTCTCCATTAAATTTCAGAGCCTTGCAATAAGGACACACTTCAGTCATAGTGCCGATGAGAACATGCCGGCTCAAACTATAATCATCAGCTGGGTTGTACCGGAATGCAAGGCGATTGTAATCGCGTGATTGCTGAGCACGGCGTCGTGTTTGACGCTGATCTGCTGTTTCTCGTTGACGTCTTTCGGCCACTCTCAGCCTGTCGCGTTCATTCTGTTGAGAACGAAGCAGATCTGAAACTGCAGTATGCGAACGCCATGCTCGCAACCGTGCATCCTTAAGTCGGGCTGCACGTTGCTCTGCTGCTTCCTCGGCACGTATCTGAGCCATTTTTTTTTCTGTTTCGCTCGTTCGCTGATGCCCGTTCTTTCTTAGTTTGATTTGCAATTACTCGTCGCAGTGCTTCCGTTCCGCAAGTACGACGACCTAAGTTTGATCTTCTGCGAGGCATTTTTTGGATGAACTAAAGCAGATCGATTGCACTGAAAAAGAAGAATGAAAGTTATAAAAAAAATATTATAAAATTGCAAAACTTTAAAAAAGGAAAACACACAAACTAAAAAACAAAGGAAAAAAAAAAAAAAAGTACTACCGAAATATTTCAATTCAACAGCAGAGCGTTCAACACAACTCAATTCCACTGCTAATTGCGCTGAAAAATAAGATAACAGTTAAAAAAACGAAATAGAAAACAATGAAAAAATAAAAAAAAAATTATACTCACGAAATGAACGCTATGGTAAACGGCACATGGATCGTAAAATGAAATCGTAAAATATTTAGTATAGCGTGTGTTGCTTTTACGTCCAACAGATGGCGCTGTTTTTCAAAAGCATGTTTTTACCTGTCACAAGTGTGACATCTCTATAATAGGTATATAAAAACACGCGGGTAACTGAATGCAACGTTGTGTCAAAATTTCAAAGCAATCGGTGAAGAACTTTCGGAGATTTAAGATTTTTAACAAACGAACATTTACATTTTTATTTACATAGATTGAAGAAATTTTCGTTTGACTACTGAAAAAACATAAAAGTTTATTGTATTTAATATGCAGGCGATAAACTTGTCGTTGTGTCAATATATTATAATGTATGGGATTAACAATATTTCTATTTTAACATTGTAGGAGGGAGTAACGAGCCAGTGGTACATTACCTATGTAACAATTAAATACAATTGAAATATTTGTGTTTGTAACTCTGTAATTGTTTCAGCACTACACTATTTCTTACTTTACTATCAGAGCACCGTGCTCCAGCTCCTAAGTAGTTTTATTTTTTTCTTTCCCTCCAAAACATGCCGCGCGCTGTACAGGAGTGGACCCTAAACCTTTTTAGGAATTCTTGGAATCGATTCGAAATATTTGTGATATTAGTGATTCATAGTGTGTCACACTTGCTTCTCATGTAAAACCTGCATAATAAGATTTGCACAGAAATTTAGAAAAGGAAAATGCTTTTTTGTAGTCATCAAAACCCAAAACGCCATCTGTTGAAAATTCTAAAGTTTGGTGTGACTTTGCATAGTAGCTGCTCCGTTTGATCTGAAATGATTTGACCAGAGAAGAAGGTCTTGCTTTAAAAGAGTGATTGCCGTTTCCTTACTGAAGAATTTCAATTAATTTCAGTGGTTCAATAAACACTCACTAAATTTTAATATCCGTAGGTTAATTTCGAATTTTTAAACTTAAGCATTCTTTAATATAAATAATTTAAAGAATTATTTAGTGTACAAAATGTGTTATCTAAATCGAAGTTTCAAAATAAGCGTATAATTTACCTTTTTAATGGACCCTCATTATTTGGTCACATATTGCAGTATACAATACATATAATTACATGTACACTGGTGTGCAAACATTAAGGACGAAGAGGGAAAATTATCAAAACAGCGGAACGAGCAGGCAGAACGGACCGAAAGACCACTCGGGAGATAGATTAGGGAAGGGTCCGGTACGGAAGGGCGTGCGCATATATGCAGTATGAGGTAGGGGGAGGGGCGGAAGTGTGTCGGAAGGGTAAAAAGCACACGGGCGGTGTACGCTCAGCAATTCGGGGAAAGCTATTGCACGGTGTACATCGGTTTGAACGACATTGAGTTGCGACCACCGTGTGATATGACTAACAAGAAATACAGTAGACGACATCTGGATGACCTTACCCGATGTCACATCATTGGGAAGGCATCGTTTCACGAGCTTGGAGAGCAATTCAAACGACAGGATCAGCTAGGTCGTCTACGAGCAACCACGGCGGCGGACGACCGGTATACTGTCCTACAGGCGAGAAGAGACAGACGGCAGACAGCAGAAGAAATAGCAAGTCACATGCAACGACAACTGGACATCCGTTATCGCGTTTTACCGTGGCCAGGAGGCTACGCAGAGGTGATCTATTTTCACGACGAGCAGTGCGGTGTGTGCCATTGACGCCTGCTCATCGGAGACGGCGGTTTCTGTGGTGCCAGGAACACACGTACTGGACACATCAGCAATGGGGTCGAGTTCTCTTTACGGATGAGAGCCGATTTAGTCTGACGAGCGATTCTGGATGCATACACATCTGGAGAGAGCAGGGAACACGCAATCACACATCCAACATAATCGAAAGGGACCGGATTGGAGGTGGCGGAGTTCTCGTTTGGGGCGGTATCATGCTTGATAGCCGTACTGACCTCCACATCTTCCAAGGAGGTTCATTTACTGGTGTCCGCTATTATACCGAGTCTTTCCTGCCTCACGTGCGTTTACTTAGATGTGCTGTGGGTCCTGAGTTTCTCTTCATGGACGACAACGCTACACCACATCGCACAGTGGCTGTCGCAGAGCTGTTGAAGAGTGAAGATATGCAATGCATGGATCGGCCCGCAAGGTCACCTGACTTAAATCCAATCGAACATGTGTGGGACCTTATCGGGAGACGCTTGGCAGCACGTCACCAGCCGCCAGCAACGATTCCGCTGCTGCATTGGCGCTACAAGAGGAATGGGCCGCGGCGCAACAATAGCTCCTTAACAAACTCGTCATCAGCATGGAAAGACGTTGTAGCTCCAGCAACGCAGTCAGGGGTGATCACATCCTTTACTAAAGACTGGATTTTTCTTGGCAGCCGCCTGTGAAATGGACGTTTCAGTCTTCTGTCCAGTTATGCTTGAAGCTACCTTTTTAATAAAGTGCCTTTGTATCTTTTGGATTTATTGTTTGGACGGTTTTGCTCACTTGTCCCATATTCGTATATCTCGTGGATCTTATGTTATGATTTGAGTCGATGTGGAACACTCCTGCACATCGTTACATTCGAAAAACCGTCTCGTCCTTAATTTTTTCACGCCAGTGTATATAAGCAATCCGAATTTGCATATTCATTTTACATTTCTAAGGAATGTTTTTACTTTATTTTTCTGGTACAGATTACTACATTTCAGTGATTAGTCTGCCCCGGAAACAAAGAATCTGATAAACTTTTGATTGCGCACAACATTTTTTATAACGGTCCCATCATTATTGATGATTCATTTTGGTGATATAGTTCGAACTCACAATGAAGACCGCTTCGTCTTGATGCATTAGCTGTGTTTCTGATTGAAACATTCCGTTTACGTGGCATTTAATTATGAAGTGTGTTTCAGGAAGACACCGTGAATACGAGGCTTAACCTTAGATACTGAAGTAGACTTATCAGGAAGAATAAGAACTTTTTAAAGTCTTCGTGAATTTCTTGAATAGGCTCAAATAAGCTTTCTACATATCTTTTAAATGTTAATCCTGTTTTCGTAACAGGTTCAAAAGGTAAATTTTTAGCAGTTAATTTAGCAGAAAAAAACAATCATTCATATTTTCCATACGATACTCCGACTTGACAACTTCCGTTTCTGTTTCATCATTCAATTCACATTCCTGCAGATCGATAATCAATTGTTTCAACCCTTCCGATGTCAGTTCTTAACATTCGTTTCGTACAACCATTTTTTCAAAGTGCGTCGAATTAAAGACACTGACACCTTCATTCTCTACGTTTTGGGCGATAGTCACGATTTGTTCCACTATCGTATTCACGTCTGGAGTTCTGGAATCTCCCACAACTTCTGGCCAGCATTTCCACCAACATCTATTCGTTATGGAAGGTTTAATTCATTTAGGGACTTCTTGATGTGTGAAAGAAGGTCAGACAAGCCATTTTTCAGGCTTTCCCTCACTGTTAGACTTTGACGGTTGTCCATATTTATCAGTATGTCTTTAAATGCACTTCTTTCACAGTTTTTCCTGAAAACCAAAATCACACCTTGATCTAACGGCTGTAAGACAGACGTGGTATTTCATGGCCAAGAAAACCACTTCTACATTTTGATAATCAAATCCGCGGGCTAGTTACCATAGGGCTCAATACGGACTATAAATAAGGTTGCACATTTAGATCTGCGGCATTGCGCTAGAAGAGCTGCCGAAGAAAAGGTCCATATTTTTCACTCTTGGGGATAACAAGAGATGGACTGGTGACTGGGGCTCATACGGTCACTTTAATTGAGCGCAATGTTGAAATTGAGTGTAATCAAAGTGTGGGAATTATGCGCCCTACTTTTCATTCTAATGACAGTTTTTAATATTTTTTTTTCATATTTTTCATTTCAAAAACACGAATAACCAAAACTGTGAATAATAAAATAAATACGTGGTTACCGAGGGATTACTGTGCAAAATCTCTTTTTCACAAGAAAAGTACTCCAACAAACCAAAGTTCCCCAGAACTTTTCTTATTGCCGTACGTTACATTCCTGAACAAAACTAAGTCGCATGACATTATATACATAATACATTTTATCAATTTATTACTGATTTTTACTGTTAATTATTCATTGACCTTTTAATGAACTCTTATCTCTGATCCAATGAGCATTTCACTAGAAAATGACCCAAGAAACACCAATGTTGAATTTCTGTGGCATGCACAACGGAAAATCTCTCTTCACTCTAAGGATTCTGGCCAAATTCATTTGATCCGGCTTAACCGCCAGCTGTTGTCCTCAGGTTGCGAGAGTTGGAAGTTTATTTCCGTGCAGCAAAGATTGCCGTAAACTCTTAATGCGGTTGTGTTAGTATAGCTCAGGAATGAAGTGCTGTTGGTGAATCTGTAAGCCGCGCCTCGAGGCGACAACTATGATTTTTCGTTCAAAGTTACAAGGATCAGTCGTTTTGCTTAGTGCCATCTTCAATAGAATGCTACACATTCTTTTCAAGCTGCTCGGTCTGATTTATAATACACACCCAGCCTTTTTTGAAGCACTTTCGTCAACAAATATTTTTGTTAAGGATTCAACAACCTGTTTAAAAAAATATCCAAGCAACCATATGCACTACATAATGTAGTTTTAACTGATGACTGGGGCCAGATATAGACGATAAAACACAATTTACATAGGTGGGCTAAAACCGATGTATTCCTTGTAATCTATAAATTACTGGAATTCCAACTGTTCCCTGAGCTGTTACAACACTGTTGTCACGAGACCATTACAAACATTCATGAGCAACAGCGAGGCGTAACACTTTCAGTAGAAGCAATGTTTAATGAAACAAAACAAGACATACGCAGTTAGACGTAAAATGCGAAAATAATGATGGCATAAGAAATGAATATTATAACAAATAGTGCTAAATCTAGAAAAACGCGAAATAAAACGGTAATAAACTGTAGGAGGAATGAGCTGCATTCTTTTACCGTCTTGGTAAAAATATAATATTGTTTTCAATCAAGGATGTTCATGCCAATAAAGAGCAATGAAGGCAATAAATAATGCATGAAAAAAAATAAGTGGTAGTAAGAATAAAAGTGTCTAAATGGTAAAACGAATTGATTTCACGTTGAAACCGATGATTTTTGCCGCTTCGCTTGCGTTTAAAATGGGGGTAATTGAAGTTTATTTTGCAAATAAATGTTCAAGTTGCATCAGGGACCTGTTGCAGAGCTTGCACTGAGCATCTGTAGGAGATTAAGACGGAATCTCAGATTCACAGCTTAAGTGAAACAGGCAAATGATGTACTTTTCCTGAAAGATAAGAAGGCGCATAACGGGGAATTACAAGGCTAGGTAGAGCTTTCGGCATGCAAGAAGCAGTTGCTCGGTGTGACATGAGGTGCAGAACAAATGACGTCATCATAGCGTTGTATGAGGTAAATAAGAAGTTGTAGGTTGACACAGTGAGCACACACATATTTGAGACCTACAACCACTGGACAGAAATGTCAGTTCAGTGCCGCTAGAATTTTAAACCGATAAAAATTATCAGGTTCGGAAGATCTTTGAGCAAGAGAACTCAGCTCGTGTTCTGTGCTTTCAAAGAATTTAAGGTTGGATGAGCAAAGTTCCACATATTTGACAGATCAAGTTGCAGAACGTTTTAATCGGCAATTACGTTTGGTCTTTTATCACATGTTGGATGACTGCATGAAAAAATTTTGGTTGTCTATTGACTTTAGGGAATGCAAAAGAAGAAGACGCGCTGTGGTTTGAAATATTAAGCTGACGCCAGACTCAAGCTCAGAAAAATGATATTGAAAGAAATCTTTAATGCATTGGAGTATTTTGGCGTTTTAAGGTATATCAGGAAGAACAAAGGAGTGTCCATGAAGTGGTTTCCAGGAAAAATTTGCATACCAAATGTGGGAGACCTTAACGTTACTGCAAAATACATTCAATGGGTGGTAGCATGATTGAGAAACAGAGGAGTTCGTTGAATAAGTTTGGAGTTAAACATGGTGGAAACCGCGCTAAAACCATTCTTTCCAAAGTCGTCTTATTTCTCAGTACTGATCTAGTAAGTGCAACAGAATTCAAGGGTAAATGTCAATTTGAATAATTAACTTCAACGTCAGCAGTGGGTACTGAGAGAAGAGAAATTTATCTATAATATTGTCTTCTAGAGTTAGCAGCTGAAGGAAAATATCCAGTCGAGAAACTTAACATAACTCTTCTACAGTAATGCGTATTATGCCTCGGCACATGTTACGGAGTCTACATATAGATACTGTGAGGATCTCTGCGAACAAGAGGCCCACCTAAATATTTAAATACGATTTTGGTGTCTTTTTCGTGTGTATATGTATGTGTTCAAGTAACGGCCGTGTAACATATGTTTTACGAAAACGGACAATTTATCCTTACGAACCCACTGCTGGACAGTTTCGTGACATTGGTCCTCAACGACGCCATTTTGCTCGTACTCGTAAGATAGTTGTTCGTTGTCAAGTATATGGTGATATTCGGTACGCCTTCTTACATGGTCGGAGGCGGAACTTAAATAACATTCGTTACGAGGTGTCAACAATGCAACCCCGAAAAACGTTGGGGGGGGGGTTCGAGGAGGAAGGGAGACGAGGAGGACACATTAGAGATTGGAAGCGCGAGGAGAAGGAGATGTCACGGTGATACAGCATAATAATTTTTGTTGTATGGGATATAACCCATAAAGCATTTAAATAACGTACAGTTGTATTATATATCTTGAATAGATACACGGATTTCTTAGCAAGTGAATTCCTGAATGTATTTTCCCTAAGGACGTACATTGTAACGTACGAAACGAATCAAAAGGGCCCCGGAACCACAGGCTCGCTAAAACTCTCACAGATCCTTATACCCTGTCCACCTACCAACTGGAGAAAGCATTGGCTAATTTCCTAGCGCCATTCCTGCCGGCATCCGACAATGTGCTACATTTTCCCGAATACATCATGGCGGAGCTTTCCCGCCTTCCAATAACAGAGAACCACATCGCAGTTGGTTTCGACGTTGTCTTCTTATATGCCTCAGTAAAAAGGCACCTACAGCTCTAAAACAAATACGAACGGTCTCTAACATGTTCTCATTGGACTGCCTCCAACAAATTTTTCAATTTATTGACATGGTTTCTGACTTTAACTATTTCTGCTTCAGAGAGCAAATATGAACAATCACGGGTGTACCCGTGGGCTCCGCCATGTCATTTATGTCGGCGAAACCTGTCCACCGCCCATTAAAACCCGAAATGTTAGCCACAGAATCACAACCCACAACTACCTCGCTCCGCTATGCTGATGACACATTTTTCATATGGATACACCACATGAAGAACTAATATATATGTTTAAAAGGTTTAGCACATGCACCCTAGCCTAAAATTCACGATGAAGTGCAAAACCAACAACTCTCTTCACTTCTTGGACATAATGATCACGAAATCGCCTCAGCAGGGCCCACACATAACGCAAGTGTACTACAAACCGACATACGTCGCAAACGTTATATCACTCTCAGCAGTTTACCTAATCTCGCATAAAAGGGCTTTTTCGATACAGAACAAAAAGAGTCTTCACCCATAGCTTAGACAATGAGATACAAGAGCGTGAATTCAATTCATTAAGCGAGCTGGCAGAAACAAGTCCGATTAGACCCCATGCGATTCAGAATATCTTCAACAAAACCAGATCCAGCTGGGCTAATTCAAGCGATCACACACCCATGCACAGATATAACTATATTGGATACTGCCCATATGCCGTGTGAATCATACGACTAGTTAAAAAAAGAATTTAAAGTTAAAAAAAAGCAGAAAACTGGTACTTTTAGAATTCGGTGACCAAAACAAATTTTAGTGTGGACTCCAACTCACCAGCGCATCCCCTTGGCGACGATTCAGCAGTCATACATATCTAACTACTCTGAAACAATGTCCAATGACTTTCTTTCGATTTATTCGAAACTGCAGAACACAACAACCCAATAAGAAAATAAATATGAAACAATTATGAATTGTGGACATCACTCGTTCCTGTGTCACGGAAATCATTTGCTATGCGACAATGTCCAATGACGTTTTCCGATTTATCGTAAAACACCGAAAAAAACAGTGGAAAAAATAGTAGTACTTGGACTTAAATTATACCCTTTAATATAAAATGCACACTTCGTATGGGTCACAGAGTTTTGCAAGTAGTAATTTTTTCCCCTCTCGACTCATGAAAATATGGCACATGTCTCTTTTCCTTCGTCCCCTCGAAAAACACATTTAAGTTAATTACATTCTGAAGGATTACTGATTTTTTGGAAACAATTGTGATTATAACAATATGTCTTCATTGGTGTAAGTATTTTATTCGTAGAACGGATATTTCTGTAGAGCATTAATTAATTAATTAGTACAAAACGACATTTGTTTCACACGGATAAGATAAATTGTCGACTGAATATCCTAAAATGTCCGAAATCGATTCGACCTTCCGAGTGAACGTTTGAAGGGACAGACAGGTATGAGCAAATACACACAATTTATTGCATAAATGCGTACTTATGTCAATACAATTTGATGACGTCAGACAAAACATTAAAAAATAAAAAATTAATAAATAAGAAAACATTATAAAAGGTTAATGTCCAGTATGTTCGAAGAGTTCGCCATTACCCACGATACACATTTGTATACGTAAAAGTAACTTTACATGCACATTCCTCAGCACGTAAGGTGTCACACTATTGCAAACATCTGTAACACGACGACGTAGATCCAGCAGACTAATAGGCGCTGTTGCATACACCTGATGTTTTACATAAGACCAGAAATTCAAGTTCGTCATTCTGACACATCGTACGTAGACCAAACTTCTGATCAGGGTACATCCTGCTACTGGTTTTTACGCCGTAGGTATGGCACAACGTTACGTTCTGCATTTGTATATGGCTACTTTTGCGAAATGTGAATATGCAGATTCGAATCGTCGCGCATCGATTTCTGACACTGTAGGCTATTCAGGCGAAAATTTATCTTATCCGTGTGAAACAAATCTCGTTTTGTACTAATTAATTGATGCTATACAACTTTGTAATTGGAAATTTTGCTCTATCTCTTTTCGTTTTCGATTTGCAATAGCTAACTTCCGCATTTCGCCACTAGGGGTCCTGCTATTGGTTGCATTCTGTCGGGCGTAGTCGATTCACTATACCGTTATCTCACTTGAATAACTGTACCTCTCTCCGTTTGCAAGTTATTCCAGGCAAAATTAACTTTCCTATGCACCCTGTGTATCATAATTTTCATTCTCATGTATTTGATACTTTTACTTCTGTTCTCGGCCCTACGTGTCCTCACAAAGGACCAGTATTATTATTTTTTTATTTGGCTATTGAAGCAAATTTTGAAAGAGAGAATTACAGCTGGCTGAAGGAAAAGAATTGTCAATTCATGTAGAACGTGTGAAAGGAATAAAGAAATGTACGATTTCGTCACTAACCTGAGGGATCACGTGCGTTTTTGTTTTTCGCTGTAGTTTAATTGCTTAGCCTTTAATCGCACTGGATTTGCCTTCTACCATATGCAGAGGTCTCGAGAGATCTCTCATCCTTGGGTGAATTATACCTGCTACCGTCGTCTCTTCAAGATACGCGGCGACACACATCGTTGCCTTTTCTGTCGACGGCCGTGATTAAGTCGAAAAAATACACGGGAACCGCAGGAGAACCAAACGGCAACGTAAACTTTTCAGGCCAAAATATGGCATTAAAGGCTTAAAAAAGGCATTTTAACTCATATTCTCCTTAAAATGGGCTATTAGTAATAAATAATTTACTTCCCATGACACACTGGTTTAAATGCAATTATATGCTTAGTAGGTGGTAAAGAAATACTTGAAGTACGCAAAACTTTAAAACAACTAAATCGGGCAGAGGAAACCATACGAATGAAGCAATGAAGTATCTTGTTTTAAATAACTATGATGAAGTTCTTATAATATAGATTAAAAACAAAGCTACTCTTTTGTCTACACGAGAGTTAATGCAGCTTCTTCACCGACAGATCACATTACTTTTAGTTGTTATCAGTGTCGTCATTCAGGGTGTTGCGTACTAAACTTTTCATTTTAAATGTTTCTACTAATAATATCTTTCTTTTAATTTTTGATATCAAGTATATGGTCTACACACCGTACTGGCCATGACACATAGACAAAAGTTGAAATGAGAGAATGAAACATTATTCGGAAAATTTACGTCACTTGCTGTGTGATGTGATAAATAACACACCAATGAAAAAACCTGACGCTGTGAATTTTTGGTGCTTTCTCTTGATATTATGGCAGGGACACCTTATTGGAAACACGTTTAAACAACTATAGATTATAAATGTCACTACTATACAATATTATTTTAGAAAAACAGGGTAAAATATTTAAACTAATTTTCTCCGCTAGCTACTGAAAGTTCTTTTAAAACTCAGTTTTAGGGTAAAATTCGTATTTGGTAATTTGCCCTCTAGGGTTTCAGCGCAATTTTCTTTATCCTCATACCTTAATAGCCAGTATTCCCCTCTTTTACTCTTATAAAATGCATGGAATGCAATTCTGCCTCGGTCAGGCAGTTTTTGTGTCAGCAAAGACCCACACCTTCCTATAATAATTTAACTAGATGTAGTCACATTTCAGTATGATGAGTTTAAAGTGAACTTAAATGTCTAAATATTAATATATTTCTTTATCTGTCATTAAAGTTATAAATGAGTGCCTTAATGTCATTCTTAATGGCATGGTTATGCATGATATTTTTATCGAAAGGCTTGGTAACATCGACTGCACTTTTGAGCCAGCTAATAGCACAAACTTAGATATTTTCTTTACCTCAACATTATTGCACCAATTATATGATATGAATTTCACTAGCTTTTTAACTTTTCTAGAACATGTAATTCTCCTTTTCTTATCAAATTTATTTAGCATTTCGCAAAAACACTGTTTCTTCAAGCGGAATAATTATTAACATCATGCCTTGTTTTTTGCTCTCCTGACCTCCATATTTTAAATGTTTTACATAATATTTTGTAAATGTGGCGAATATGTTCAAACCTGTCGTACTCTGAAGTGTTTCGTTCCAAATGAAACAGCCTATTCCAGTTTTATGTACCTTACAAGTGATTATCTACGTTCATTTAACCTTAAATTAACAAAATTCGTTTATGTTTGTATTAAGTCGTACTATCCCAAATCGGATCAACTGACGGAAAAACAGTCCCAACACCACGAAGAGGTTGAGTTAGAAAAACGACAGTTGGTAGGCGGTGAGAGTACATCTGTAAGATGACGTCTATGCAAATTTCGCGCTCGGCGAATACGTGTGGCGCTATTAGCGCCCTCGGAACATGCAAAGCAGGTTTGCTGTAAATACGCACTGTAACGTTCCTGAGCATTAGTTATCGTTGAGATTCGACGTAGTGTGTTGATGTTAGTCCAGAATGCCTTTAAGAAGACGAAGAAGCCATTATCAACAGCTCACGGAGTTTGAACAAGGTAGTGTAATAGGGCTACGAGAAGGTGGATTTTCTTTCCGCAATATTACAGAACGACTTAATAGGAATGTAGCCACTGTGCATAATTGTTGGCAGCGGTGGTCAAGGGAAGGTACTGCCTCAAGAAGACCGTTTTCCGGCCGGCCACGTGGCACTACTGAGAGGGAAGACCGCCGTGCAAGGCAAATGGCCGTGGCGCATCGTACCGCGTCTGCGGCAGCAATTCGAGCTGCAGTTGCCACCACAGTGACACAACGAACTGTTACAAATTGGTTACTTGAAGGACAGCTCCGGGCCAGACGCCCTGTAGCGTGCATTCCACTTACTCCAAACCACTGCCCTTTGCGACGTCAGTGGTGTCAAGCTAGAGCTCGTTGGAGGACGGAGTGGAGATCTGTTGTGTTTTCTGATGAAAGCGGGTTCTGCCTGGGTGCCAGTAATGGCCGTGTGTTGGTTAGAAGGAGGCCAAGTGAGCGCCTGCAACCAACCTGTCGGCGGCCGAGACACACTGGACCTACACCTGGAGTTATGGTCTGGGGAGCAATTTCTTATGACAGCAGGAGCACTCTCGTGGTTATCCCACGCACCCTGACGGCACAGTTGTACGTCGGTCTGGTGATTCAACCGGTTGTGCTGCCATTCATGTACAGCCTTCCAGGGGTGTTGTCCATTAGGATAACGCTCGCCCGCATACCGCTGTTGTAACCCAACATGCTCTACAGAGTGTCGACATATTACCGTGGCCTGCTAGATCACCAGATCTTTCTCCAATCGAGCACGTATGGGACATCATTGGACGACAAGTCCAGCGTCACCCGCAACTAGCATTAACCGTCCCTGTATTGACCGACCAAGTGCAACAGGCATGGAACTCCATCCCACAAACTGACATCCAACACCTGTACGACACAACGCATGAACGTTTGAATGCTTGCATTCAACATTCTGGCGGTTACACCGGTTATTAATGTACCAGCATTTCACATTTAAAATGACTCTTCTCGCGCTTACATTAAGCTGTGATCTTGAAACTTTGATCGATTAAATATGTTACCTATACAAATATATTGCCGCCTTTTCATTCCTCTAAACTATTTTTTCGTGTTGTTGGGATTTTTTTCCGTCAGTGTATAATATTGCTTATCTGAGCTCCTACAAGCATTTATTTTCTTGACACAGAGAAACCCTCTGTTATTTAGGCACATCATGAAAATCACCAACTTTGAATCTTATCATTTTGGTCTCACAAGTTAGCACAAAATACACTGCTGGACAATTGCTAAGGACGGATCATAAACGGCTATATAGCGCATAAAAAAGTAAGTGTGGTTGGATGCCAAGTGAAATAAAATAATGTCAGAATGCCAGGACATTACAAGAAAGACAATTTATTGTGCTCTGAAATCCAGAAGGCTTTGGAACGTGTTCAAGGGACTAACAGGCCATTTTTTGCAGAATACGTAAACGTGAAAAAAATGCAATTACCGTCCGCAGGCGTTCCGGCGTAAGATGTCAATACGGGATATGGCCACCATGAAGGGCGATGCAAGATTCCACACGTCGTGTCATGCTTTGCACAACATTATTAAGCAGCTGTTGGGGTAATTTATTCCATTCCTCTGTCAGTGCACGGATGAGGGTGTCCTTGTTTATTGGAGGGCATTGGCGACCAGCAAGACTCCTCCTCAAAGCATCCCACACATTTTCAATGGGATTCAGATCTGGAGAACGTGCTGTCCATACGAGGCGTTGAATGTCCTCGCTCTCAAGACACTCCTGGACAGCGACTGTTCGATGACATGTTGCGTTGTCGTCCATGAAAATGAATCTATCACCGACAGCACCACGGAACATGCGAACATGAGGTAGCAGAACATCATTAATGTATCGTTGGCCAGTCATAGTCCCAGTTGGAAGCACATAGAGGGACGTACGGCCATTGATCATGATGCCAGCCCATACCATGACACTACATGTCGGATATCGGTCCCTTTCCTGTATGTTTGCTGGACAATAAGCAATACCACTATCACACCAGATCAGTTGTCTTCGACAATCAGACGATAGACTGTATCTACTCTCATCTGAGAAGAGAACAGTAGACCAGTCGTTATCAGTCCAATTGCGATGTTGATGGCACCATTGCAAACGGGCGGTACGGTGACGTCTGGACAATGGGATGCACACAACAGGACGGCGGGCGTATAGTCCTCCTTCATGCAAACGTCTGGCGACAGTTTTTCGGGAGATCCGCTTGCCAGTAGCAGCCATAAACTGATTTGCTACCTCACTAGCTGTGCTGCGCCGGTGTCTTTTTGTTGATAGCACTATGTACCGATCTTCTGTAGGTGTCGTACTGCGAACACGACCTCCCCCGTGACGTTTGCTACACTCTCCATTTGTTTGAAATTATTTCCGAAGCCTTGAAACAGAACTGTGGCTGACGTCGAACTCCCTGGAAACATCTGTTATTTTTTGCCCTTTTTCAATCTTGCCAATAATACGGCCTGCATAAAATCATCTAGGTGATGTCGGGAAGACATACTGAAAATTGCAAGTTCGTCAATTGATTCTTTCGCTTTCAACTTTGCGTTTGAACAACAACGGTCAATACGCGTCAAATCCTTTATATTTCTTATCAGCGCTATGACGTCACGAACAAGTTCGGCAATCCAAAATTTGCATACGCACAACACGTCTTACTGTATCCCGCACTTATGCTAATTTCCACATTTTCCTGCCTTCCATTTTATGGTTGCTATCGTTGCTATTGTCATCCGTCCTTAGCAATTGTCCGGCAGTGTATATCGCCCAGTTGTGACCTTAAAGTAATG
Source organism: Macrothele yani (assembly GCA_039090855.1). Classification (NCBI taxonomy): domain Eukaryota; kingdom Metazoa; phylum Arthropoda; class Arachnida; order Araneae; family Macrothelidae; genus Macrothele; species Macrothele yani. The sequence continues at coordinate 109,922,437 of CM077034.1, read as the reverse complement.
AGAAAAAATATTATATCAAAACAAAGAACTATATTTTGAATTGTCAATCACGCACATATATTTAAAAAAATCTCCTTCCAACTCCACACTACGATGAGAACTTTCGTACAGGTATTCGACGGCACGCTGGAAGTCCTGAACTGGAACGTCATTCAGTCTGTTGGTCACACCATGCTGGATGTCGTGAATGTCGCTGAAGGCCCGCCTTTCAAGTAGCACTTTATCTTACGGAAGATAAACAATCCGGTTTCTTATTCACCGTATTTTGAAAACACCTCCTATATTGGCTATACCCTACGTTCAGTGCAAATACGGGTGGCCGAGCACAAATATGTAGTTGGTGTTGGCTCTACCTCTTCTGCCTTAGCCCGCACAGTGGCACAAGGTGAACATTACCCAGACTGGAGTAGTACCACACTGATTGACTCTGCACCTCATAAACGTTCTTTGTTGCTTGCTGAATGTGTATTACACGGTTGTCCTCCAAGTGTTGTAATGACGATTTGCCTGTTTTTATACCTAGCGCTTGGATTCTGCTGCTGAACCAGCAAAATGCTTCACCTGTCGGATCTCCAGATACTCGAGTTTAATGTACATATAATTATTTGTAACATACAATTTGCAGTTTGGCAACACCATTTGTTATTCCATGATTGTATATAAATGCCTGTAACCATCCTTTCGCGCAATTGGTCCCGATGATGAGGCTGAAGTAGCCTCGGAAGTGCTTACCAGTTTAGCTGATTTTATTTATTTTTTTACTTGTAGATAAATATCAATTTTTAAATGCAAGTTTTTAACTATTCAATCGTGCATACGACAGCCTTCGATTATTGATCATAACTTATAGTAAATTGCAGGTAATGTGTAGTGAAACCTTTAGCAAACACTATTGCAAGGCACATGTCGATGAAACAGCGACTTTTTGATCAAGTAGAATGATGCGTAACTAGAAAGGAATTGACAACCGCTTCAGATTTTCTGTTTGGACCAATGTAAGGAGCCTAACGAAAGGCTATCGATTAATGGAAAATATTAGGAGCCACATAAAAAGACGTCTGTTCAACGTATTAACGAATCTTATTTTTTATACATTAAAGGGAAACATAACCCAGTAAATCATGAAAGAAATACGGGATTACGCCATTTAATACAAATTTTGAAGATGACAATCCGATTTTTGGCGTAAATGTGACAAGGATGGTAAGTCAGAAAATATTCGAAAACTTGAAACTTTTCATCGTCCTGGAGCGGGACTCGAACCCGCGTCTCCCAGAAAACGCCTAGGTATGCTAACCACTACACCACCCAGAACGACCAAGTTTCAAGTTTCCGATCAATTCGCTAAACATGAATGCCGGTTGCTTCGACTAGCGAATCCTGTGATGGTTAAATTCAAATTGATCGGAAACTTGAAACTTGGTCGTTCTGGGTGGTGTAGTGGTTAGCATACCTAGGCGTTTTCTGGGAGACGCGGGTTCGAGTCTCGCTCCAGGACGAGGAAAATTTTCAAGTTTTCGGATATTCTCTGACTTACCATCCTTGTCACATTTACGCCAAAAATCGGATTGTCATCTTCAAAATTTTTATAACCCAGTAAACTACACAATACAATATTTCCAATGCATATATTGAACAAAAAAAAATCATCTGCATCATCATTTTCAACTATTTTCCGCCTTCTCTCTAAATTTATTTCACAATTGTCTGTCTCGAGCTTGTTTTCCCCATGTAACCTCGGTATTCTTTTGAAATTCATTCACACATCTCACACGTGGTCTTCTGAGTGTCGCTCCGTATCGAGTCTAAACTTTTAGTTGTCAATCGCTGATAAAAGCTTTTGCAATATGTCAAGTTCACTGCGACTTCAGGGATTTTATTTTGATCATTGGTTTCTTCCAATCATGTCATTTTCCGATTCACGATCTCTCTTCTTTACATTTCTTGCCTAAAATGGCTGAAGATAAAGTCATGCGTAAACAAAATATTATCTCTTCTTGATAAATATTAACCATACCTCCACTCAGTTCAATCTATTTCCACTGAAGGTATCTGACAACAATCACATTGCAGATTAACCATACTTTTGAAATTCTGAAAATTGGAGGAAACTGTCACACACTCACCCGTCAGGTTAGCAACCTTCGTGAGTTATGACTAACCTGCCAAGAAACACAATAAACCTTTTATTTTCCGATATTGTACCCTGAATAAGACACATAAATGCACTACTGTTTGTGAAAATTGCAGCACCAAGAAATAATCGCGCTATACAAAAAAAACATATGCGTACATATATCACAGATTCCTCATACTACTGGTGATAACTGATTACTCTATAGACCAATACCAGATTTTTCGATTTGAAACTTAGTATAGTGTGAAGCCAACTCGACCAGCAATAACAGCTTCTAAATGTCTGTTATTGCTTATTTAAAAAAGATTCTACTGTTACAAGAAAGAAAATATCGAGAACCGATCGACGTTGAAGAACTAATAAATAAAAAACAACCAGATAATAAGTACCTACAGGAGGGCCTTACTATAAGGAATGTAAATTGCGTCTTTGTTTTTTTAAAATGAACTATATATAAACAATGGACATTCCAGGTTAAGCTGTTTCAGACACAAGCGCCTAGCGGCAGTTTAGGGATCAAATTTTTAAAAACAATTGGCGTGTGCATTTCAAGTAAGGATAGATTTACAATTTTCCACCATTTGGCGTGGTATTTTAAAATGCGTGTCGAACGTGTTATGAAAGGGCATCACTTTATCGTCCTGATCAACAGGATGACTCTCTACGTCACAGATACCTTATGAGAAATAAAATGTAGATACAAAAAAGGTTTGTACTGAATTATACCAGAAATTAATTTGCTTCATTTCACTACAGAAATGTTGTCTGCTTTCTTTTACAATCTGTATCAAGAGAAAGCCGCTAGAAATGATTAAAAATGTTGTCATTATTTTGGAAGGTTTCTTGCTGGAAACTTTACTTACCTTTCCTACATGCATTTTTCAACAAATAATTTTAAGTTTTTAATACTTTTATATAGACTATTTTTCTTATAATATACTAAAAAAGGTGAGATTAATTGAAGAAAGATTTAGAATATCAGTTCCTTTACATTATTGTTTATTATTATACTTGCATTCCGCATTTATTTCAATAGTATGATAAAACTTTACTTTCATGTACTTTTGAAATCGGGATGTTGCGCTCTGCTGTTTTTACCGAAATACATTTACCTGTCACTATTCACAACAAAAACAAATAACTTCGCAGCAAAGAGAAAGCAGTATTGAACTAAGAAATAAACATAATTAAAATGATATTATATCAAATATGCTGAATTTACCCTAACGAAGAGAATACTTCACTTTTATTATGACACTGGATGAGAAGGACCTCCATATAATTAAACGATGTAAACAGTATCACACATTTTAAATATTAAAATATGACGGAAATTCTGCTGGCGAAAAAGCTAAAAAACGTGTTTCGACTATAACAGCTCTCATATAACGTCCACATAATGTCTTACCGTTTTTATAAATGAACCTTTCAAAGGCGTTTCCCAACATACTTAATTTACATTATGTTAATAATGATGTTCTGCATCTTACCAATCACATTTTAATATAAATAATTTTTCTGATAATATAACGCCTACTGTGATTTTATCTTATATAAATGCAGCTGATGAGTAAATAATCAGGGCAGGAAGGTTTTTAAAAAAAAATGTCATACAAATTTTGTATAAAAATGTGCAAAATTAACAAAAATTTCGACAATATGTACTTTTGCAAAAAAATTACGATACCTTCATCTTCTTGTTTGGCACGTATACGTTAGCTTTTGGAGAACTGTGTTGGACGAAAGAGCATAAACAATGTCACTTGGGTTTTCAGTGCTACTAAACAGATTTGTTTTATTTATTACAAACGAAATGGCTTTATTGGCTGAAGTTTTGTAAAACGGGGTACACATTTATGGGAATGTAGACGGAAAATAAGTTCGTACATCTGGGAAATTTAATCGATGCAGCATAAACGTAAATTTGTAGTAGTAGTTAGTTTCTTATGTGTACTGAACGCAACATGAAAGTACTTTTGATTGCTGAAATAGGATCAGCTGTTATAAAACTCACTGAAAAAACCGTTCTTTACTATAGCGACTGGCTCTTATCTTTCTTGGGTAAAAGCACCTGTGGCACTGTCTTCTTGAGTGTCAGCGGCTTTAAATACATTACAGCAGCATTTAATTAAAGATACTCTGGAACACTGCTCAGTCTAACTAGGATCAGTTCTATTTAGCTCTAACAACAGGTAATAGGATGTTCGGAAATTAATATATGCTTTGATTAGCAGTATGTGCCTCTGTCTTTGTGGACCTTAGCGTGGCCATGAAGAGTCGTATTTCCTTTAGAGCGAGTGATGGTAGCAATTTTAATTTATTTTTGTTTTCCGTTTTGAATCCTTGCACAAAAACTCATATATTCCTGAAAAAATATTATTTGTTTATTTGCTCGACGCTATTCATATTGCCTTTGAAAAAGATGTGCACGTACGTTTGGCACTTTAAAACTGCAAATAAAAATTTTAGTGAAGGCGAGAGATACATGAAAACTTTAACACGTCCAAATGTTTATCTACGAATCCTATTTAAAGGTGTTGAAGTAAAGAATTCCCAGTTTTGGAGTTGTTCTTCAATTCAGATTTTATAAATCTAGGAGAATTTTCTTTCATGAATAATAAACCGAAAACGAAGCTGTTGTATATAATGATATTAGGTATAGGTATTATCAAGAAAAAATATCGTTTTACAAGATATGTCCCAACTGTAGCAGTGATTTTGAAGGTGGCAACTGAAATCGGACCTTTCCGTAAAGTTTATTTTTACTCATTTTTAATAGTTTAAAGGTCTATGGTTTGAGGTTGTCATGGTAGTTGCTGTAACTCATTCTCTGCCAAACACAACTTGGTCCATACAGTTCACAGGAGCATATTTTGATACACACAAGGTAGGGTCATTCGGAAACCATGCCAGCAACATTGGCAGAAGTAAAACCCCAAGAATCAATATGTACTTTACAGATTCGAGATGACCCTGCAGAATAACCATTGGACTTAAATAATCCCTCGATATGGTATTCAACACCATCACGAATGATCACAACTCTACGTCTTCAGTATTAACGGCTGAGAGCATACACATCTTTGATCTGTGTAATTCATGCTGTAACGATGACTTCCCGACACAGGTACACTTAAAATGGAGGCACCTGTTGACCCACGTTAAAAACTTTAAACGCTCTAATGTTCTTCAAACTTAATCATAGGGTTAGGTGTGGGTGATGATTCAAACTAAGGGTGAGTAGGGCATTGTGGGGTGCGGCGGTGCTAATAGTGTAAAATGATTTAATTGGCGCCATGTATATTCATGAGATGTCTACTGTTTATAGTTTCTTTGCATTGTAATTGCTGATTCACTCATGTTTGTACACAATTAACTTATTCACCCTATGTGTAATGACTCGTTCAGTGACCTGAAACACGCTCAGACCTAACCAGCGCTAGCTACTTAAGACCTGGGGTATACACGGAACAATTTTCAGTGTATATATCACCTGATGAAGGGACCCATGGGGTTCTAAAGTTTCTTGTGGGGAATTTAATGTTGCTTTTAAACGTAAAGTGCATTTAAACTTCTTATTAAAGGAAATATACCGTTTTGAGACCCTTGATGACGACTAAGTGTATACTTCGGCTCGAAACTCTGATCTGGACAGCACGTTTCGTATAATACGTTTTATGTAAGGTATTGGTTTGTAAGTCATTTTCTGCTGAAGTCCAAAATGAACAGAAAGCACTATGTTCGATATAACGTGCTCGGTTTTCATAATCATACCGGAGTTGATGGAAATTTGATGCGTCAGAAATACATTGCTGAAAATGTTTAGAAGCGCATGTGACTTTGTAGACATTATGCAAGCCCATCCCGCGACATCTTACTGAAACACTGAAAATGCGAATCAAGTGTGACGTAGGCAGCCAAGTAATGCATTACCTTCAGCAACTTAGAGTCTTGACATCAGAATGCATAAGTCTGAGATTGGGATAAAAACCAAGATTTCCTAAGAGCTCTCTTATTCTTCAGCATGAATCGTGATATTTCGTTTCTTGATGTCTTCCTTGCGAAAGATGTCTCAGCAGTTAGGGTTACAAAAACGAAAGGCGTGGAGAGCTATTGGAAAGTTGGAGATGTCCAACAGAGAGGGTTGTAGCAGAAGCCATTGGAGTATCGCTAAGTGTCATTTTCCGACTCTGGACACGATTCAAAGATACGGGAAGATTTTTTCATTAAACGCTCGACGATATAGATTTCATCTAGCGGATAACATATTTCAAGAAAAGGTAATCCTTCGTATGGAGTAGCCACCATGCTGCTTCGACTAAAATCCAAATGAGCATGCCTGGGAAGCACTTGAGTAACGCGTCGCAGCAGGAACAACACCGTCCCGCTTTGTGAACTAGAGACGGCCCTCATGGAGGAATGAATAATATATACCCATAAAACGTCCTCGGTAATCTGTTCAATTCCATCACACGCAGGTGTGCAGCTGTCTCAGGCGTTCGAGGGCGACCACACACCATACTAGAAGTCAGTTACCATCATTAAAAATAAATTTTCTTGTTGTACAGATATGCATAGTGTTGTACAAACTATCAACTCCTGTGCATTAAATGATAATATTGCATAAAAATTCGCTAAATGTTTCGAGGCTCAGGCTATAGTTTGAACGTGGTATGCAGGTACATATCATTTGTAAACAAGTAACACAAAGGTCAACATGTCAAGGAATAAGGATCACATCAAGAGTTCTTTGCTTTATGCGTTCCACAAAAGCAAAAATTTAGCTGAAGCCTGAGGCAACATTTGGGAGGTGTGTTGTAAAGATGTTGTAGAGAAAACATATATCGCTGTTGGTTCTGGAAATCCAGTGAAGGAGATAGAAGTTGTAGAAGTAAAAAACGTTCTGTACTATAATCCCGTTATGGAAGAGGACTTCAAAATAGCCATGTCAAATCATCAACCTGTAGCCATTGAAGAATTTTCAGAAAGGTTGTATGTATACAGATCAACAACAGAAAGAAGGTTGCATCGGTTTGGGTTTATCGTTTATCACAAAGTTCGACTAGCTGGTTCCACATGAAGTTTCTATTAGAAATTGATCGAGCAGAGAATGACCACCTGCGTTTTTATGCCACTCATCACAAAAATGTATCTTTCTTGGAACAATCAGTTATGGTTGAAGAAAAGTGTCTTTCAGACAACGTAAGCAGTTAAACGATTGTAAGCGGTGTTGGACAGATCGCTCCATGGACGTCAAGAAGTGGATTTCATCGGAGTAGGACCTTGTTAAGTGTACAGGGGGATGTCAAGGGTAGGTAACAAACTGGAAGCTGCTTGTCTCAACCCAAACGGTACATTCTGACATGATTGACAACATTCCGTAAGTCTGAAAGTAAAATTGAAATCTAAGAATTTATGACAGGTTAATCGCAAAGGCGTCATTTTGAAACATAACAACGCAAGACAACATACAACTTTAGCCACTCAAAGAAATATAATCGATATAGCATGCAAAGTGTTTTCTCAACCCGTATCCCACAGACCTTGCACCTACGGTTTACTACGCTTTTCTATCTCTTTAGAACAACTTTGCTGGAAAATTTTCAATGAATTTGAAGATTTTGAATTTTCATTACAAGAAATGTTTGTCCATAAAACGGAGTTCTACAGAAATGGAATTCGATTACTACCAGAAAGACGGATAGATGTCATAGATAATAGTGGAAGTTATGTTAAAGAATAAAGATGTAATTTATATAAAATAATTTGTTTTTCTTCTATAAAAAAATTAAAACGCGTCCAACTTTCGTATACACCTAATAAAACAGCTAAAGGATGTCCTATTAAATCCACGAATTACACCAATTAAGAGGCAAGATGCAGTCGTTATGCACCAGGATGAACGCATGCAAATCCTACAAAAAAATTGCTTTCCGATAATCTCGCAAAAACGTTTCCGCGTAATTGAGCTGATATGCCATTGAAACGCAATGTGGCAGTACCAGAAACATGGAAAAATTACAAAAAATAAATTATTACTGTAATACTTCTACACTGGCGGAAAGTGAAAATGGAACACCAAGAAGGATTGGCGGACGATCATGAAATTTACATATGTTAATGGCAAAGAGTTTACGTAGGTGTGATGTTAATTTCGGGACCAACCGGTAAGCGCTTACGCCAAAGCACGGCATAATATGCAAATTATCGTCGGTGATTTAAGAAGTACGACGAAGTGAATGTAATCAGTCGTCGGCGTACGGACACGTGCGAAGAGCCTGAAGAAGATGCAATGTATGGAAACGGAAGACGTTTGTGATATCAGCAGTTATCGGACTTTGAGCGAGGTCGTCTAGTCGGACTCCGCGAGGCCGGGTGGTCGTATCGTCGTATTGCGGAGCGAATTGGACGGGAAATATCGGTGGTGGTACGATGCTGGCGTAGATGGTCCGAGGAACATTCCCACACGAGAAGACGTGGAACCGGGAGTCACAGACGGACTAATGAGCGGACCGATCGACGCATAAGAAGAGCTGCGTTGTCAAGCAGGACATCCACTGTGATGCAAATCCGAGCTGCCGTTGCGCCTGAGGTGACTGCGCGAAAAATCCGCAACCGTCTACTGGATGCAGGACTACGAGCACGTGTTCCTCTGGCATGTGCACCTCTGACTCTAGCCTACCGTCAGGAACGGCTGCAGTGGTGTCGCCAACGTCTGGACTGGAGAACGCAATGGCGATCGGTCGTGTTCAACGGTGAAAGCAGGTTCTGTTTGGGAGCCTCCGATGGCCATATGCGTGTTCGCAGACGCACAGGGGAGCGTCTTCACCCTTCTTGCCTACGCCAGCGACACACAGACCCTACACCTCGTCTCGTGGTGTGGGGAGCAATCAGCTATCACGCCCGTACACAACTAGTGTTTGTACCGGATACGTTAAACAGCACCTCCTACATCAACAACATCATTCAGCCCGTTGTTGTGCCATTTGTAAGGTCGGTCCATCGTGGTGTTTTTCAGCAAGATAACGCACGCCCACACACGGCACGTGCAACGCAAAATGCACTTCATGGTGTGAGACAACTTCCATGGCCTGCACGTTCATCGTAATTGTCCCACATTGAGCACGTGTGTGATTATATGGGACAACGAATTATCCGGTCTCCAAGGCCAGCCACGACCATCCCCGATTTACGCGTCCAGGTTGAGGATGCTTGGAACTCAATACCCCAAACTTACATCCAACATCTGTACGACAGACTCCATGCCAGGATTGCACAGTCTGACGCAGTTCACGGCGGTTCAACCTCGTACTAACCATGTTACATGGAATTGCTGTTTTTCAGTTTACCAGCAAATACAGCTGTATTTTGCCATAATATTTTTAATCACGTTATCCTCTGTATTCCGTTATTATGCTGCATAAATTTAGTTGGTATCAGACGTCTTCTTCTTGGTGTTCTTTTTTCACTTTCCGCCAGTGCATTTTTCGGACTTAAAAGCGTTAACTTTTTTAATACCACTTTATTTAATAAATTAATTACCTCTACCACAGAATACATTTCCAAACTTGTAGCACTCACAATTTGTACAATTATTGAAAAAAGAAAAACAGCAAAATATTTTATCAGTAGCAAGTCCCATCAAACAAATATCAGATGTTTCGTGACTCCTGAAATGGGAAGTATTCCTTTCTAGAAAAGCAGTGAATGAGAGAAATTCATGGATTGCATCGGCTGAATAACTAAATTCTACCGATTTCCTTGAAAAATTTAATTTTGCAGGGCGAGGCAGTAAAATTCTGAAGCTATGCTCTCACGAATTAAGTAACAGTATTTGAACAATCAACTTTCGTGTTTTTTTGTTAGTCGAAAATTTAAAAACGTCAGATTGTTTACATTTGGAATTTTCCTTTTCCTTTGCTATTCCTTTTACATAATCGGAAAACGTACATCTTTACAAACGTCATGAAAGGCATCTAATTTTTAAATTTATTGCATTGCAAATACGACATTTTAATTTATGATTTCGCATGCCCAGTGCTGAACACATGTCAGGAATAAATGAATGTATAAGTAATTAGCTCAAATACTAATTTGTGTACTTCATGCTTCTCATTCTCTAAAGTTTTAGAGTATTGTTCAGCTAAAGCACTGAAAAATGGTCCGGAATCCCACGGTGTAATGAACGTGTCTTTGAGAACTTTCCCCATAAAATTAAAAAAATTCTCAGAAGCTTAATGCACAAATCTTAATTTCCACAATAGTCATCTGAGGTGTTTGTCGAATATCCTGATTTTGGTAACAAAAACAGGTCATCGGTAATTTCATACAAGGCAGATTTACATATACAACATTTGCTGCATTGTCGCACTAAGTAGTAGTGGCCTAGGGGCCCGGGCCCTTCACATAAAGTATCACAAACACGAAAGGTAAAATGTAAATGATACCAGTTACTTCAGTTGCGAACGAAAACATTTTTCTAACATAAATATGTATCTTACGTTGTATCCACAACAGATGGTTATGTTTTCTAGTTTAGCTGGCAACTAACATCTCTTCAATTGAACCACGTATTCAGAACATATTTCCAGAGACCTGGCAATAGGTCATCGCCGAGTGCCCAATTAGATACGAGTTAATCAATCACTTTCCTGTAATTTTAATATAGTCAACAATGCAATAAAAATGCAGTGCCTAACGAAAGGCTTTTTTATGATCTATGAGAACAGTTTATCTTCATCAACGATCAAAAATAACATTTCAAGTAACAATTAGATTTTTCAGATATTAAACTGTTAGATTTTGGCTTTTAACTTTCACATCTAAAACTTCTAGGATACCTCCATTTAAATAGTTCTGTTAAAATTACGATTACTGAGTACAGATATGTATCTCAGCTTTTAAAAATAGTCATAAAAAGTGTAAAATATATTATAATGCAAAAACTAAAAAAAATATTTTACATATCCTTTAAGCAGAGATATGGAGAATAATAAGAATATTGACATACATATACTTTGTAGGATACTTTCGCAATTTAACCATCATAGTAGGTCGGAAAACTTCTGAAATCATTTGAAACTCACTTTTGCCATTTGATTAATAAACAACCAGACTGTTCGAGTTAACGTTCATCCGGAAATATATGTACATCGTTATCTTCCAAAAAGTGATTGGCCTTTTGATTACACGACTTATTGTCCTTGTAATGTACTCTACAAATCACAGTTCCTTGAAAAGCTAATGACGACTTTATCTACAAACTTATTCTCAAAGGAAATCTGTATTCAATTTTACAAATCGTTTTGACGAAATATAAGGATAAAATAGAAAGTTAGTGAAATAAATCAAAATATTCCTACTGGAAGAAACAAAAGGCAGCAAAACCTTTTTCTAACTTTCCGGTTGGTATTACTTTAAAATATAACATTCCTTCGGGAAAAAGTGAATAATGCTATTTCTTTCCTTTGAAATATTGTAAGTGTTTTTCGACACAAAATTGTGTATCAGTGATGTCTTTCGGATCTCTTTTCTGCGCAACACTCTCTTGACAAATAACATGAGAAACGTGATTTGCCTGACAATTCACGTAAATGCAATTGTTTCACCTTCACATGGCTGCTTTATCTGCCATTATGAAGAAACTGTTTAGTCCACAATGCGTTTACAATATGAGCAGGATTACTCAGTGGTAGAATTGTTGACCTCAAATTCATATGCAACGACTCAATAATTTTGAAAGTGATTCACTCGGAAAGAAACTACTTAGACTTTAAACTTTTTTACTTGAAAAAAAATATATTTTCTATTCTGCTGTGTAATTTGCTGTTTGTCCAGTGCCGGTGTAGTCATAAGCTTAGCTTACTCCAAGATGTATTTTATAATAAAACAAAGTCTAAATTGTGATTTTTATACAAATTATGATAGACTATCTTAGTGTTACACAGTTTATATTCACATTCACATTTACATTATACTCTGTTAATAGAAATGGCAAAACCTCGGATTTGCATAAAATTTGCAGGTTGCATAGGGCACCATAGGGAATGCAAATTATCACTATTGCAGTGCACACGCAATTATGAGGTGCGCGCAACGCCATCGGAAAAGTCACACCAGGGGTATAGAACAAGGCGTACAGAAAGCGGGAGTTTAAACATGCTATCGCTAAACTCGACCGTTCACAGTTGTTAACATGAAAACATGCCACCTTGAAGGACTAGACAACCACACTACCACTTGATGGAGTTCGAAAGATGTAGAATCGTTGGTCTCAGAGAAGGTAGTTTATCATACCGTGATTTTGCTTGCTGCACGAATTAGGAGTAATGCAACTACCGTTACGCGTACATGACATCAGTAGACATCAGAAGGTTATACTCATCGACGTGCAGGGTATACGAATGTCTGTGTCAGTTTGAAAGTTACACGCACACACTGTTTGGTTCTTCACGCACACGCCATCCCTGGTCTTATGTCAAGAAACACGTTCCTTTCATTAATACCGTCATTTGTTCTGCGCAAGGGAGCGCAAGCCAATCAGACCAAGTCACTCAATACGTTAGTATTAGCGGCGATTGCACCTGACTTGGGATGCAGTAAATAAACGATTAATTCCCTTGATTGTAATATTTTTGCAAATAACCGATTATTTCGATGGTTTAAGACTGTCGACTAAGCTAATAATTGCCACTCAAAATCACCCGTCATTACGTTTAAGTTGCACTCCAAAGAATTTCAATGAATGTGCCAACCTTCAAATCCGTTTTCTGTCTTGTTCGTCATTGGACCTGACCGGAAGTTCCTTCAAAGTCATTTCCGCATCAGTTGCTGGCTCTCATTTGTGTCACCGGCTTTTTATTGCCTTCCTTCGGTGTTTGACGACCACTGTCAGAAACCAGTGCTTTGATCCTAACAATGTGAGATTTTCTTAATGAGAACGTCACAGGTGCAAGCGTCCTACTTTACACTAATTATCTACGCCAGAACTATATACCCAATGTTTTTGAAGCCAAGATTAAAAAATAATAAAAACACTCTCAACTCATCAGAATAGCTCTCATTTGGTTACTATGAAGGCAGCGACGACAAAGACAACTATGTTCCACGTATTCTCGCTTGTTCACAATTTACAGAATTGGCATTGGTGCGTCCTTTCCTACTGAACAGCCTTCATCTTGAGACTGTCCAATCGACAATATATCCTCAGTTCAGTGTTGCCAGGCGAATAAAAAAAAATCAGGAGATCAGTTTCAAAAAATTCAGGAGACTTCAGGAGATAGTGTGACGTCACAATTATATAGATTTTATGACTTCAGGAAGTTCCAAGCGCCAGTTGAATGGAGTGACGCTGCTAATTAAAATAGTTTGTCATGAAAATACCTTATTGATCTGATTGTAAGCGGTGCAATGATGAACCACGAATTTTAAATCCAAGCGAAAATGCTTTAAACGCCATCCCGAAATATGCATAAGGTTTAATATCCAATATTCCCCAAAGCGTTGTAACACACGGTAGTAAAAAGTAGTAAGCAAGTATACTTCTTCACTGCATTCAAACTTTTTACATAATACTTAACAATATATATATATATATATATATACGTGTAATTATTTATTGAAAAAATTAATAATTTAAAAAAAATATTTAAAATTTGAATGTAGGAAAGAAACAAGCTTTCAAAAACATTTATATACTTTTTTTAAATAAATAGAAATAGTAAGCCATAATATAAACATAATTTCATAATAAGACAGTAAATACAGCCTTTGCAAAATTCGGCAGTTTCACTGAACACGTTTAATTTTATGCTGTATACTATTTTCCTATACATCGAAGCAATCGTCTGCCGAAGACCTTTTCCCACGGGAACGTCAAAACATGTTGCATCGTCGGTGACCCATCTTTTGGTATGTAGTAACCCAACAATAGTTTCCGTCGAAAGATGATTTCGCTGCTTTGTTTTAGCATATTCACTAATGAAAAGGTTCTTTCGACAGCTGAAGTTGAATGCGGTAGGCACAGTAGGGTTACTACAAATTCTGGCAACACTGGAAACATATGCGTTCAATCAGCCTTTTTAACAGTTCCCACATATTTCCAAAAATCTTGAACTGAAACACTTTTGTCGAGTTACAATGGCGCATTCCTCGGAATTATCTATTCATTATCCAAGGATTGAATTTTTTTTCAGGTACAATATTTGGAAACATTGTACAGAGTGATGAAATTGATTGAAATTTCTTTTCGAGCACAATCTGCTTGTCAAAGATTTCCAGATGCTTCATTCACTTTTCCTTAGAATTCAACCTTTTAAAAATGTGGTGCACACTCTGGATGCAGAAATCCAGGCATCGCACATTTGACCCGATATACATATCTTGAAGACCGATGTGGGGTGCGTATACCGCACACTTTCGACAGGCGTTGTAGTTAAGTAAGCGTCTTTCATATAACATATCAGAAACTTTTTCAGTACTGAAGATATTGTTGTATGCAGCTTGTGTATTTGAGGACAATTTTAACTGCATTAGCAAATTTACATTGGTGAACCGATCTATAATATACTACAAAAACTGAAGATACAGTTTATTCACTGGATCTTCAAGATTGCACATAATAGATTCTGCTGCCCTAAGTCAATCAATAAGCACAGTGTCGGTGAAAAATAGTTCTAGAGCATCTATCTCTTCCAATAAGCGAGGAACAACAACTTTCAATGAAAGCCATCGTGTTTGACAGGGGTGTAGCAATTTCTGCTGTTTAACACACGCACAGCACTGAAATTCTTTGAATAATCCAAGATGTTTTGGGCTAGGATGGAAGTAAAATACACATCCCTTGCAAGGTCTTGCAGGGCTCTTTGAACTTTTAATTTGCGTAAGATGCACATAGAGTGAACGAATGACAAATGCATTTCATAAAGAAAACTTGTAGGGCCCCCGCTTTCAGTCTGGGGGAAATAATTATTTGGACTCATTGTTACGTTAGCTCCAACAGCCTCAAATCCAATGAGGTTTTCTTTATATGGGATGCCCACATCAGAAAACGTTTGGGTTACATGTTCGTACAACGTATCCAAAGTAGCATTCTGTAGTGGGACTAATTCGAAAAAGGCATCAACAATTTCATAATTTTTCACAACACGGGTAAGTAAACATAAATGTTTGGTGCAGCCTTTGTCTGTACTCTCATCTATCAAAAGGGAAAATTTATTTTCACGAAGAAGCACATTAAGTACTTCATTATACGTTTTTGCAGTTAGATAACACGCTTTTCCAGTAATGATAGTAAACGTTTTCGTTCGGTGACATCCAGTTTCTTTGCCCACTCTAGAATCCTTGGAAACAGCTTTTATTAACTGTGGTAAAAGTTTTATTATCCGAATGAGAAGATTAGGTTCAGCGACGAGAGCTGGTAATAGTATCGCACCCTCTTTTACATAATTGTCGTGGGTACTATACCCGCTAATTGTAACTGATGGCATGTTCAATAAAGTTTTTTGGGGTAATTCTAAGGCACCTCTTTGGTGCTTTTTTCGCTTTACATGTTTATCCAAATCAGTCGTAGCAACACGCTTTGCAGTACGAATGGACTACTTTGCTTTTCTTTAACCGCCCATGAAAATTTAAATCTTGTTCCCATTCTCTGAATAGCTTTGCAGATATTTCGCTCTTTTGGGGGGCGTTGGGAGTTACCACCACTTTAGATATCCATATTACTGAGGTAAGGATAAACTGTTCTCTCTTTACTGCAATAAAATAAATGTTTACCTTACGTGACAGTTGCGGATTCGCAAGCCGATTCGTTACAAACCAATTGTACCGTACGTTATGAAGGCAAATCAACATCCTAACAATCTTTATCGTCGTGGCTGCGATTTTCATACAGACACACTGAGAAGTTCAGTAGATTTACGGCATTTCAAGGGATTTTTCATTTTTTTAAGGGGCAGTAACAACTTTCAAGAGATCTGTTTTTTCAGTAGATATGGCAACACTGCTTTATACCTAACATGTCTTTCGGAAAAGTTTTTTGGAAAGACATGTTAGATATAGAGCAATGTTACGATATCTGCTGAAAAGTGTCTTTTGAAATCTCACTCGCAGATAAGTTACGTTCCCATGTGTGCATCATACTGGTTTCGTATGATCGTTTGTCAAAACCTATTTTAGTAGCTCTTTCCTAATTAGAATTTCCGTCATGTTTTCACTTTTTAAATTTCTCGTGAAGAACAGATGTTACGTGTATTGAAGTTTTATTGCTGCAGTGTCAGAGCTGAATTTGCTTCAATCGGAATCTCATAGCTGTTTTTCCGACCGTTGTCGACATATTCTCATTACATGATAAAGCTTTGTTGATGAAACTGTTTTGTGGTGACTCGAAATCTGCAAGTGCAGCTTTGCCATGTTTTCGTTCACTCAGAAGTGTTAGTAATGCAAAAAGGCCGATGGCTTGCTCGGCACTGCAGGTAATGTTTAAGAGATTTGAGGAGACCGTAAATTTGGTAGCAAGTCCACGAGGTGGAAGACCAGCAACGTCTGTTTCAGCTGCGGCTGCAATTTCACAGGAAATCGAAAACATTTCGATAACATCCGCTCATGTAAAATCAAATGACCTGAAATTAATCCATGAACTGGCATTTCATGTGGGACTGCATGGATATAACAAGAACTAGCCCTCCGCAGATATCCATAAAAATTGAAAGCTGTCAGAAACGGAAACGTCCCTATTTCGCGAAAAGGAAAGAGCTTTCGCAAAATGGGTATATCGGAAAATGCATGCAACAAAGAACTGGCTGTTAAATGCTTTATGGGCAGATGAAGCAGACTTCTTCCTCAACGGAGCATTAAAGGCACAAAACTACCGCACTTGACCAACAGAAAATTCCTGGGCTATTACAATTACTTCCATGAATTTTTTAGTATTCTCCCAAAAGCAAAGCAACACATAGATAAGGTTTGCCATTCGGTGTTGATTTCGCAGAACACAAAATAAGAACAACCACATCATTTTCAGATGATTTTAAACACATTAATCTGTCTGTTTTTCCGATCTTTGAAAATATCTCTCAGCCGCGCAAATGGATAAAAGAATGTGTTTTCAAAAATCGTGTTTTTATTTCGCATGACTGTGCTTTCCTGGAAAGAATTAATAAAAGCCATAAGTGCATTAATGTATGCATTTCAAGGAATATTTTGCGCTTCGTACACCGATCTTCACATACTCGACACATCTGGTATTATGTAATGATTTCGTTTGATTAGATATTTTGCGGTATCCTTGTAAAGGGGGCTTGTTTATAGAGCTTGTTTAACGATTGAAAAAGCTGTACGAATTTGCGGTACTTGGTAGTAAAGCAGAGACAGATTTCATCATTAGAAATCCAAACTTATTGAGGAGAGTGCTGTTCTTGTGATACGAGCGAATGAAAGGTTCTTGGACATAATACAGATGGTCAAATGGTTTTTGTTTCCCTACCAGGAGAGTTCTGCTTTCCCAAGTCCTGATGTATGACGTCACAGAGATATAAACAACCACTGTAGAAATGGCAAGGCTCTTCAATAGCTTCAACAGTAGTGCATTTATACACTACCGTCTAGCTATTGAAGAGCCTAAGTTAAAAATGAATGCCAAAATTCAAAATATTTTCTGGCTTTTACTTCTTAATTTTCGTTTGGTCAATTTTATAACCTATCTGTCTCTTTCTTTCATTATTTCTTCATTTGTTTTATTGTAACGCAGAAATATCTTGAAAATGCATTGATGTGCTGTCACGCTATATAGCAATTACCTTTTGTTTAAAACCATTAGAAAACTACCCATTAGACCATCCAATGCATTTACAGAGTGAAACAACAGTCGCTAAGCAGCTATTTCAGAATTTTCTAGAAATGGGACAGCTCTAAAAGTGCTTCATAAAAAAATGGATCCACACAAATGCAAGAGGCATCATAAGGCAGAGAACCAAATTAACGGCTCAGAGGCTGTTTAACAGCTTAAACTACAGAAAATCGCTGTTTTGATGTTTTGAACTGGAAATTTCTGAATTCCAAAGAGACATTGTTGTGTGCTTTGGGGAAAAAAGATGTACTGGAGAAAATTTTTAGCGGTATGTATTCTACGATTTTATCAATTTTTGTAAATGGAAGATAATAAAATTTTCTAATTTAGCTGGGTGGATAATCTTAATAGCCTCGCTTAGATGTTTGCTAGTACACAATGAAAATATTTAATGTGTTATTATTGGAGCGATCTTAAATGTAAGTTTAATTTTAGTAATAAATGGTAAAAATTTAATATAGGAAACATAAATGTAACGTTGTGATTCCGCTTTTGGTCTGAAATTCCATCTACTTTTAAAAAATTTGAATGTAGTTACAATTCTTCCTAAATTTATTCACTCGAAGTGGCACTGTTTATTTTTTTGAAAATGCCAAGGTCTAAAGCACTAAAGCAGAGTTGTGGCTCCCTATGCTTTTGAACGCCACTTCATAGTTAAGTAAAGCGCCTAGTTATGCCCCTTGCGATGACCGAAATCGCCTTCATACAAATATCTTGAGCGAACGGTTGTTCGTTTCAGTATTAGAGTACAATATGGTGAATATAAAATTATTTGCATCTACAAATAGATACATAAATTAATTTTTGAGTATTTAACTGAAACCTACGTGTAAATGGAACATAATCTCAAGTGTTTTGCTTTTTGATATAAACCATCAGCAAGTCATTAGGATTTCTTCGCACATTTGCAGTACACTTAAGTTATTTTTAATGAGTAATGTTCTAAACGATATGGTTCAATAAAAATGATTTCACGTGGGAAGTTATAATCGACAAATTCGAAATCCTGACAGTGAACGAATTTGCTATACACCATGCTATAGAGTACAACACAGGGTTCTACTGCATGGGGACACTAATGCTCTAAGATGTTTTTCAGAAGTCGTACCCTCTGTACTAGGCAACAGTAATACTTCAACTTGGCGTAATTGCAAAACGGTGTGGAATAATTTCTGCCGCGCAGTTGTCTTATTCTCTTCAAGCAACCACAAGTGTGCGCATTTCGGGATAAAAAGTTTTAAGACATATAAACGCAGCTGGATGATGAACCCGAAAGCTCGTACGCTATTTATCATTATCTAGGACGCATTGTGCAGAACTAAATCAGTGGTATATGTGTCACGTGGACTGGTCGTCTGATCAATAGGTCAATGTACTGTTCACAGATGAACGCCGGTTTAGCCTTTCGTCTGATTAATAGTGCCAGTCTAAGTGGAGGAATGTCGGACTTCGAGTTATTCGTGGAACGTCATTGTTCATGACTGATATGACAGTCGCTTCTTCGCAATGTTGCGAAGTATCATAATTGATGGACTACTGAACTCCGGGTGATGGTTCAAGGGAAAATCACGGGGCAGCGGTATTAGAATGCCGTTATTATTCGCCCCGTTCGGGGGTACCATGATGTCCTTCGTATTTGGTGCTAAAGTTTCGCTAGTAAGTTTATCCGTCGTATGGATAATACAGGGCGCTCTTTAGAACTCAGTCCAATTTAACATTCCTAATAAACTGTGGAGATATGCTGCGCAAAGGAATTCACACTAAAAACCATTACGTCATATATCGTAGATCTGAAGGAATGAGAATATTTTCTGCAAAAGCTATCAAGCGATTTAATGCTAAGCATGACGCACGAAGGCAAAACTTGCATTGAGGCGTGCGTAAAGAACATATCCACTACTAAAATTTTCACGCTGCAGCTGATTCATGAAGTGTTATTGGTGGAGTGTCACTTTATGGCAGCAGAGCTTTCCTAACATTTGTTCTGTTCCGCTCTCTATTTTATATTACAAATTATTTTGATATCGTGAGTTTCCTTTTAAATGTTGTTATTAAATCGATACCACGTTTTGCGGCTAAACAGCTTCTTCCGATCTGGAATGGTCAAAATGTAGCTCGTCCGTCAGTGTTGGATAGCAACGTTTGGAATTTAACTGAGTTGTCACTTAGTTCCCAAATTTGAAAATCGGTGCATAAAAATAAATGCACAGATTATATGACACACATATTACTGAACAGTATTTTTATATTTAAAATGATTCTCTGATGGTTTGAAACTGGAACAAATACTATTTGGTGTGATGAACATGTTACTCGGAACCCGCACTTATTCGTCGTAAAAATTATTTATACAGGGTGATTGTAAACTCCTTCAACAAAACAAGAGGGGTGATAGTACACATCAAAACTAACAATATTTGCAATGGAACCTAGGACCGCATTCCGCTCGTAGTGCCAGAAAAGGGCAAAGTTACATATCCACGTTGAGCCTTCAACAGTGAAACAAAGAGACATGCCTAATTTATGAGTTGCACCATTCCACTCGCATCAGTGAAAGACTCAAAGGAGCTTCTCAAACTGGTGTACAAGGGCGTCTTTGCACAGCCCACACCGACGAATGAAGAACTGTCGCACCCTTTCGTAGACACCTGGTGTTGTGTTAATCTTGTCCTCAGCCACAGCATTCGCACGACGAGAGCTTCCAGGGAGTCCACAGGTGCCTCGTACATACATATTTTCATGTGCCCCCAGAAGAAGTCCAGTGGATTAAGGTGCGAGGAGAGTGGAGGCCAAGCCACAGGTCCATCGCGTCTAATGCACCGCCCGGGATACATCGCATTTAGGAAGAACCGAACCTCAGCGGCAAAGTGTGCTAGGGCCTCATCTTGCATAAACCATATGTCCCTACGATTGATGAGCGAAACATCCTGTAACAGACGAGGAAGCCCTTGCTCCAGGAACACACGGTACGCTGCGCCGGACAAACATTCTGGCGAAAGGTAAGGTCCCACCAGACAATCACCAAGGATACCTGCCCAGATGTTGTCGCCAAATCTCTGCTTGCGTTTATATGGGTCGGTGATATGTGCATTTTCTTGAGCCCAAGCGTGTAGGTTGTGACTGTTGAAAATGCCAGTTGCAAATCGGCCAATTCCTCGTATGTGTAGTCGTCCATGCCCTTCACGAATACGTCAATTCTAGTGTGATGTTCGCACGGTAATATCGCTGAACGGGTTCGGCTGCGTTTTTAAATGTTTGCTCCTCATCGTCTACGCACGTGTTCAACGCACCTGATTTGAATTCATTTGAATTCATTCACAGGTTGTAACTCCCTGTGCCAGCTGGACTTTTTCCGAACATGCTGTTTTCTGGCACTAGGAGTGGAATGTGGCCCTAGGCTACATTGCAAATATTGTTCATCTTGATGTGTATTATCACCACTTTTGCTTTGTTGAAAGAGTTTGCAATCACCCTGTATATGAATTTGCATTAAAATTGTGTTAACACTTTAAAACATATCAAGAAATATCCTCTCTCGCCTTTTAGTAGCCTTAGACACAGAGCGCACCGTCGGAAATGGAATTTACTCAGCACTTATGCCCTCCACCAAATTAAATTCTTATAAAACTACACTAATGCTGCTCGTGTGTGTGTAAACATAACGGGCGTTCATTTAAGGTAAAACATTTCCTAAATATTGACAATGTGAGACTATTGTTTACATGGATTGTTGGTGTTATCTTCACCTCTGTTTACATATAAATGGGATATTCGAAAAAAAAATCCGCTCCCTTCCTGAGAAAACAAAATGTGACGGAAGGACCTTTTAACCACATCAGCAATGATTGTTTCTGAAAAAATATGTGATTTGATTTTCATAGTGCGATTCCGAACCGTAGCGGAAAGGTGATTAAATGACATTCCGTTAACAACAGTAGATCTATCGCCATTTTCATCGAATGTTATTAAATTATAACAAGGAATTAGAGGTGCTTTTAAAATATCACAGATTTTAAGCATATGTAAAACAAAAGTTTGAAAAATTGGTACCTTGAAGAGCTTGGGCAACTTTTACACCACTTTACGCAAGCAAGCGTGTGCGTAAAGAGGCAGTGGCAACATCTCTAAAGTACGGCCAAAAATGGTAATATTCTTTTGTTCTTACATATAGATATGTTTTCAAATCGCATCTCAGAATCAACGAAAGCCAGGGATTGCACAAAAGCGAACTACCAAAAATTAAACCTGCAAACGTTTACAAAAAAACACATACGTGTTCGTTTTTCGTCAAGGAAACTCTTGAGCTTAGTTCTCCAGCTCAAATTCCTACAATTGGTGTGTATAGAACAAATAAAAAAAAATAATGAAATACCCGCAGCAGATAGTTTTATAATACCCGTAATATCGTTTCTGTAGGCTTTCAAAAATTTCGCTTGCGGCATTGCAAAGTTTTATGTAAATTTTTCCCACGTGGGTTATCCTGCTGACACACGATCTCACGAAGGCTGAAGTATCATAATTAGCATTCAGTAAACATAAGCTCTGTTCTCTGAAATTTAGCTATATCATTTATCACTTCCGCCGGGGATTCCAGAAGATCGCTTTAAGTAATGCGATTCCGGTTTCGAGAGATATTAACATATAAAGATATATACAATCCGGAATCCAAGAAATATGGAAGTGAATACCCGTCGAGGTAAATATCTTCACCGACTTCTAGTCTTCCGTTTTTTTTTAATCCAAATTAGTAATGCACCACATTTCCGTACTGTTTATATGCTAAAATATTTACTCTCGATATTTCAAATAGAAAAATTCAGTAGGACATTACTAAGATATTAGTTTCTTCTGATATGATTATATCAATGAATTTATTCCGTTTTCCAAATTTTAATTTACCTAACCTTGACTGGAACAAATTCTTTCTTGGTAAGAAAAACGGTCTGAAGTCATTTCGAATTAATATATTCGGCACCTAGAAATTGGGCCTAAAGCGGATAGAGCGAGTGAACTTGCGCTTTGTAAAACGTTGCTTATTCCCTTAGCTTCCTTGTTCAAATTGGGCATTTATGGGAATGATCGACACTAATACTTTCTGACTTATCACTTCCCGAAAAAGCTATAATGATGGCTTTGAACCGAAAAGAAGACAGTGAAGGTCTTTGAGTCTTTTGTTTCTACCCAATTGCTGTATGACTGAATCAGGAGGACGAACTCGGGCTCTTCGTCACTGAACAGATAATAAAGAAACATAAGCCAGCTTTTGTCATCAGTGACAGGTTTATAACCAGAACCGCTAACAGGGAAATAAATTGTTTTGCTGTTGATTTAGTAAAACCATACCCCATTATATAAACATTTCTGCTTAGGGAGGATGGAAAACTGTGGACAACATTTGGTTCAGTCAAATTGGTCACATAAAAGGTTAACTAAAATGCTTTTCAAATTTCATCAGTTTTATGTTCGATAAATAAATTCTGATAAAAAATTGATTGAAACAAAATTTCTTCTTGTTTAAAAAGTCCAATATGTTAAGTCCGACTTTAAGCAGGCCTTAATTCTTCAGTAGGACAGATTTCAGGAAAAAGGCGAGCATTTAGCTTTATTTCAAAGAAATATGAACGCTTTTGATGTGCTGTGGTAAACAAAACGCTAATAGACAGTTTTGTCATTCTACTGATTTGAACAGCAGTCTGCTGAACGATTTCTTTGTCTTAATATCACTTACACGATCAGAGTACTCATCATCTACTGATCCAATCTACAAGATCCACTTGAGAACTGGTGTTCAGAGAAAATGTTGATGAACACTAAATTATTTAGCATCTGCTACTGATTATTGTTTTAAATTTGTACTAGTTGTCCTGAAATATATCTTTTTTCTAGAAAACTATTTAGTATGTTATATTTTCCGTAGTTTTGTTAAAACGCAGAATATTAGGGAAATGGATAAGTATGGGATTTTGTGTAAATGATAATTTTTTTCTTTTGACTTTAGCACTTATTTCATATTCATTGAGAACATATGGGTATCGTTTAGTAAGACGTGTTAATATACAACTTTGTTTTTAGGAAGGCAGCAAGTACTAGTACGACTGATCCGAATGTCACTGTATTAAAAGTCAAATATCATGATTATTTCTACGGTCATTAATATTTTTCGGTGCATTATTCTATAAAGCTCATCATCAGTAATATCTTATAAAAAAGCATCTCAGGATTGTATTAGTTACAATTTTATTCCGATGTTAAAAACTGGGACTGACGGATTAACAGTCACTGCCAGAGTTAACCGATACTTGAATGTTCTTTATTGTACAGATCCTCGAAAACTTGTAAGATTCAAAACGGAAGCTTGAATACTGTTCGTGTATTCTGCTTCGTCTATCAGAATCGATTTTCCCTTTTTGATATATTGGCTCTTGAATTCCTCACTTGTATATCTAGATAGGCGATGAAGTCGAGCCTCAATACCATGAAATACCCTTTACTAGCCTGCAATTGGCAAACACATACACACTACAACTTTGTAAATCACGTATAATTCATATCTCGGTGTCAATCTCAAAGCTAAACTAAGACGTTTTATCCCTGGGAAGATTTAAAGAAAGAATGTACAGTATTCTACAGTATACATACAACCTAAAAATAAGAATCGTCACGTAAATTTACTTGCTGTCTGAACTGGAAAAATGGCGTGGTGTATTTTGATTTCAGGGGATGATGAGGTGCAATGACCACAACAATGTTTTTACCAAATTAATATAAGCACTAAACAAGCAGTGGAAAAATCACTTGCCAGCATTCGATACCTTATATAAGAATTTAAATGTTATCACAACCGCAATTCATTTTAAATATAACAAAAATTCGTAAACTTCAAATAATTGGTTATCCCTTTTTATAAATATCGGTTTTAACATTATCAGTACTTCCATTGTTCTAATAGTACCTTCACATTAAAATAAAATATAATTTTTCTTTAGACCAAATGTTTCTTCAAGAAATATTTTCCCATCAGGGACCAGATAAATATTTCTTACTTCTGTTGCTGGAGGTTTGGCAAATACGTTACTGTTTATGCAACGAAATTCCGGGTAAGGTTTAAATATATTTAACTAGCAAAATACAGGCTGTATAATTAAAAAGAATAACGTCACACAGAATAAAAAAGAACGGAATGCAATAAATACTTAAGCGCCAAATTCCGTGAATTCGACGTTTACTAGATAGTTGGAATGAATTGGACATAGTAAGATATGTGATACAAGTGGATGATTTTAGAAGCCATTGGAAATTAATACACAGTTTCTAGTAAAATGTTAAATGTGTCAAGCTTTGAAATAGGCTGAGTTTTTCTTTTGAATATTGGTATTCATTTCTGATGAAATACTTCCAAATGACCTGAATTTGCCTTGCGATTCCATTGAAATACTAATTGCCGTGCAATTCTATTAAATCAATTACCCACCGATTCCTTTATATCAATTACCATCCGATTTATCCCATTTAGATCTCAGAGCAAATATCATCGGGAAGCGTTCTTCACCATTTCATCATCGATTCTTACCATTACTTTTCAAGACTGGATACGCAGAATACGTATCAATAGTATAGAGTTGAACATACAGATACTTATAAATCAGCAGATATGAATTCAAACCTAGACAACAACAAAGAATAAATGCCTTTTGCTAGGAGAAGCTGTTAAAACTTCTTGTCAAACTTTACCTGTATGGAACTTGGGTTTTTTTGGGGGGTTAAACGACAAGCGTGAGCAGCTTTATGGATATAAGCAGCCGGCGGTCCCTAATTTAGAGCACTGGTTCTACAGAAAAGCGAACGTCAGTGTCGTAATACACCACTGCACTATCAAGAGTATCTTCACATATACTGTTGCTCTTTTTAGCCTTATTAAAGGCGACTTAACGTAAACTACAAAGGATACAAAACTACAAATTTTTGGTAATATAATATATATATTGTTTTTTATCGATATAAAACTGCAAGATGATTTTAACTTCGGTCATTTTGGCTTAGGAACCGAAATGTAAAAAAAAAGAAGTGTTTGAAACGCCTATATATGCTTTCATGAAATATGAATTACTCCACACTTTAAATGCATAGAATAATATGCAATAGAATAAAATATGTGAGAAAGCTTGCCTTTCCCATTGCAAGTTAAATGATACTTAGAATATATTTCTGTACGGTCAGGAGGTATTATAATTGTCCAAAAAAAGAACATATATGGCTACGCACAAATGTTGTAGATACGAAAATTGGTACGTGTTCATTCTGTCCTTCGTAAAAATTACAAAAGCACAAAACGCATGAAAAAGAATGAATTAAACAGCTTTTTCCAATCACTAGATGTCTAGAAAGTTACTCTGATATCTTAAAGAATCATTTGTGTACTTAAACTAAATTCCCTTTAGGATATATTTAATTTATACGACGCATAACAATTCCAAAAATAGTGTTAGCACTGGGATCCCAATTTGTCAAGTTACTCTTGAATGCCGCTCTGTATGTCGAATATTTCTACTACATATATGAATCACTGCCTCAATTTTTCGCCAAAGGTCTTCTTCCAGAGACATGACTGCACGTATTTTGTTGTTCCACATCTTAATGTTCAATATCACTGTAGCAAAACTACACCACGACAGAACACTCCCGCTACCACACCGTATACGTGCACCCTGCTACTGAAGTGACTGTGGCATTCACGATTGGTACCCATTTGAGAGAACTGTACACCAACAAACGACAGACAGATGCCGCTAATGAATGTTCGCTTTAACTTACTCTTATCTCAATGGGGGCAATTTTCGACACAAGATGTAACATTACCTTGCGTCTCATATACTTACATGTATCGTTTTAAAATTTTCTCAATATTAGTTATTTCTCAATTCAGAGAAATAATCGGGACATGTAGGGAGTGCAACACTTTGCATTTCGTAGTTTTCCAGCATGTTTAGAGAATATGTGAGTACCTAATTAACGCATGTCCGCTGAGTAAAACAATCCATAGCTCTTTCCAGGTTAAGCAACGCACAGCAACCGAAAAATTGTTATTCGGCCGCTGTCGGGGAATTAAACCCCGAATCTCTCGATATCCATCGGCCGAAAAACAATTTTTTGGTTGCTGTGCGTTGCTTAACGTGGAAAGAGCGATGGATTTATTTATTCAACTGACGCCACATATTTGATGATTTTCACCATGTGCGCTGATCTCGAGGATTTTTTACTGAATAAAAATATCATCTGGTAGAAAGCGAAGAGTCATATCTTATTGACAAAATAAATATCCGAATTTATTTAACTGACCATCGCAGTCGTGGATGACTTGTGAAAAGCATAAGTTAGATGCAGGTAGTGTGATGGTTTGGTGTGGTATATAGGTAGGTGGATACACAGACCTCTAGGTGCTTCCGAGCTCTCAAATTAAACCACGAAGCTGGATGCTCTAAAAATGATGTCCTGGTCCTTATGTTTGACCTAATGCAGGTGTCAGAGTAATTTCATTCCTCTTACAAAGCAGTGATGCTCCTCCCAGTTAGCGTAGACCGGTAGAAAAATATATTTCAGCAGATAAACTTTTGCGTATGGATTGAACAGCAAAATGTGGAGAACTCGATTTGACGGAAGATGTCTGGGGTTCTCTGGGGAAAAGTGTTTTTGCGTTCAACCCCCTCCTCAGGATCCGGAGGGGCTCAGACAAGGTGCGCAAGAACTGTGGCCGTTGTTACATACTCAGATCAAAAACACCATCATTAGCATAAAACATCTTTAAAAGAAGGGTGACCACACTTCCAATTGAGGCACATTGGCTACAACATTTTGACACCATATTATTCTACAAGTTTTTGACGCCGTCATTTTTGTTGGAATTATATGTTTCTCACGAAGTGCTTTATTCTCTTTAAGGTTCAACATGATGCAGGATTGAGCAAACTTCAGAACATCTCATTACCGTTTTTTTTAGTTATCCGAATGCTTCAGTTTTTCCCTAATCCATGGAAACCATTGCATTTGTCTTTCGGTTATCAACTGCTAGATAAAATTTACAACAAGGACGTTAGCGTGTGAGAATGCTTCGGAAGAAGTTAAAACACATTGTCTACGAAGATCAGTTCAATTCGTTTCAAAGAGTATACATTTGTTTAATGATACCTTTTTTCTGCACTTTGTACTAGAAGTTGTCACCATCTCGTCTAATGATCTCGTTCAGTCCTTCTGGTAACTCGTACTGCTTAGCACGGCATCCAACCTCAGTAAACACTGATGTTGCGCTTTTTCTACAGTGTAGGAACATGCAATTCCTACTGGAAGTAAATAATGTTACAGTGGACCCCCTCCCCAACCTAAAAACCTGAAGAAAACTCTAAAATTTGTCCGCCACGTCGCGTATTGTATGAGGCAGCTAGGAGTTAGGAATCACAGTTCGGCAGGCTCACATATTCTTTTACAGTTCACAGCTTTTTTTTTTATTTATTTCTCATTTACGTGTTTTTTTTCTTTCGGCTGTTCTCTAAATTAATTTACAAAATTGCGGGATAATTAGGAAGTCGCTCCAATGCTTTTGAAGGCAAG
Source organism: Macrothele yani (assembly GCA_039090855.1). Classification (NCBI taxonomy): domain Eukaryota; kingdom Metazoa; phylum Arthropoda; class Arachnida; order Araneae; family Macrothelidae; genus Macrothele; species Macrothele yani. The sequence goes on along the minus strand of CM077034.1, from coordinate 109,893,854 downwards.
AAATATAATATTTTGCCATTTTGAATTGCTAGACCTCACACATAGCACTGAAGTGAAACATAAAAAGTTCCTATCTCAAGGGTCTTCGAGAGGGTGAAAAGCGAACGAGGAAAAATGTGTTTTCGAATGCGGATGTAAGCAGCATTGTTCGAAGTGGTTTTTCACTTTTCTTTTTTCTTCTTTCCGCTTGTAGCTTAACGCTGTGGTCGTATGTTTACTTCAGTGGGTGGGCCAAGAGACCCCCGCAGACACATAACTCTGTCAGCAAGAACGATACTTCAACGTCTGCAAGGGACAATGGGCAATTAGAGTACAGAGTCGCCGAAGAATAGGGGTGAATTCGAGCGTCGTTTTTGGTCGGCAGTTGCTGATATACGCTTAAAGAAAAAGCACGTCTGATTTCACTCGGCCGAGAAAACGAATCTCAGGGCTGGCGGTCACAACTATTTCAAAAAATGGTAACAAAACCTGCGAGGGTGCATATTTGAACTGTATACTCAGGCAGGGTAGATGCTATGCTAACGGAAAGGAACTGACTGAATTGGGAATGAACGGTCAAAAAGGACGGAAGGTAGCGACGGACGGAATCTACTATAGCAGCAGCGGAAGTGAGGGGTCCCACTCTCCAGGCAGTTTACAGTCAGAATTATTTCTTCACGACAACAGAAATCATTTCCCAGGAACACAGAAAATCAGTCTCGGGACCCGCAACAGTAGATGTGAGAGCGGCTATTTTGTTTAACGGCCACCTTCAAATCTTCACAAGAGTGGATCCATGTATACTCGCATCAGCACAACAAAGTGCGGCGTGATATCACCATTTTAATTGTGTGCTTCATTTAATTTAAGCTTCAAAGTGAAGTGTTAATTCCTCGGTGCTGCCTCATGGTGGAAGTGTCTCTGTGTGTGTGTGTGTTTTGTCGTGTTATATAATGTGATGCACACTGGATTTGCACAGCAAAGTCACGAAACTGTAAGTAGATGAATATTTCCTTTTCTTTTTCTTCGCACATCTGCGAACTTGTGCCATCCCGACACCCAAAGCTGCATGGACATAGATGCAGTAATGCTGAGTGACTGAACCTCAGAGGAAGTACCTGCACATACAAACTTCAATTGCTTACAGGGCCCATTTCCTGATTATTTTTTTACAAGAGTAAGGGAGTGGGTGTGACCACAAATTCCGCTTTCACGGGCAATTTCTTTTGAGTTTGGTTCATGGCCAATGCGAGCGGGGAAGGGATCTGCATGTGCATGCTTATTAGATTTAGTTAATTAACTTTGGCCGTATTTCGCACCGATAATCGTATACCGCAAATTAACGTGCTTGTGTATTTTGTGTCGCGAGTGTTATTTTTAATGTGATCGTTTGCATATAATTTTTTTCATTCTCTAAGCAATTGTATATGAATATCACCTGCCGCTCTATTTAGTGTGTTAACGATAGTATCTCTTGATCAGATCGTCCGGTGGGGACTCGGTCGGCTTGCGTCGTCCGACAGTAAAGTGTGACACTGTGTGCTGCCCACATAAGAGAGGCAATTGTCCATGCGCCCAGAGAGCGCCGTATCTGTTTAAATCTCACAGAACGTAATTAAATGTTGTGTTGTGCATTTGTGAATCATGTGTTATTTGCGAAAGTGAGTGTTGTTCAGGCTGGTTGGAGATCGAATGTACCGGAGTAAGATCCGGACCACTACACTCAGTCACGAATTGGTGATTGCGGGTGAACCTCATCACAACTCTCTGATCCCAAAGTATCGTTTTTCAGTTTATTTTATTTTTTATTGTTGTTGTTATTTTTGTTCACACGGTGGATTCACCCAAGCCATATGCTTCGGGTCATCCTTCAACTTTTTATTTTTTATGTTCTGGTGCGAATCTTTGAGTGCAGCGGTGCACCTGAGATTCTCACCTGGTGCCGCGGCCAACTAAATTGTACGACAGGTTCCAAGCACCGTTACCGGCCGACTCGGCAGGAACACTGCTAGTGCCGTGTAACAATAATTTGAAATCACGATAAACTTTATACTTGCGATACTTGTTGAAAGAAATCCTGGGAATATAACTAGAAAACACATAAACTGAATCACACAATTTTGGTTTCGCTGAACTAGATTTGATAATAACTGTTATGTGGGTATACTAATACAGCGAACTTCGAATTTACCTTCGCAGAATCGGCTATAAATGTTGCATACTAAATTAAAAATATTTTGCACAACCAGACATTGAGAATAAAATTATTAACTAGAACAACGGACACTTTATTTTGTCAGGAACGAAATTAGTTTATGAGTCGTAAGATTAAATCTTTAATTTTTCCTTTGGATTACTGTGTTTCCTTTGGATTATTATCTAGCATTTTTTGTGAAAAGTACATAAAGGATACCTAAAGGATTTTTTCCTAAATTCTTGGGAGCAACCTAGTTAAACGGAATTCAATCCCAAATTTAAAATCATCGCACATTATCCTAGTTTCGATGGCTGCTTTGTTCAGATCCATCCTGCGTCTTATCGAATACGTTTTATGCTTCTCACAAATCATTTTCTTATTTTCTAAGGATAAATATTTATTATTTTCTCATCTACACCTCCTGTATCAATCAAATCCCAAAATTCCTAGCATAAATGTTGAAATTTGGCATATGTTTTGGACGGAGTAATCTTCTCTATGATTGTAATTGGTTTGTTACCTACAACATACATGAATATTTTCTTCCCACGTCAAAAGTTCAGACAATTCCAGTCAAAGCAAGTTCTTTAAAGTTGTTAAGCCTGCCAAAAGGCGGTTTTTATCTCAGACTTCTGAAAGTCAGCTATTTTTTTAGTACTTTTTCAGTTAAAAATTAAATACTTTTTATAGAATACGTACTGACAGATATTATGTTTTCTTGGTTTTCCTTCGCAATAGTTTCAAAAACACTTAGAACTGCATAACCCTATTTCGTACGCATTAATTACTTCCTTATGTTCGAATATGACACTGTTGAACACATGTACAGTGTAACGTCTGTTAACGGACACCTCTAAGAAAGGCCGCTTTCATACAACGGCAGTTTTTCGTCTATAGAGAACAACTGCGGCAGGATAAACATTAACTATTGCTTCCAAGCAACGGACCTTAAAATCCTACAACGGATAACCAGTCTGTTCCGAAAGAAGTCTAACGTACACATTGCATATAAGGATTTTATGCAGTTACTATGGTACTTTGGCTAGAGAAATAAGAGGAAGACAAGAAATGTTGCTATACATTTATTGCGGCGGGTACAGTGGAATTGTTAGGTAAAATTATGTAACAACACATATGTCAAATATGTTTACGGCAATCAATTTCTGAGGAAATTTGGGTCTTGTTTGACATGCAACATGTCCCCCTTACCAATCAAAAAATCTGCTCTTCATCCATTAATGCGGATTTCAAGATGGCGTCCACGTTTCGAAAATAGCCTAACAGATAGATAGGCACTCTCATCGATTATATGCTGGGGTATGCAGATTTTTCATTTTCCCTCCCATTTCTGAAATACAAGGTTATCCTGCGGCTTTTGACCTGCCCTGTAGTGAAGCAATAGCGTGCATGGTATCGTTTCCGTTATCACTCAAAACAACTCAAATTCGGTTAATGTAGATATTTCTCTAGAGGTGTAATGGCGGCTCTGAAATGAAAACTCGAAAGACAGCCAAAAAATGGAAATTTATATTGCAAAGCAGTTGTAGGTGCTTTTTTATTAGAAGTAAATACGAAAAAGATGCATCTCTCCACGCTTTGGTTAATGGAAGGATTGATACTTAGCGCAGCATAGAAGAGGACGCAAAATATATTCAACTCATTTGTTTGACTGTACTTTATAATTTCCTTTAGGAAATTTACAGAATAAGTATTGTTCCTACCAAAATTGCGATTTTGTATGATAAAGCCAATCATCTGAGCAGCTGATGAGGTTTGTAATGTTTTGGAATAGAAATACGAGGTATCATTCAACAGATTGAAATCCTTATGCAGGTAAGGCTACTCCATAGATAAACTTCACAGAAAATGAGCATGTGGCGAACCTATTAGATTAATTTTTTTCAGGTGCAGGAACAGATGCCAATTAAAATATTACGCGTTAAAGAACTGTTCGTAATCCATTTGAAAGAGCTCTCGTAGGCATTACATAAGAGAAAGCATTACCTTCATGCAACATTACATCTTATTACGAAGAATGTTTTCATAAAATGATGCGTATTGACATATTTCGAAAAAACCCGGCCAATTGACACATCGTGGGAAGAAATGCAAGTATTGTTTCAGAATGCATTATATGGATTTCTGTTATTTCTTAGTCTTACAGTTAGCTTTGGATATTTCCCTCAAAATAAATAAATAGTGTTTACATACATATGTACAGCCTAATAGGCTTGTGGTGGGACACCAGTTGCTCTATGTACACGGGTACGTTCGTTGATTTTATACACGCCATGCAGCTTCTCTCAGGAGCTTTAGGTTATTACCCCTTCGGAGACAGAATGACTGATCTGTCTTGAGCGGACAATGTGCCCGCGATCGAAGTCGCCCATGTCATCATATTTAACATACGATTTTCGATTTCCATACCCTGTAGAAAAGCCCTGCTGTCCGCTTATTTATCGCATGCTTTCGGTTTGGGATCTTGACAATCTGCGCGGAGGATGCCCATGTCAACTACCTATTACACATATATGTATATGTGTAATGTTTTTTCTACGGATGTAATTCTACACTTGATTTGATTTTTATGTTTCGAATAACAACATATGTTGGTTTAGAACTTGAATCAGAATTTCTGTTAACACGAGAATCTTCGTGTATACATTGCTTGTTACATCAGCCGCACATCATCCTGTTATTAAATTATGTTTTTGGCGAAAGCACATCATTTGTTATGGACACATATCTTTGTTGAGTAACTTATATTTCTGAATTTGGTGTTTCCCGAAAAATATATTTAGGAATCACTTTTCCAACATATCCAGATAATTTGCTCGTAATCACTGTTTTCTCCTTTTAAATGTCGCCGCGAACATCTTTTCTCGGAATACTCCACAACCCGACGCAGTTAATTTGGCTCTTAAATTGGATATTCCGAAACGCAATGATTACCTTTTCGCTGGGCGTGTAGGATGTTCATCATAAAGTTATGGAACAAAGACAACACCCATTACTATCTTCTTCATGGATACTATTGCGATTTTTAATTCCAGCAATGATAATATTGTAAATTCTAGGCTACACACATTTTGAAGTACACTTCTAAAATAATTATGAAAACATTTGAATATTTCCATTCATGTCAATCCTGTAATATCCTCCCTACATGTGGAAAACGGGAGTCGAGTGTGACGTAGCCAGCCGAATCATGCATATCTTTATACCAATTAGTGTGTGACGTCAGAATGCATAAATTGCAGATTGTAATAAAAACGAAAGGTTTCCAGGAGCTCCCTTATTCTGTCGCGTTTATCGTGTCATTTCGTTTCTTGAAATCTCGGATACGAACGTTGTCTCAAGAATATGATTTAGCGAAATCAACGGATTGGGGAGCTATTGGGAGACTGGAAACAAGTCAGACACAGCGGATGGTGGCAGAAGCCATTGGAATGCACGAAAGTGTCGTCTCCCGACTGTGGAAACGATTTCAGGAAGCGGGAAGTGTTTGAAGATGGCAAGGTCAAGGACGAGCGCGAACAACTGCAGCAAAGGACGACCGTTATCTATTCTTTACATCGTTTCGGAAAATATATACATCAACACCCTATATAATGTTTCTTAAGGAAAAGCCCCACGTATTTAGATCCGGCACTAGCTGCAGATTTTCTTTGGTTGGTAAAACGTGCATGCAGCAAATAATCAGCAGGCGTTGCCAGAGTCGGACGAGTACCATCCTTCATAAAAATATTGAATCGGATAGCTGACGCTGCTGCAGCGTTGAAATTCACTAATCCGTCCACTGTATACATATCACTGTCCATTGATAGGGCATGAAACAAAATCCACAGGAAAGAGCTATCCGAATTAGATGGGTCCAACATTGAGTCCACTGTAAAACCAAACTAAACCGCGAATTTTGGGGAATGGAATTTAATCTCGCATTTCTTGTACAAGTTTCTATTTCCTAAATTCTGCAGTAGTTCGGATTAACAACACGGCAGTTGGTAATAGTCGCCTATGTCAACAAGATATTCTACGGTCATTCGTTATTATGTAAGGATACGTGGCAGAAAAAAACATTTCAACCATAAACTTTTGTAAAGTAGACATAAATGTTTATGTATTTATTTATTTTTATTCATATCAGTAGGATGTCGATTTTAAATCTCTATGAATAATTGTGAGCATAGTGGGAAGAGTAAATTTTTAAAGCTGGAACAGCTAAGTACTAGATGACATGGAAAATATCGATTTTAACTTTTGAAATAAATGAAAGAATAAAAAATGAAGTGAAATGCCCAGGTTGAAGTATTTAACCGTAAAAAAACATTTGTTGTTACTGCTGTCATTTAATGTTTTGCTTATGTATTGGTTTTCTAAATGATTTTGATTGAAGACAGTAAAACAATTCATATACAATGTACTGTATTTCAGCCATTATATGTACCTTTGTGATAGTAGATATAAATGTTAAAGAAATTGAAAAAAACACATGGTACTGGTACAAGATAATGAAAAACTAATAAATATAAAATCCAGTGCTATGAATACGTGTGGTGCATGAATATTATTTCATTCTGACGAACCTCACATTTTGCTAGTTTTTCGACGATAGGCGTTTGCTATATTCTTTGCTTTAGCCATCATGTTTGAAGAACCGGAAGCACATGATTTCTCTAATTCTCAAATAAGTTTTAATTAAATCTACTCTTTCTGCGGAAAATTTCTATTTATATCATCATACAACTTCCTCACAATTCCAATATTATTAAAAAGTGAAGCCTTATATTTATTTCGCTAAAATAATTTGCTCCTTTGCCTTATTAAAACCCAGATTTCCCAACACTCAATGACAATGACTTCACGAAAACAACTGCTAACGGTTTTGTACATTTTGTCTTCTTATTATAAGACAAACAGCAGAATAATATCATGCTGTCTTTTTACTGTAAGACAACAGCAGTACATGAATAACACGATTAGCTGATACAAGACTAGGATTTGTTTCAGCTTTTCCCCTTGGACGCAATTTAAATTTGGGATTTTGTTTTCTTTTCGATAAACATGAGCAAAAGATCTCTTGAAATTTGAAACTTTTCCACATCCGATAAATAATGTCTATTAGCTGAAGAGATTCCCTGTAAAATGTTTTCAGTGTTGAACCTAGCTGATATTGTAGAACGAAAAAAAAAGAAATCATGAAAATTCTTAGAAATTTCAAAAACGTGCACAATACTTTCAACTCTGTTATACATACAGAGAATTGCAGTTTGTTGACACTTTTGTCATATATGTCACACTTTTGATTCGATGTTTACCGACTACCGTGAGCAACTCGATGGGCTATAAGCTGTTGCCCCTCCTTAATTTAGGGTCATTGGTTCCAAGGAAGTGAAAGGGGACAGTGCCTTTAGACAAACACAATATTTATTCCTCACCGCCATGTAACCCTGCTCATAAGCCAGCGCCTGCAACACCAGAGATGTGTGACTGACATATATTATTGCTATCGATTTATCACTTTGCATTCCAACATTTTGCACACCGTTTTAAAGAAAATGTTGAATTTGCGATTGGAAGTTATCGTCTTTAACGTATTATTCATAACACTTGGATTATGATACTTAGTCTTGGATTCAAGGTGTAATATTTTACAGTTTAGAACTTATAAAAAAATTTATAATTATAAAACTAGTTTGAACATTCGATGACACCAAGGAGACCAAATTTGACTAAACGCCTTTCTTTAGGCCTATTTCACAGCCTTAATTTGTTTCACTTTAAGTGTTCTTCATGTAATTGCTACTGACAAAATTACTGTTTTTATGGTGTATCATAGTGATCTAGTCAATCAGTTTTGTTTCATTCATGATTCACATGCCTTTTCAATGATTTACTGGGAAATCGCAACGGAAGGAAGAAGGAGCAAAGGTCGTCTGCCATACATCTCTTTTAATGAGCAGATTTTGAATTGTGTTTTTCGATAAAGGAAATGTCATCATTTTTTTTTATTTCCACGGGCAGCACGGAGAATGTGTATCTTCATATTTGCTTTACAAATTACGTAGACAAACAAGCATAATATTTAATTTTGAAATGCGGCGTTGCTACCCACAATTATCATTTCGGGAAATCAAAGGGAAACAAAAAACACAATTTGTTTGTTTGTGATTCATATCATTTGAGATATCTGTTTCTTAAATTTTAACATTTCCCACTCCCAGTAGCTAATTATTCTAACTACTGGCGTATCTCGACCTAAGGTCTGGTTACTTGTTTTTATTTTATGACATCCGAAAAACTCTCGAGAAAGGTACGACAGACAACCCAGGTGTTAGGAATCTGACTCCAGTAATTTGAAGATACGGTAGACTCTCGATACGAAGGCATTAACTTAGCAACAGTTTCAATTAAACGACCTATAACTAAGGCCGCACGCTCATCGTCATTAGGCGCAATGCTAATTTCCTCTCCTCTCTTTACTGTGACATTACTGAAGTTTTTATACAGAAAATCTAGGATAAATTTGGCTTCTGGCAGGTATCAAAGCTATGTTTTGATGAACGGGTCATTACCACTTGACCTTCAATGAGAGTAGATCAGTCGATCGTCCCTCTGTGCATTGTTCAACAATCGAAATGTCGTCCTCCGTTGCTCCAAATAGTGAGGTGCAAGGAAATGGCCGTTACTGGCTCGCGTCAAGGTGAAATTTCACTCGACTGAATATTCTCAAACTTCGCTTGAGTCTTTCGATGGTATCTTCTGCTCGGCGCTAAATTTTTATCATCCGATACAGATTTGTATAATTGTCATGCATTACACTTTGCAATCATTCTCACGTCAAAATGTAGTGTATTGTCAACTAACAAGAAAATTGAGATATTGAAGGAATTTGTTAAAAAAAGTAATTGGAAAGCAGCTTGTGTCTTATGCTTGGCGCCAAATTTTGCCATTCGATAGTGATTTGCATACGTGCCGTTAATGATACAATGCAGTCACTCTCCAGTTAATACGTAGTGCTTTGTTATCTAGCAAGAAAAATGGTATATTCAAAGAAGTGGGCGAACATGGTCTTTGAGAAGTAGAGTTTGCTAAGAATCGTTTCATATTATTATAATAATATGAAGCGACCATTCGCCAATTAAAAAGGGGAATGCATTTAATTGTTTTTAGGATATATTTTGTCTTTGGTGCTAAATTTTTGAAAATATTAGTATTACGATAAATATTCTTCTTCTTTGTGTATGGATAGCACAATTCGAACAATTAAAATCGTTACGTTATTATGTTGAGACTTAATTTTTAGCAATAAGTTTTGAATTCTTAATTACCGAAAGACAAATTCATTTAAAAACGACATCTAAACTACCATCTCCATAGGGAAGTCCATGAAAGCTACGGAATTCATAAATGTCTGTTACGTTATTATGTTGTGACTTAATTTTTAGCAATAAGTTTTGAATTCTTAATTACCGAAAGACAAATTCATTTAAAAACGACAACTAAACTACTATCTCCATAGGGAAGTCCATGAAAGCTACGGAATTCATAAATGTCTGTTACTGAAAAAAATCGGTGTGTTGCACTGTTATCTATTTTTACTGGGGAATGTTTTCTATCGTCCCTAATAACAAAACAATATTTGTCGATGGTTCTGTTGGCAAGTAACGGTCGTTGATGTGTGTGGAGATCATTTTTTGTTAAATTAGGATAAATTTTCAAATTTCACATATTGTTTTGCATACATGTTATTTTAAAGATATAATTTGAAAGCTGTTTTATATACATGTTATTCCCTGCATAATGCTCTTCCTTAATGATACTTGAATCTACTGTATTACGGTTTGTTTATAGTTTAATAATTGTAAAACGAAACTTTTAAATTTATTAAAAGTGTTCGTTTAGGTGCAATCTTGCAAACAACCGTTTTATGCTTTTCGGGTAACCTTCGCAATTAGCTGATCATCGTGGCAGAAAGAGTGTTTGCTTTGGGTTTCAGAAAGTGAATTAGCCCTTACACGTAGCGAGCAAAACTTCAGGCTGCGTTTAGAAACACAAAAGCAAATATCCATGTTACAGTACCTGAATTTGGTTCATCTCCATACATGACATAGAAATCGAATGCGGTAAGTCTAAAATATGTTTTATTACACTTTACACAATACCACAAACACACTATCCAGTCACATTATTGTGAATAGCAGCTAATATCCAGAGTAACCACTTTGTGTTACCCAGACATCAGCTGGACCGAATGGGAGTGACTCAGTAAAGTTCGGGAAGGTGTTGACAGGTATGTGGAGCCATTCTGACTGCAATGCATCTGACAGTTGCTGAAGTGTGCGTGGTGGAGGGTCCATAAAGCGAACAACACGATCAAAGTGGTCCCACAGATACTCAATTATATTTACGTCTGGGGAATTAGAGTACAAAGGAAGTACTTTGAAATCATCGTCATGTTCTTCCAACCACTCTCGGACATTTCCAGCTGTATGATACGTCGTATCTTCGTGCTGGAAGATCACGTACACGCCAGGGAAGGCAATCAGCATGTATGGGTGTAGGTGGTCTGGAACGATGGATTCATAAAGAATTCGGTCCATAGTGCCTCCCTATACACCAACGTCCATCCGTTCGCATCGGAGAAGGCGATCCTTTGCCAATCATCGGAGGTCCAATTCCGATACTGCGGTGCAAATGTATGCCTATTCTGCCGATACATCTTTGTTAGCATAGGTGCAGTGACTATCCTTCTGCATCGGAGCCAAATACCCATCAGGGTTCGCTGAACCGCCGTTTAGATACACGTCCGATAATGCCCTGGTTCATTCTGCCTGTGAGTTGCTCCACTGTAGCGTGTCGATCGGCCCTTCCACATTTTCGAAGCCGAAGTTCAGCTCTAACATCAATGACACGTTGTGCTCCACAGTTTCCAGGTAGCTTATTCGCAATGGTGCCATTTCTCGAATTACGATGCATTTTAACCACAGAACCACGCTAACAGTTCAGAAACAGCCCTTTTTCAGAAATGCTGCCCCCATTGGCCCGAAAGCCGATAATGATCCCTTTTTGAAAACCTGATAAATCGCTCCTTTTATCCATGACAGCAACATGTGATATGTTTTCAGTATGCCTACCGCACACCTTACATACCTTCCAAGACAGCTCACGACACGTGCTTTCATTCGTTGGCTACGCGCTGTTGACGTCAAAAGTAGGAGGTGGTCACAATAATGTGACTAGACTGTGTAAACTCCACTCAAAATTTCGTATTTCTTTGTTTCTATTCTTACTTTCCAGTATAAGCAAACCAGTATTCAAAAACCCAAATAATTTTCTGATTTGCCTTCACGGATTTTCTTCTCGAGTCTGTTCATAAGATTCACAGAAGATCTTTCATAAGTTGAAACTACAAACGTAGATTACATGCACCAATGATTTTACGAATCAAGGTAGGAATGAGACAAAGCGGAATTTTTCAAAGCAATAATCAAAACTCGAAATAATAACGTTATTTACTGCACTGCCGAAAATAATTTCGTCAGGTGTGCTACGGTTTAACATACACTTTTTCGTTAACGAAACGAAACACATCATGAAAGTCGTTCGATCCTGATGAAATTCTGCGGGCAAGTACTACAGGTTGGAATATGCAAACGGTTAAAAAACAGCCACCGTTGACTAGAGAGTGGCCCCGCCGCAGGACATTGGATCCACTTGTTGAGGATGATTGTGCAAATCTCGTAGGCAAGGACAATTTCAACAGCAGATAATAGTTGCATTAATCTTTACGGACTCAAAGAATGCCTCTTCGTTAGATACGTGTACAATACGAGCAGCTGACTGAGTTCGAGAGATAACTTTTAATTGTGCTGAGAAAGGCCGAATAGTCAAGTCACCATATCGCCAGGCATTTGGACCTGAGCGACGCGGCAATTGGACAACGTTGGAACTAATAGGCAGAGGAGGGCAAATACCAGAGGCACACGGGCAGTGGATGTCTGAGGGCAACGAAAGGACGTGAGGATCCAGCGGTTGTGAGAGAAAGGAGAACAGAAAATAATTTCTTTGCTTTCAAATATCCGTGGCCATGTTCCGTTGACCACAGGTACGTAAGTGGGCAAGAGGTCCTTTGCCAAACGACTTGCGGCACAGGGACTGCATTAATGGAAACCTCTGCTGACAAGCGAATATCGCCCGCTCAGGTTTAGGACCAGTGACCCTAATTAGGGATGGGCGATTGCTAATAGCCTATTGAGTTGCTCACGGTGGTCGTTAAACATCCAATAAAAAAAAAGCTTGCATTAAATACTGCAGCTGATAAACCGACACCTTTTTTGTACGGTCGTCACTTAGCGTGTGTATTACGTGATTCACCACGCGCTCCAAGCAAGGAGCATTTGCAAACTACTTTTCCGTCCCTCGCACGTGCGGACTGTTACCCTGCGACTACTGTGAAGCGTGCCTTATGTTTCCAACAATCTCTCACTCCATGAACCATAGTCGCATATATGTAAGTCCAAGTCCAGTCCTTAACTTTTCATGCTAGTTTCTTGGTTGCAGTTTTGTCATAACACCCGCTGTCAAGTCATTTGCATTGAAATACTCGAATTTTAGTTTTGACTGCTGAAGGCCTCTAATGAATTTAAGCTTCACATCTGTGTGTTTTGTTCTAGTTCTTATTCTTTCATTTTTGATGAGATTTATGCATGAATATCGTCGTTGAACAATGTTGTTCTCTCTGTTTGTGGATAATGCAGATTATCCGGTAAAGTTCGAATCCAGATCAGTTTTTGACAAACGTGTGCTGCAGATATATATTCTAATTCTCTTGATAAAAGAGGAATATAATTCTGTTTCTTAGAGTTCCACGATACGGTGATATTCCCTAGGTGTAACACACGCTGGTATCTGCTGTTGGATTTTCAGTCATTTACATGACCTGCCTAATCTGCGTCACTAAAAAGAAAGATGCGAACGGGGTTGCTCAGGTGGAGTCGTATGCCGATCGTTATTTTCAGATAATTAATTATTTTCTGCATGCCTTTCCAATTTTGTGATGATGGATTCTCAATTTTTCTATTTAAAATGCCAACTATATCCGGTCATGTATATATGTCATATGGGCTATGTCCATTCTCGTGACTGCGGAAATGTACAACAAGGCTACCACTACTTCGCGGTACACGGAAGTATCCGCGAGTGTTTCTTTCTCTGCTTGATTGTGTTTTCCAAATTCTGCAGACATTGGTGTGTAATATTTTTTTAGTGGCACTTCATAATATTTGTTAATGACATTCTTTATTTTTGCACTTCGATTAAGTTTGTAACTTCCATCGTTATCTCTTTCGAACTGTGTGCCCAAATAATGTTTTACTTTGCCCAGACCCTTTATTTCAAATATGGTTACAAACAGTATTTAATCTGACAAATATGACTAGCTTTTTTAGCTAAAATCTCTAAAAATAGTTCAGCATTTTCAAATTTTGTTTAGCAAAAAACTTGGGCAGCTGGGAGCGGGAGAGGGGGCAACATTTGCCCCGAACCAATATCCTTGGCGCAGTAAACAAACGATATTGGATATTCCCCGTCGTTATATGATTTTAGTAAAACTGTTACATGCACAAATAAAACACTGCAGCAATCATATTTAACACACATGTATTGCAGCTTAAAAATTCAAACAATATTTATCGCAATCTGAAATATTGCATTACTTATACCTTCTTGGCTTAACAAACCATCTTTTGTAAGCCTTTTTAAAGTCAAACTCATTACGAAGAGGACCTTCTAAATTGACGGCGAGCAAAGTGCTAACATGCTCAGTTAAACGATTCATCAAATCAATTTTTATTAAATTCATTTTGTGTGAATGCTCGCTCACAGTCAGCGGTGTGTAGTGGCATTGTTGCAGCATATTAAACATTATAGCACATTATGAGAAACTATTTCTCCATGTTATTTTGATGGAGGAGTGACAGCAATCCTAAAAATGAAACGTTTCTGCATCTGACACTGATAAACTTTTTGAAAAGTTTCCACTCCAAAAGTGCAGCAGTTTTCTTAAATTTGTCTTTATATGTGCTACTTCCACGAAATACCTCACAAATTCTTATAACCTGTGCTTATCCATAGCTGACCGAATTATCATTTTGCAAATATTCTGCGGGAACAAAATATTGAACAGAAGAATTTGACTCATATCTCCCAACCTCTCCTCAATGTTTTCAATTATGCGTGTAAGAAATCATTGAAGAGTTTTTTGGAATTGAATTGATGATTAGGGACTCTTTTTTCGTGTGTTCTTTAAAGTGAATTCCTCACCAGTGTCATCTGAAATTGAATTCAAATAGAGTACAAAGTAGGTCCTGGTTTTTGCGTCATTTCTTTAAGAATGATGATGCATGCCGCAACACAAGCTTGTACGCTTTCAAAGTCAACATTTTTTTTATTGCATCTAATTGCTTAAGGATGCCTACAGATGACAGAGCACTTATCTTCAGTAAGCAGAGATAAGTGCTTCCCAGTTACAATAGCAAGCATTTACGCTGTTGCCGAAAGACAACCACCTTGTGGAAAGTGCCGTAATGAACTTTATCCTGGGCATCTTCAAAATGCTCTGAGTAAGTGCTAGGTGGCATGCATTTCTTGGGGACCTTTCGAAATAACTATAAATGCTATTTAATATATCTTGAAATTTCATAAGGCACTTAAATTGACCAGCAGCTTGTTTAGCAGCCAAAGCAAGTCGATGGGCTACGCAGTGAACTAATATTATGTGAGGCTGCTCTTCTTTTAGCAGAGCAGTAAAACCATTTATAATGCCAGTTATGGTATTTGCTCCAGCTGTGGTAATGCTGGATACCTTGCTCACATGAGTACCATACGTTCGAGACATAAGTTTACACTTTTAAAGATTCACACAGGAGTTCAAATGTCTAAAGTATCTCAACAACAGAAGATGTGTAATTACATATTCCCCTTGAAAGCCCCCTTGACAAGTACAGCCATACGCTGATTCACCCCTACATCAGGGCATCAATTATGATAGAGCACCATTTTCCTACTTTGTTAATAATGTTTTCAGTTATAATACCAGAAATTGTTTCTTCCATCGCATGCACGGTCTTGTAGCTTTCGTAAGTGGTAAGCTCTCACAGTTGAGGTCTTTTAGCTCTTTACATAATAAATACATACACAATTTTTTCAGAACGCCGAAATTCCTCGAAGCTAAATATTCTTTCGCTTGCAAAATAAACAATGTTCGTAGCAGCGATAACTGTATTTTTACACTTGGATTTAGCATTGGCAAAAGACTCTTCAAACAATCCAGAGCTTTTCAAGGTACGACTTTCTGAGGCCTATTTATGGTCGGTCGACCTCCCAAGTTTGTTCAAAACAACTGCTTTGGAAACATGATAATGTAGGAAAAAGAGGGAGAAGTGTAACTAAAGAGCTAGTTCCGGGTAGAAGAGAACTGGGAAACAGTAAATGAAACATTTTATTGTTATTATTCTCTACTAACTAGCAGAAATACCCAGCGTTCCTCAGAGTTAACTCTAGAGCGGGACACACCGCCCCGTTTGTCCTTTTAAAAGCAAAAATACCCAGCATTGCTCAGGGTTAACTCTAGAGCGGGACACACCACCCCGCTTGTCCTTTGAACAGCAAAAAAAAACAGAGTTTCTCAGAGTTAACTCTAGAGCGGGACACAACGCTCCGTTTGTCCTTTAAAGAACAAAAATACCCAGCGTTGCTCGGAGTTAAATCTAGAGTGGGATACACCGCCCCGCTTGTCCTTGAACAGCAAAAATACCCAACGTTGCTCAGGGTTAACTCTAGAGCGGGACACACCGCCCCGCTTGTCCTTTGAACAGCAGAAATACCCAGCGTTCCTCAGAGTTAACTCTAGAGCGAAACACACCGCCCCGTTTGTCCTTTGAAAAGCAAAAATACCCAGCGTTGCTCAGGGTTAACTCTAGAGCGGGACACACCACCCCGCTTGTCCTTTGTACAGCAAAAAAAACAGAGTTTCTCAGAGTTAACTCTAGAGCGGGACACACCGCCTCGTTTGTCCTTTGAAGAACAAAAATACCCAGCGTTGCTCAGGGTTAACTCTAGAGCGGGACACACCGCCCCGCTTGTCCTTGAACAGCAAACATATCCAACGTTGCTCAGGGTTAACTCTAGAGCGGGACACACCGCCCCGCTTGTGCTTTGAACAGCAAAAATACCCAGCGTTGCTCAGTGTTAACTCTAGAGCAGGGCACACAGCCCCGCTTGTAGTTTGAACAGCATAAATACCCAACGTTGCTCAGGGTTAACTCTAGAGCAAGACACACCGCTCCACTTGTCCTTTGATCAGCCAAAATGCGTCCCATTTCGATCAATTAATTGCGTTGTGCTCGCGTTTGGATTAAAGAAAATGCTCTTCAACTGCGTTTTATGAGGAACTGCAACTTTTAAGACAAAAATGTCATAAATTTGTTGAGCTATCTGAACTTCTTTCGCGGCCAAGAATACCCATTCACGTTGACTTTTCATTTGAAAATAAACAACTTTAAATATGTATTTTTTTTTAAAGAACTATGTTTTAATCATCGAAACGATTTGTGTAAAAAAAAGGTCCTTTATTAACATTTGCACTCGGCGAGCTCTCTGATGCAGGATTCTTCCGTCTCGTTACGTAATTATTGCGGTGGAATACAGTAAAAAGAAAATTCCAAAGCAAACGATTCACATACAACCAGATGTTGATGCAGTTTTGTATTCATTATCATTTGAAGTGCACATCTGCGTCGTGGAAGTGGGGATAAATCGGACTACAGGTTTCCGCAAAATCGTAAATTTGCCAGTAAATTAACATTCATATATCTGAATTAACATAAATAATAAGATATATAAATGCAAATAAGATAAAACGTCGATAGTATTAGTGATCTTAACAAAAAAATAGATCAAGTCCGCATGAAAGCGTACGAGTTCCACAATATTTTCTACCATCTCCTAACACATAAATTATGTATTTAAAATATTAATGTTTTAACACAGTATTTTATGCGTAAATGAAATATTAATAATTTTCCTAAAAATTCGTTGTACAATAACAGTGGTTAAATTATTTTCTGACTTACCTTTAGCGTCCGTTAAAAACTTCATCTTTCCTACTTGAGCGCACATGGAACATGTAACATGAGGAATATTTTCCTTCCACTGCACTTTCAGCCATTTATACTGTGTATTGTCCTTTCCATTTTAAAACAGAGGAATTCGAAACTTCATTTTTTTTTTTTTTTGGTAATTCGTCATCGTCATTTGTGCCTTTTTGCGCTTATTTCCATCGCCAATTAAATACTTATCTATTGTGTGATCTAGTGTACTTACTATTCAGGCGAATTGTAGGAGATCATACTCTGTAAATGCATACATGCAATCGGACAATTCAGTTCACGGCCATGTTTGTAAGGATTCGCGTGTTATGGTCTCGTTTTGGTAATGTTAGACCCTTATACGTAGGATCAGTAATGATTGGTATATCTTTGTTATAAGCTACATTTTGATCGGTGGATTGAGCTAGACCTACACGGATTACATACGGTCTAGGCATTGAGCCGCGATGTAACCGCACTACGTGTGTTGGCATCGATTGGCGTTTGACGGGCCGATTAAATATCCGAGTGTCGAAGATCAAAAAAAAAGGGGGTACCGCGGCTTTCGCTAATTAGCAAAAATTACTGAATTTGTTTTCTCAAAATGCGAAAAAAATTAACGCAGGATAAACCCTGTTTCTAAGAATACTTCGGAGGAAACGCAGGTTTCGTATATCCACAGTGGCATGGATATTGAGTTTACCTAACGGAAATGACTCTCCTGCTGACCTGGATTCAGTAGCTGTAATTTATAGACGAACGACTGATTACATTCAGTTTTGTTGTTCACGGCGGTAGTTAGACTACCGTGCACCTGGAAAGTAGAATGCATACTCCGTAAAAAATGAATCTTTAAATTTGTGGAAAAGTAAATATACACATATTATATTTTCGATAATTGCAATACAGCATTAGGACCTAGTCCAGAGTTTGATATGCAGCTCTCTCATTTGAATTTATTTTATTGCCTTATATTTCTTTCTTTATATTACCTAAAGTATATTTTTTCAAATTAAAATGTGAAATTCAGTATTGAGCAAATAAAAATAATATTATAAATAACTTAATGTATTTCACAAAGCTCATAAAAGTTAAGGACGATGAGTTATAAAATTTATTGTATTAATATGGGGGCAATAATATTTCACTATGATTATTTATTCCTCAAAAATCTATTTTCCATCTTCATGGCTTAAGAATGCTGACGTTAAGCATTTTTGTTTAATTAAACAAAATGGCTGGACATCTTCCTTTTTATTTCACATTTTGTTTTAATCATTGAGTTTTTTGGAAACGGTAAGTTTTCTTTTAAAAAAAAGTCGACTGCACAGCCCCATTGCCTTACGATTGTGTACTTTCTGTACCACAGCTGTCAAAATGTAGAACAGAAAGAAATTTTGATAATCGCGTTTCGATATAGAAATTAAGATATACGTCGAATCGAACAGGATATACTGCGTAAAAGTAAATTAGTGGATCCCGCCTGTTATGTTACATCCAGGAATATCAGTGAGAAACGTTTTCGGGAAATTTTCAATCTACAATTTCAATTAAACAAGTAGCCTTAATAGATACCATATTTCATTTCAACACCAACACCGGAAGAAGAAAATTGTCGACTTACAAAAACATGAACTGATCTTTCTTAGTGACATGTTGATGAGTCCCCGGTCTCTTCACATCTATTTCCACTCAGAGGATTGGATACAGAGATTTAACTCTCGCTTTTTGACCAGCGCTAGAGTGGTTGGACATGAAATTACGATAGCGTGTGTCACGTGTTATTTTGCCCTTTGCAAAGCAGAAAGAAATGTCAGAAATCATCAGGAATCTTCGGATGTGTAGGTTTTAACTGGCCCTTTATTGATAAATCCCATAATTTATTGTCATTGCGTTTGCCTTAAGTAACTTACGCTTCTAAAGTCGCCCTTTGCAAAGCAAGTAGAATCCCGTTACAGTTAGCGAATTATAAGTGTGTCAAATTAAACAAAAATATTTGTAAAGCTGCAGTTTTTTTATTTGACAAAAATTTAGAAAAATATAGATTGTTTTTCTTTTTTAGAAATATTTGGAAACCTTCAAATGTCATTGCATCTACATCTGCTTGCAGGACTAGAACTTATTACGTTGTTTTATTTTATTTAATTTTAAAAATCGCATGTTACTAAGAAGGCAGACATATGACTCTAAAGGTTACGGATATTTTGTTATTTCCCCTGCAGAGAAAAACCTATTGCATAAAAATGATATGAATGGTGAAAGCTGGAGATTCATTGCAAGAAACGTCACTAATACTTCAGTTAATTGTCGTAATTTATTTTTTCCAATAAAAAGAATAAAATTCATTTGGTAGTTGAAAAATTCTCACTAGACATTTTTAAACATCCGCAAACGAATTCTACTGTGCAGAAGCAAGTCATCGTATTCAGGTTTCAAGTTCATCAAAACAATTTGTGAAATTTTATAATAAGAGCACGGTTTACACGACTAATTAAACTGTTAATTTTCATTACGTTGTGCATTGTATTTCACAGATACAGCGATGACCCACATGCTGCCTGTTATTTCGTATTGGATTCCAACTGCTTTCGGTTTGGGATGAGATCTTGTTTACCCCTCGTTTGTAGGTCGCCATTTCGGCATTTCCATTGTAAAAGGAAGAATCGAGTTCTGTTTGCAATAAAATTGCCTAGTTACAGGCTTTGTATAATTGACATCACCATGAGAATACTAAAATCCGACAGCTCAACAAATATGTATAACACTTCATTTTTTACGAAAAATTAGTGCATATTGTTAAGCCAGAGTGTGAAGCATTTGGTTTTAGTTGAGATGTAAAACTTTAACATCATTTTCATAATAAATACGGACTTGTATTGAAAATAAAGAAATTTAACAAAAATTACAAATGCGCAAGACTTCTACAATGTTGAAAAAGGAATAAAAATTCTAAAAAATATGTTCATTGCATTTTACAAGAAACAGAACAGCGATAACGTTTTGTATCATTTGACCAACAGGCCTTGGGGAATTGCTGCTGCCAGAATTTTCAATCAATTACTTCAGTTTCGTTATTTCAAAAGATAATACAAATATAGTGGTCAAATGCGCATTTACGGCATGCTACCTTTCGTTGAAGTTCCTTTCATGTTGCAACGGCAAAATTACCACTTAATAATGCTGAATTCACTGCATACTTTTTCTGTTAAAATTTCTGAACATACTCTCTATTTCTGTTTCCCTCGGTATACACAGTGCGTCAAATAATTTTTAAGACTGGCGCTAGATTTCAGCCTACGGTGGCGCCACCAGTGTAATCGCGAACGCGTTATAAACCGTGACCATCTGCTTGCTTTCTGCCAAAAGTACTGCGCAGTTGTTAAAGTAACTCAAACGAAACGGTCGTTCATTAGAGAAGTAAAGTTTTTTTCATGTTGAATTACTAGGATGGAACAAAGGGGTGTTATTAAATTTAACGGAAAACTCGGTAAAAGTGCCCCGGAAACGTACCAAATGATGAAACAAGTTTACGGTGAGTTTTGTTTAAGTAGATCAAATGTTTTCCTGTGGCACAAACGTTTTTTTGGACGGTAGAGAGACGCTAGAAGATGACAAGCATACCGGAAGACCATGTTCATCTAGGACACCTGAGATTATTGAAAAATTGCGTGATTTCCTGGCAAACAATCGATGTGCGTCAGTAAGAATGATGGAAGAGTCTTTAAACATCAACAAAGAAACGATTCGAACCATCCTGCATGAAGATTTGGGCAAAACAAAAGTCTGTGCTAAATTTGTTAACGCACGTTAACCAATGAACAAAAATCAAGGAGAAGTGCACATTGCAGAGATACCATTTCAACCGCTGAAAATGATCCAAACTCCTTAAAATCGATTGTTACTGGTGATGAAACATGGTGTTTTCAATATGATCCTAAAACAAAGCGACAAAGTGCGGCATGGAAGTAAAAAAACTAGCCACAAGCCAAAAAAACAAGAAAAGTTCCATCAAAAATCAAAACAATGCTCATTACATTCTTCGATAGTAAGGGTATTATTCACAAAGAATTTGTTCCAAGTGGACAAAGAATTACTGGTGAGTTTTATTTAAATGTTTTGAGGCATTTGATGGGCAGAATTCGTCGCATTCGTCCAGAATACCGGGATAAAAACAGTTGGTGTTTGTTGCACGATAATGCACCCAGTCACACCTCACTTCTTGTTCGCAGATTTTTGGCGAAAAATAATGTCTGCGTGTTGAATCATCCACCGCATTCGCCTGATTTAGCACCCTGCGACTTTTCTTTATTCCCAAAACTTAAAATGACGTCAAAAAGGTGTTATTTTGATGATATTTTGACCATACAAACCGCTTCGAAGCGTGCTTTGGAGGCAATTCCGCAAAGTGAACTGGCACAGGCATTCGAATCATTATTAAATCGCTGTAACAACTGTATTGAAGCCGGAGAGACTTATTTTGAATAAAAAACCAAAGCAAATTATAATTTCTTGTTTCTATTTCATTTTACAGACTCAGACTTAAAAATTCTTTGACGCACTGTGTATATCATCATATTCGTTACCAACGATTTTAAATCATTGTTGGAAGAAAATATCCACAAATACTTTTCACTAACCTCCGTCTTGTGCAGTCCTCTTCTTTAACACTCAGGGATGATTCCAAATCTGATCATACCGTCACATACGTCAGCTTCTTCTAGATGTGTTTCCGTACCATAGTGTCCGATGTAGTATTTGAGTTGCCCATAGGTGTTTGTGATCAATTGACACTTCAAAATGTTTACTTTGATCATGATGTCTGCAACCCTGTCATTTCCCTGACCCATGAGATCATTTTCCTATATTTCTTTGTTATACCAAACATGCATATTTAATAGCTTCTTTGATTTGCAAGCAGTATGTGTACGTCTTTTTGTCTAAAGATTCATGTCTTTGATTCATAAGTATGAAATGGGATGGTGCATTGACTAAACACATATCTTAGACAATTTAAAAATCAGAGCCCTAACACCTTTATCACTCAGAATAAAATAACGCCACAAACGTCCTGTAGCTTCCTTTAGAATTTATTAGCTGTATTTTATAGGTTAAAAGAAGGATTAGTGCTCTGGCACCAAAAGGAACTTACGATTGTAGGGCTTTGATTATAAAATATGCATACCTTTTTTTTCAAACTTTTCAGCCGGATACCAAAAACCAGGCTGAAACAGTTCCAACGAATATTTTTATGCAGTAGAATCCAAAGAATTGATTCTTCCAAAAGAATCGGTTGGTCAAATTCTAATTGCAATCCTAATGTCAAAGCCTGTTCCAAATAAATGTAGCATAATGGCCCCATGACTCTAAATGGTATTTAAACTCACGCAAGCATCTCCAAACTAAGAAATTGTACATTATTATTAAAATTTACTCAAGAAACCTGTGAAAATTGTAAAAGTTACGTATTCAGCAAATTTAAGATTTCAGCTTGTCTTTTGGTATCAATCCATTTTTTGAGAAATATGTATCTATTAAATTTTGCAGTATACGTTCTACGCATATCCGTTTTTATTTTAGAGCAGAACCACTCGTAAACTATTTTTATTTACAAAGTTTAAAAATAAAAAAAAATGTCTACCGAAATAACGACTTTATGTCGTTATTTCTGTAGACATAAACAAGCAACGGGGAATTGTCTTAGTCTTGCATAGGAATAGTTCCTAGCATTTTATATAACTTTTTTCCAGTAAAATGTTTTTAACGGAATCTGTAAATTTGCTTTTAATTTCTTCTGCTAGTTGAGATTTCAATGATTTCTACACCATGAATGACCACTCTGATAGCTATACATAGAAATAAATCCGGACACCATATGTATGAGACAAATTAGACGGTTATAAAACGAATTCCAGACAATGAATTTATCTGTTGGAAATTAAAGTGTATTCCCAATAAGACTGGTGGAAAAATGAAAGAGGTGTGGGATAGCGATCTTAAAAACATCAACACAATCAAGGAGACAGGAAAGATTTACAGAGAGACATTTACTTACAGTACACGCACCATTACGGACATAAAAAGCATTACACTGAACACTAATGGACGCCGACAAAGAGATACAAGAGAGAGAGAGAGAGAGAAAGTAAGTGCAATCTCTTTTCACTTCAGCGTCTGCATGTGGCACCCTCTGTTCACTCCGAGAGTAAACGCAATCCAATTCGCCGCATATTATACCCCGAGTGAGGAACACTTAATAAAGTAACGATGGTATGTATATATTTCAAAAGAGTGATACCTAAGAATTTGATATATACAATATGGTAAGAAAAAACGAATTATGTGTCCACATGTAAATTAATGAATGTCGCTAGTCGCTCAATAAAATGAACATGTCCTCCTAATCTGGTGGTCAGTGGACAGAAAATTGCTCCGCAGCATTATATGTTGGGGCAGCATGGACAATGTCAGAAACACTTGCTGCTGGTACAGAATATAAAAATCCTGTGAGACAAACTCATGTTTTACACGATTTATGGAACTTTTAATCATATGACCGTTAAGATTGATAGTGTTTCTTTCGTTAGTTATTTGAATAACGTTGTGTGGACCTGCATATTGATGAGATAACGATGGATGAGTTGCGTCGATTTTAAAAATTATGTGGGAACAGTTATTTAAAGATGGATGATTAAAAATCTCGGTGTCAGTATGAGCAAATGTTGTGGATGGTTTCACTTTGTTCATTTTTGCGCCCTTACCAAATGCCCATTACTTTGCTTAAACGCAGGTACTAAGCTTTGTCACAATCTCATTTTGCGCCATAAATCTATTTAAAAAACTAAAAATACATATATAATGGATTTTCAAATTTTTAATTATTGCTTATTATTTCAAGCTAAAATCTAAAATTCGCTGCTTTGTATTTGGGTGAGCACTTCGTGTGCGGAAGTGGTAGTTGCCTGGAATATTCACCAAGCATGTGTAATTGATTGAGCGTTTCTGGCGAATGATTGCCCATGACTGTTTTCGTGGGCTGCTCAGCGTAACTAAATGGTTAGAAATTTATACAAGTCACTGGAGGTATACACCCATGCTTCACAGGAAAATATTTATGTAAATGAATTAATAATTGATATTATTAAGGACATTACTATATGCCTTTGAAAGGAATTTATAAAACCAAAATTAAAGACAGCCTCTTTTTGAGGTATTCTAAAATGGGTGCCATTATGTTTCATGAATTCATCTAAAATAGTTGGCATTATTTTTCATGAACTCTAAAATAGGTGTCATTGTTTTCCATTCCTCTTATTTCTAAGACAAAAATTTTGGACAGTAATTTTCAATATTATCCTTGAACTAAAATTTTAGAAGACGCAAAAACCGAATGTTGGCGATAGAATATATGACACACAGATTTGGATATGCGCTGAAGTGCCAGAAAAACTGGTACACCAGTCTAATACTTGGTAGGTACCCCCACGGGAGCACAGGACTACAGAAATACGAAGGGCCATGGACTCCTCTAGCTTCTGGAAATACGCTGTAGACAATGCACACCATACGTCTTGCAAAGCGTTCCACAATTCGGGTGTATTCCGAGGCCTCGGATTCCTGTGTTCGATAGCGCGGCGCATGGCATCCCAAATGTGTTCTATCACGTTCAGATTTAGGGATTTGAGTGGGAATGGCAACACCCCAAATTTAGATGAATGCTCCTCTAGCCATAAAGTGCCGTCCTGACATTTGTGTGGAGGTACATTGGCCTGTTGGATCAGGCCCAACCCATCAGCGTTAATGCAGGACATGAACAGGTGTACCTCGTCATAAACGATACGCACATGTCGTTGGCCGGTCAGAGATGTTTGTAGACGTACCAGGGATCCCTGTGAAGTCCAATTAAACACATCCCATACCATTACGGACCCCCCTCTCCAGCCGTTACCGTTCCCTGTTGACAGGCGGGATCCATGGCTTCATGGGGTGTGCGCCACAAACGAATCCTTCCATCTGCCCGATACAGTTGGAAACGCGACTCGTCAGACCAGGCTACTTGTTACCAGTCATCAAGTGTCCAGTGGCGGTGTTACCGTGTCCAAACGAGTCACATAACTCTGTCTCGTGTACCCATCAAGAAGACTCTAGTTGGGCGTCGGCTCCCAAAGCCCATATCGTGCAGGGTACGTTGCACAGTATGGCCGCTGAAGCTTGTTGATGCTCCAGAATTGAATTCCGATTATACCTGCGAGAGTGTTGCACACCGATCGCGTGAAACGATTCTTGACAGCCGTCGATGGTCACGTTCACCCATGTCTTTATACAGCCACACTGGTATCGTAGGTCGGAGGTTTTGCCGGTATTCTTGTAGTTACGGTACACCGTTTCAATGGTCGTCCGTGAAAATCCTAACTTCGTTTCTACCTCCGAAATACGATGACCCATCTCACGAGCGCTAACTATGACACTCTGTTGAAAATCGCTTAAATCGTTATTACTTGTCATTCTCATGTCGAAAACAGCTCTGACAGCTGACAAGGATGTTTATCGCTTTATATGTGCACTGGCGGATGGAACCAAGTACGTGCTTAGGTAACGTTGCTATGTATTTTGCATAAGCTCGTCTGTACCAGTTCTGCTGGCACTTCAGTGTATACTGAAGTTGAATATGCAAGGTGTTTATAAACTCCTTGTGTACGTTTTGAACTTAAAAACTATGGACGTACAGTATATATTAAAGAAGTGCACTGTAGACTGCATATAAAATGTTTTTTTATGAAGTTTGTATGCAATACATCTCAAAATTCCAACATTCATGGGGACAACAATACTTCGTGACACATCGTACACATCGGTTTTCCAACTGCTTTAAAAAAATTCCTCACTTTTCCGCAATGCTTTCATGAGGGACCCTCAGTGCTTCTGGTATCCTGACAGTGATTCACTGCTAAGCACACGCAGAAGTTCAACTGCGCCGACTGACGACAAAGAGTCGGCAACTTCTCGTTGACTCGACGGTAAAACTATAACTACGAGAACTACACATGTTTTCTGTTATTTAAATGCGGCAGGTTTTAATGTTGGCTTAAGTTCAAAGCTGAGAGCATTCTTAATAAACACCGTTTTTTTCCATCCTCACTAGTCGTTGAAGGAGGCTCAAAATTGTAATTGAAGACACTTCCTACTATGAATCGCGGCGGTCGACCTCTTCATAATGTATACTAGGAACTCGGATTTATTCTACTTCAAGTGGAACAAAAGAACTGTACCAAGTGTTGTGAATGTAGAATAACTCTCAAGAATACAGCAATGGAGCGTATGAAAGCCTACAGGAAGGTCTATGCCCGGACTTCTGCCAAAGCTCTTGAACCGCTGCCACGGCCACTACTACCACCACGACCATCGGCGAGTTCCAGGTCTACCCTGCATCCATCGGACTCGAAATTGTCCATAGACATTGAAGATCCCCTGGTTCCAGTTGCAAGCTCCAGCCCCAGTTCCTGCTCAACCGTGCCCGTGGTGACGAGTGTACCCTCCTCATCTCATGAAGAGGAAGACAGTTTCTACCTTGAATCACCCATCACTGTAAGTTCTAAACCTTCAACATTTAAACGACAGATAACCGATATTTGGACAGAATGAATGCCTCCAGAAAGCAGTAAATAGATCTTGCTATTGCCAAAATTTTCTATGGTTGCAACATCCCATTTAGTGTGATAGAATCGGTGCATTTTAAACAGTTCTGTCAAAAAATGCTGCCTGCCTATAAACCATCAACAAGAAAAACCCTTTCTGATAAACTTCTGAACGAAGTGTATGGTGAAGTTACTAAGATCACCATCACTGCTGCAGACAAAGACTCCGTTTTGCCCATAGACTGTTGGAAAATGAATCAAACAACACGAAAAATTGTGTAATACTTCTTCACAATCCCTGTGGAAGCAGTGGCAAATCTGAAAGTGTTTTTCTTGATGCTTGCGACTTGTCTGGTTCGCCAGAAACAGGTGAAGCACTTTGTGATGTGGTCAGTGAATCAAAAATGTAGCTAAAGAACAATACAATGTGAATATTTATTGTACAGTTTCCGACAATGCCTGTAACATGGTTAAAATGGGTAAAAAACATGGCCTGTGGCATTCTGCCTGCAATGCAATGCCCATGATGGAAATCTTCTAGCTAAGGATATTTTCTCGAAAAACATTGTATCTCGTGTGAACATGGTGTTAAGGTCTTTAAAGCACCCTGATCGAGAACATAAACTGAAAGAAAATGGTGGCTCTAAAGTATGATTCGTTGCAGACACTTGCTGCTGTTCTCAGAAGGATACTTGTTTGCCCTTGACTAACAATGTAAGTGCAATGAGGAAAGTTGCTGCCACTGATGAAGCTGAGAAACTGTCTTCTTAAATTAAGTCCCTCCTCTATGATCGTGTTTTTCTCAAATAATTTGCCGATACAACCGAAGTGTTTAATCCAGTAAGTCAGCGAATAAATATATGCCAGATAAAAGAAGCAGCTGCACCAGATGCAGTTGAATTGTGGTTGGACTTACGCCTACCTGAGGACCATAAGGACCTCATGCTACATATAGAAAAAAGGAGAAACCAATCGCTCAATGTCTACAACCTTGCAGCCAATGTTCTCCATCTTGTGTACTAGGGCAGAAAATGAATAAGAAACACCATGGACAAGCAGAGGAGTTCATTTTAGAGAGCTTCAACCCCTCGGGGATAACCAGTTTCAACAGTATCAAGAAAAATCTGGAAAGTTTGGAGCACTTATGAATAGGGTTAAATACCACGGACATTCTGGTACTTTGACAGTCGGCCGGATAAGGAGTTGTCAGCAGTTGCTTTGAAGTTAATAAACATCCCAGCATCATCAGCCCAACTTGAAAGACTTTTCTCTGATTGGTCTTTTGTCCATAATACTACAAGAATCCGGCCCAGCTTCGAACGTTCGAAGAAATTGGTTCAAATTTATTATAATCTTAAATTACAAGATCATAACAGTGAGGATTATTAGTGTGTTTAAGGGTGTGCAAGAACTAAGAGTGACAATTATAAACATTTAAAACAAGTACTTTAATGTTTTGTCAATCTAGTTTTTTCCTTTAAGACTCTACGAGACCCGCCATCTTGTATTGCTGCCTTCTCTTATTAACCAACGGGCAAGCGTATTTCACAAATTGCTCGGGCAATTTTGCACATTTTGGAACACCGTTTGTGGCTAACGCAAGATATATGAGAAATAAAGGGTTCCCTGGTTTCAGAATTTTTATTGACCTTTCTTTTCAATTTTTATCTGCAACGAAAGTCGTAATGAGGCGTCTTCCATAGTTTTATTAATTAATAAAAAATACTTAAAGGGTCCAAATTGAAAATATGAAACCAGGGAACTCTTTATTTATCATATAACTTGCGTTAGCCACAAACGGTGTTCCAAAATGTGCAAAATTGCCCGAGCAATTTGTGAAATACATTTGCCCGTTGCTTAATAAGAGCATGCAGCAATACAAGATGGCGGGTCTCGTAGAGCTTTAAAAATATAAGTATAGCACAATCAATATGAAAACCGTTTGGAGTTTTAAAAGGGTAAAATTATAATTCTGTAGTGTACACCAGGATAACATGCCAAACACAAATATTATTAAATGAAAATGTACAATATTTTGCATTAAAGACATGCCGTAGACATTAATGTTAAAATATTATCTTTGGGGAACATAAAATTGTTTATTTTATAGAATTACATAAATATGAAAATACACTCGACGAATCTGAATTCTATTCAATATACATTCTGATTTTTTTTACGCTAGTGCAAGGGGTAGATTATTTTCTCCATTTTTAATATACAAGAAAGAACAGATACATTATAATTTGTAAAAAGAAATCTGTTAATAGGTGGCTGAGCTGTATGTACAATCTTAAGAGAATAATGATTTCGTAGTGAAATATACAAGACATTTTAAGTTTAAAATGTAATGTAATTAAAGTGGTTTTTATATTATATTATTTATACACACACTTGAAAGAAAATTAGTTTTTTACGTCAGCGTAAAAAAACTGGTTTTCTACGCCAAGTAAATTACCTGTATATTACCCGTAATATAGGTAAAATACGTAACGAGGAAATTACTTTGCCAACCCTGCGTATGACACATAAAACGTCAATTCGAAAACAATTATTACGGTAGGTTATTAAAAAAAATTATATATAAAGAAAATATTTATTAATTTCTTTCTGCATGAATCTTAACTGCTATTAGTACATGAGCTTTTCCTCATTACTTTCCCTTAAACATGTTCTAAGAGCTATTATGGCATTGGTGGATTTGCATCTTTGTAGTAGGATTGCTCAAAGAAATCTATTCTTATTTGCGAGTGTAACGTACATGCCTCCGAGAAGAAAACCAGGCATAACAAGTCTAGGTGTCTATAAAAGGACAGGGATTATGTATACAAACTATCCCATTCTACCTATAAATAGCAGGAAATTTTACATAATTTTATAATTTACAGGATGAATTAAAAACGAAACGACCAATTTAAAACGTTTTTCAACATATGAAGGTAACATTTAATTTTAAAGTACGTTTTAGGAAGACACCGGAGTACACAGTGGAAACAGCAGGTATGCAAGTATACTAATGAGGCTAAAACACAGTTGCCAATGATGTTTCCTTCCTCTTCTTTGCGAGCTTGTTTTGAATTTCTTGATAAACCTCAAGTAAGATTTATCATCATCATTAGCGTACTTTTTCTTGACAGATCCAACGGTAACTCAGCAAGTTATCTTCCTCCAGTTTCCTTTATCCCTTTCTTCCTCCTTCAGTTTTTGATAGTTTCCTGGTCATATTATATCATCAAGCATCACTAGTGGTATCCTTCTTCTTCGTCGCTTTTCTTGAATTTTCCCTTCTTTCATTCTTTTCAACAGGCTGTCTCATCTTAACACGTCATATCTATTTATATTTTCCTTTTCTTATAGTCTTTAGTAAAGTCCTTTCTTCTTCAACTCTTTGCAATAATTCATCATTGGTATTTTTTTCAATCCACTTTGTTTCTCCCATTCTTCCCCATAACCACATTTCAAATGCCACCGAATTTTAAGCTTCTTTCTTCCCAATTGTCCACGATTCCGCCCCATATAAAGTTTTACTCAAAATATAGCAATTAATAGGCCTTTCTTTAAATATATATTCAAATTATTAATAAATAGATTTCCTTGGTATAAGCGATTTTTCTTGTTTTCTACACCTCTTTTAAATTTCAATACTCTTGCCATAAAAGGCACTAAACTTAAAACTTTATCTGTTAGCTCACTAGCTTATGAATATTTTGCATTCAGTGTTTCCACACGAAAATTCGGCTTTTCATATTATTGTCGAGCTTATTTGTGACAAAATTCTTTGAAAACTTTGTTCGGAGATATGAATCTGAATATTGAGCTTTCGATTTTGTCATTCAGGTAAATGTTGTATGAAACGAGATCATTTATACAGATAATATTTAACATATTTATGCGATCAAAAATACCTTGCATATTTTTATTTCTCCTACTGAATGTTCAGTCTTTACTCAGGCAGCCATCCTAAGGAAAGTAACATTAAGACAGTACATTCGTGTGTATTTTTTTCGAGATAGAAGAACATATCTAAATCGAGTGTTCCGTACAGACACGGTGTCATTTGAGATAATGATTTAATTACACGTACGAAGAAAAGAGACTTCTGGAAATTTTTCTACACCTCCTGAAATTGAGATATATTGATATTTACCTAAAAACGTGACAGAAATTATACACTGAATTTAGAAACGCTATTCTTCGTAAAATTGTGTGTGTGTGTGTTATTTCAAAAAATCCAATAATATATGTTGTACAAATAAATTTTAAAGCGTTGTAACACAGCGCAACATGTAATTTAAAAGAAAACAACAGCACCTTTACGAATCAAAATATGCGCCGTCATTATCTGTCACCTTCCGCCATCGGTCGGGCAGCTGACGGATTCCAGCCATGAAGAATACTTCGTCGTGTGACGCGATGAAGTCATCAACCTATTTTTGCACTTCTTCACATGTGCGGAACCGTACAGCAGACAAACGATGTTGCTTCGATCTGAACAAATGATAGTCTGATGGAGCTATGTCGGGACTATACGCCGGGTTCTCCAAAACCTGCCAGCGAAGCTTCGATGAGGTTTGCTTAACCCATTTCGCGATATGCGGCCTAGCGTTGTCATGCAGTAATTTCACGTGACGTAATCCTTTTCCTATGAATGGAGGTTTCGAACAGATTTCTTGGTTCAATCGCAGCAAATGTTGCTTGTAGCGATCAGCAGTAACTGTTTGACCCTGTTCCAATAGTTCATAATAGAAAACACCCTTCATATCTCTCCAGATGCAAAGCAGAACTTTCCTGGAGTGAAATTGCGTTTCAGTGTGGAAGTCATTGCTCCAAAGCGGTCTACAAAGTGTTTTTTGCATTTGGGATTGTCGTACCGTATCGACATTTCATAACCCGTAACCATTTTCCACAGGAAAGACTTTCTCTATTGTTTTTTCAACAGATTCAAACACTTCATGTCACTCTTATCTTTGTTCCTCTGGCTCAAGTGATGTGACACCCATTTTCCTTCTTTATGAATCTTTCTCATTGCTCGTAAGCGATTGGAAATGGCTCGTTGAGTTACCCCCAGTTGTTCAGCTAGTTTTTTTTGCGTTTCATACGAATCTTCATCCAGCAATGCATGCAGTTGCTCATGATGAACCTTTTGCGTGGCGCCGCTGCGTTCCCGATCCCTAAGATCAAAATCACCTGCTTTAAATCGTCTAACCAAAAGACACACGGGCTTTTCGATAAAATATTCTTCTCCAGAACAGAACAGATCGATACACATGTTTTGTCATTGCCGCAGTGTTTGTTGACGTCCTTGTACTTGTAGGTAAATTTTACCGTAAACGCTCTTCAAGTGTATTACAAAAATTTATTTTTTTCGCCAATTGTTATCAAATTACATATCTTTAAAATATGTAAATCGTTTTATTTCGAAATTATTTGCCAAATCATTTAGAACGCTAAGCTACATCTTTACCCATTGATTTTTCCTAACAGTCTCTCATTCCTACAGGAAACACACACCTGGGTATCTATCTCACAGGAAGTCAATGAAATCTCATCAGGTACGGTTACCTAGAGATCAGACTCTGATTCGGTAGTGACATACGGGTAGCCGATGTGTGGATCGGAAAATAGGGACATAATCTAATCGATAACACTGAAATGTTTCACTAAACATCTGTATTTAGGGGTCATTTTTGAAATAAGTTTTATAAAGCGAGTCATATGAAAACAGGAGTCCTTAACTGTACCCTAAAGCTCAGATTCCATATTCTCGGAAGTAAATTTTGTCCTGTTTCACATCAAGGAACTACACTATCTTACTTGTTGTGTTTAAATACAACATAGTGCATCTCTTCTGTTGGATAAGAGGCTGAAAATCGTACTATTTCTCTTAGATGATGCACAGGGATGTTATATATCTTGACTGTAGCGGAAATTTCTAGTTCATATGTAGTTGAAAATGCTCTAATGCTATTTTTAATTACTTAAAAACATTTAAAAGATGACAACGCTTACAGTGCACAACAGCAAAGGAATACTAATTACAAGATTACAGTAAAGATCATAGGAACATATTAAATATAAATATAGTATTTGCAAAAGTCGTTTCCATGATTGGGTTTTCTTAAATGGGGTATGGTCATTAAAAGTTAAATCATGAAAGTAATGTATAAACAAGCTATAGGAAAATAACGTTTGAAATTTTGTTTGTGGGGTAGACAGAATCTTCATTTCATTCCAAACCGGGAAGTGGGTGCCTTTACTTGATAACCTCAAAAGCGCAGTTCATTGAAAACTTGTCTTCAAACAATATTGATGTTCCGTGAGTCCAGTTTTAATTCACCTCATCGTGGACCCAACATAAACTTGGTCGTTAGAAGAGGTATCTAAGGATTTTAACGGAATGAGGTATACACCATAATTATTATCCTCCTTGAATGGGTCCCTGTCATTTTTGATACACAAAAGTATGTTTCTAATACGTATACCAAAATCTAATTGTTTGTTGCCGCAGCTTATCTTCAGGATGTTAACTTTTCCAGGATTGCAGTCAATCCAACCGACATAGCCTTTTTGAGTACTTTGATTACAGTGCTTTATTGCTGTGCTTTCTGAGTGCTTTTATTGCTTTCTTAAAAGTGCAGGTTGCAAAGACTCTAGATGAAGGTACTCGTCGGTACATAATAGTAAAAAGCGAATTGAACCCAGAAACTTTGTATTCAAGTATTTAACGAATGGTTGCCTAAAGGAAAATTTTAAACTACTTGCATCTTTATCTTGTGTGTTACTCTGCTCTAAATTCCGTCAACAAAAAGATATGCAAAACAATCCACACATGTGAGCAGGGACACCATATTCTTAAAACTGGTAGCTTGCTACTGGCAAAATGCGAAAAAATGTATTTGTATAATCAAATGTTAAAAAGAATTTCAAATGTTAATAATTTATAAAAATGATTTCAAATATTCAACCGACAACGGTTTTAAAGTGTGCTGGATATAGAAAGTATGGAAAATGTGCTGCATATGTAAACATTAGAACGTATCACTGAGATTCACTTTCAAAACGCCTGTTAATTTTAACATGCATCTGTGGAAGAATTGGCGATTTGGGCTAGGTACAAAAAAATTGAAGTTAAATACTCTACAGTAATATACTATATTTTAGTGGTAATATTCGGAGGTGTAAAAGATGCACGCATATTAAATTGCATTTCTGAGTGTAAAAATGGCAACATCATTTAAAACTGCTGGTATTACTCTGGTGTGTAAAACTTAAGGACGAAGAGGAGAAATTAGCATAACAGCGGAACGAGCAGGCAGAATGGACCGAAAGACAATTCAGGAGATAGACTAGTGTCCGGTACGGTAGGGCATGGCATATATGCAGAATGACGTGGGGGGGATGTCGGAAATGTATAAATTACACGGGCGTTGTACGCTCAGCAATTCGGTGAAAGCTATTGCACGTGTACATCGGTTTGAACTAAGTCGAGCTGCTGCCACCGTGTGATATGGCCATCATGCAATCCAGTAGACGACATCTGGATGATTTTACCGAAGATCGCGTCATTGGGAAGTTGGAAGAAAGTAGAAGTGTGACTGGTGTGGCCGACGAGTTTGGGATCGCTCACAGCATCGTTTCACGAGCGTGGAGAGCATTTCAAACGACAGGAACAGCTCTCTGAGAGTTTGGCAGTGGTCGTCCACTAGCAACCACGGCGGTGGACGACCGGTATATTGTCTTACAGGCGAGAAGAGACAGACGGCATACAGCGAGAGAAATCGCAAGGCACATGCAACAGACAACTGGACGTCCGTTATCGCGTTTTACCATGGTTAGGAGGCTGCACAAAGATGGTCTATTTGCACGACGACCAGTACGATGTGTGCCATTAACGCCTGCTCATCGGAGACGGCGGTTTCTGTGGTGCCAGGAACACAAGAACTGGATACATCAGCAATGGGGTCGAGTTCTTTTTACGGATGAGAGCCGATTTAGTATGACGAGCGATTCTGGACGTATACACATCTGTAGAGAGCAAGGAACACGCAATCATATCTCCAACATCATCGAAAGAGACAGGTTTGGAGGCGGCGGTGTTCTCGTTTCAGGCGATATCATGCTTATTAGCCGTACTGACCTCCACATCTTCCAAGGAGGTTCAGTCATTGGTGTCCGCTATTGTACCGAGGTTGCCCTGCCTCCCGTGCGTCTGTTTAGATGTGCTGTGGGTCCTGAGTTCCTCTTCATGGACGACAACGCTACACCTCATCTTACAGTGTCTGTCGCAGAGCTGTTGGAGAGTGAAGATATTCAACGCATGAATTAGTCCGCATGGTCCACGGACCTAAATCCAATCGAACACGTGTGGGACCTTATCGGGAGATGCTTGGCAGCATGTCACCAGCCGCCAGCAACGATTCCGCAGCTGCGATTGACGCTGCAAGAGAAATGGGCCGCGATGCCTCTACAGCTCCTTGACAATTTCGTCCTCAGCATGGACCGACGTTGTAAATCCTACAACGCAGTCAGGGGTGATCATATCCCCTGCTAAAGACTGGATTTTTCTTGGCAGCCGTCAATCAGATGGACGCTTTTGTCTTCTGTCCAGTTGTGCTCGAAGCTACCTTTTCAATAAAGTGACTTTGTATCCTTTGGATTCCTTGTTTGGACGGTTTTGCTCACTTCTCCCATATTCTTACATCTTGGGGATCTTATGGTAGGATTTGAGTCGATGTAGAGCACTTCTGCACGACGTTACATTTGAAAAACCGTCTCGTTCTTAATTTTTGCACGTCAGTGTAATTTAAATCTTGCTGGATGCGCAACCGATCACGGTTTTTAAGTTTAAATAATGTAATGGTTTTAACGTAATGGTGTAAATAATGTAATGGTTTTAAAGTATGTGTAATAATGTAATGGTTTTAAAGTAATGGTGTAAATAATGTAATGGTTTTAAAGTATGTGTAATAATGTAATGGTTTTAAAATATGTATAATAATGTGATGGTTTTAAAGTTTAAAGTACAGGTTAGGACAAGCAAATTATTATATCAGCCAAAACGATCATCCCGTTCCAGACACCGCCCTCTGAACTCTCCGATATTGGGTATAAAGAGCCAGATCAAACGACATGTTGTAATCAGAGAAGAGCCGACATTGAGTCGAAAGAGTTTTTCTTGTATTATTTTGCCGTTTTGATGAAGAAGGTTGAGTTTTGGATATCTGACGAACTTTAGGAGAAGAGGGATTTTTGAATGAACAAAGCCGGATTTTCCTATTACCAAATTGGCACTCGTACCGGACGAAACGACAGTAAAGTGATACGAACCTGTTGTCAATGGACAGATGAGGACCTGGTGCACAGAGATACTAAAATGTACCACAAATTCACACGACTTCCCTGGATGATAGAAAATCGTACCGTTTGTCATTGACCGATGACACAACGACATCCACGTGGTAAGCGAGGCAGCGGAGCATTGTTACATTTTCGTTCAGCACATTTCAACGTCTTCGGCTTATTGAGGACTGGTTGCCAGCAGCCCATTTCTGTGCATTTATTTGACCCTCAACCACAGACGCCTCAGGCTGAAATGGGTTCTCGAACAGAGACATCAGTACCTGATTGGTAACAGCTCGTGTTTTGCGACGAGTCCCTGAACACGAAGAAGTATTACAGAAAATCGTCTGTGGATTTCGGAACTAGGACGACTAATCTTTATAGCATGATTAGTCACGACCGAGACCCACTCTGCTGGCTATCCGCTATAGGGTATACAGTGTTCCTCTACAGTCAACGGATCATACTACTCTTAAAAAGCTGTATCTGGGCTCTACCTTTGTGAACTTATCTACGAGGATGGCTGAACATGAGAACTCTATTAGATCATCCAAGTCAGCATCTGCTTTGTCCAGAACAGTACAAATTGGTGGATTCTACCCAAACTGGCATAACGTTTGCATTATGGGCGCCACGAATAATGGACAAACTCCTTTCCTACTTGAAGCATTATGGACTACCTGTTTCGGACTGCTCTGTTGCAACGACGAACTGCCCTACAATTTACCTACCGTAAGGAAACGCCTTGTGGACCTGCTACCGCCTTCAATCCTACGATGAGTAATTGAACCCTGCTAATTGGTTTATTTACTGATTAAGCTATTGTTTCTTTGCGACATTCTCTGACAACATGTATGGTGTAAGGGAGGAGGGCCCTTGTATATTATATTTTTATATTGACATTTGTGTTAGCTTACGTTCGGGTGTTGAGGCCTGATGAAGTGGTCGTTACTACCGTGAAAGATCTTGCCATTTTAATCCTTGTACTTAGTTTTTAGTCTGTAAGTCAAGTTTTTAATTGAAGTGTGAGACTAAGTGTTGATCATGCTCAGACAGTTGTTTTTTAGATCCAACGTATTTGTTTTTTGTGATTATGATCAGCAAGAATATTTTCTACTACTTACATTAAGAACTGCTTTTATTGATTGATATCAGCATGTGAAATTAATCCTGATAATATAAAATCCACTTGGGTAACTTTTCAAAGGAAACACACGAACGGCATAAATTTAAAATCCGAGGAACGTAAATGATTATCAACCTATGTGGCTATTGAAGTGAGAACATATTCCTAGCAATATTAAAGCCATCAATGCTCATACCAAAGTGTTTTGTGTGAGATAAAATGATTCTCTCTAGATTTGTTACTAGTTGATAGAAATTTCAAATATTGCATCAGTTTTACATCAGATTCAACATAAAGGACTGAAAAAAGAAAATTTTTACTGCCTATATCAACGGGTGAGCGAATTCTGTTAATTCTCCTTTCCACATTTAATGAGAACTGAAATAAGATATCTGCATTTAGCATTCCGTGAGCTGTCGCCTTCCAAATTAGGAGCATGATCACAAAATATCTTCAAACAGAACCATGCGTTCATTTCTAAATTTTAATTACTCTCTATGAATATTTTTATTTACTGCCTCCGCAAAAAACGTCATTGCTTTAGAATCATCGATAGATGTGTCCAGAATGTAAAACGAAATATCTTCAATGAACTATAATTCCGACATTTTCAAAAAACATGCATGTTTTAACTGAGGTGCCTTCATGGTGGATATTATAAACACTGGCTAATGGTTCTTTATAACTGTCACAGTTTAACTCTCGGTGAAGTTTTACTTCAGGACGTTGAACCCATTTCATAAATTGTAATTATTATTTCTATGATTGAAATGGCCTAATTACAGTTTTATTAACACAGTGAATGGTTTTGTGTCCTTCTAAAAATCTAAAGGTTGTCAGTTCACGTAATTTGATGCAAATGCATGCAACATACTTACAATCTTACGTACTGAAATGAGAATGCAGGGCAAAAACTGTTGGTATATATATATTTTTACAGTCGTCCTAGCTTAAGCCACAAGAATTTTAAGAGACATGTTTAGTACAAGCAAGAAATTAAATTTTGTTCCGTATATTTGCTGGCACATCAGTTGATCATGCGATTTAAGAAATACTTAAGTTTAATATTTGAAAAGTTTCATATATATATGTAAGAAGTAAAGCAACATTTTCATCAGGCCAGTATGGTTACTTAGCTTGCGCCAATTAGTTGGCATCCATTGTTTTTAGAATAAGTAAGAACTAGCAGTTCTTTTGTATTGCAATTATGTTTTCACTGAATCGAGGATTAAGGATGTTTATCCCTTTCTGGAGCAGAGTTACTGCACCCCGTCTGAAAATAAGGGCAAAGAGCGCGAGTGCTACAAAGCCACTAGTGTCTGGCGGAAATTACAGGATTCCCCAAGCATCTTCAAGACGCTGGGATCGTGACGTTTCAAAACTAGCGTCTGGTGACAGGTTTGGGATCATATATCTGATGCAAGTAATTGGCGTCAACGTCTCAAATATGGGTGGTGCTACAGATTTTCACCAGATCAGATCAGATAATATTGATCCGGCCGCTGGCACCAATTTATCTGAACGTGCCGAGCGATATAATTTATAATAACTCGTCACTAATTGATACGAGCGTTTATTCGCTGCCACCATTTGATACAAAATTTTGCCGTGGTCGTGGGTTGTTATATCCCACCATTGACCAACAAATTGATACAAAAACGAGACGTGAAGGTTCTTTTAATTTGGGAGCTGGTATAAATGGGCGAGAACGTGATGCTTACTGAAGCACAGGGAAGTAATACACCGGAGCCTAAAAGAACAGAGTGCAAATAATCAGTTAACACCAATCTATTTAATTAACGGAACATCCGGGCTGCTAGGATGTAAATTCTGTACATTCGGTAGGCATACATAACAAGAAATAGGAGGGATTTCCCTAATAATTCAGTCCTTACTCATTTGTAATTATCTCTTGAGAGAATTTCAGTTCACCATAGCGGGAATATTTAAAGTTCTGGATAACCAGTGCACGGCTAAAAAGTTCAGGTGGCAGTCTAGGCATCAGAGAACGGGTTACAACCGCATTTCCAAAATGAGCTATGCAAGCTGACAATCAAAAGTCAGTACTTACGATGTAACGTACCTGCCAGAAGGACGCACACGACATAAAGGCAGATAGGAATCAGAATAAAACGTCAGCGTAGCTTAATTGGTAGAGTGACTTATTCCGGAATGAGGGGACCCGGGTTCGAGCCCCGGCGCGGATAAAAATGACGGAGAAATTTACTTCGTTATAACGAATAGCTGGACGATGTTGGACAATCCATGTATTTATTACACTCTTTCAGTATCACTTACACACACACACACACACGCGCGCCCTCTGTATTAGTAGCAGTAGGTGATGGTTTTTCACCTGTGTGTCACAAAGGGTCTTCATTAATTTGTTGCTTTTCCACTCTTTCTTTCGATGCCGCAGAAAAGGCATTTCTAATCCCTTCCCCAACCGCTCTTGGTAGGGGGAAAGTAACACCCAGCGCTGACTGCTCTTCGCACCGCAGACCGGGGCCAGTAGAATGGTCAAGGGTAGCTCTCTTTTACCCCGCGGATAGAGATACGTAGTTTGCTGGGAGCGAGGACCCGTTGACGCTTTCCCAGTGGTCGGCGACCTCTACTGTTCCTAGTCGGAGAAGGGGTGTTTTCGAGAGGGTGGTTTACTGGCAGTGTAGTTAATGATTCGTTTTAAGCATGCTTTCTCTATTTGGCATTTTTTGTGGTGGTCTTACCCAGCCGCCTAATTATTGTTAAGCTCTCCCTTTTTCATCGTACTAGGCGGCTTACCGCTGCGCTAGAAGTACCGTGGCAGTCTTAGATAAGAGTCGGACTTCAGGTTTCGTACCTAAAGGGCTAGCTACGTCTGACAACTGCGTAGAGCCGTACAGCGTACTCTCCCCATAGCAATCTCTCTGCGCGGCTTACAACTGCGTTCCGAGATGATTCCTGGGTGTATTTTTCCGTCTGTCTTCCTGCCAGCGTACCGAGATCAGCACTGTTTTCTTCCTTTCCTACTTTTTGCCATTCCTTGTCACGTGGGCCTCATCTGTTTCTCTTCACTCAACACTTGAGGTTTCTCCTGTGCCTCTCCCACGAAGCGTCGTCGCCTCTTGCCCCTCAAAATCATAATTTTTCTCGTTCCCTACCGATTTTTGGCACTAATGTCCCACTTGAAATCGTCTTTATGAGCGTCTGAGTGCTTCTCAATTGCCGTCTGGTTTGGTACCATGATACTCACAGACCCCCAGAGACGATCCACTAATTCCCTTGTTTTCACTCAGACAAAGAGAATTACCAGACTTCCCTAATTAAAATAAGTTAATTTCCCAATTAATTTGCAATAGGCCAAATATTTAATTTAATTATTAACATAATTTAGTAACGCCTATTAAGACCGTCCCACCTTTTTAATAGTGATTAATTTAGACCCAATTTTCGCATCAATATATAACAACTTTGAACATTAATCCAGGATGCATACCATTGATAATGGCCGAAAGTCAGTCGTGCCGAAACATGTCCGGTGGTTTATGTGGAGTCGTGTGCGTGTTGCATAGTTTGTCTGGCATTGTTCAATAGTTGACGAAAATTTTATTTGAGGTCTGTTTGTAATGTCATTGATTATGTACATTCCTTCTTTTAAATATTGACGATACCTGTTGCGGGTAAAGGTTTCTAATTGCATTGTATATAATTCTTTCACACTCTCTTTGTATGATATCCATAGTCGTGTTTTATTTGAAATTAAACATTGGTCGCAAATTTCAATTGGGCCTATTTGCAATACGATGATTCTACGTGGCTAATGGCACGATAGATACATATATTTTATTTCAAGATACAAGATGAAGTTTACTAATTTGGAATACCGATACAAGGTGAGTCCTTGATGATATAATAATTGAAACTTATAATAATATTCCTAGTCATATGATATACAAATGCCAAGATGATTTTGCTGCAAATATGCACACAACGCATAGAACGTATATATCGTGTGAAACAGTAGTGGGTATAGTTTATAGCTATTATTCTATTATATCATCATCATCATCATTGTCAACCATTATCAATCCACTGCTGGACGAAGGTCTCCCCAAGTTTCCTCCACAACGGTCTGTCTTGTGCCAGTCTCCTCCATGTCACTCCCTACCACGTATTTTTATTTTTGGTTATTTTACTAACCAAAATCAATTATTTTATGTACAACTGGAAAATATAGATATCGTGACCCTCTGGTATGACCTCGTGATTGATAACCTTCGATTACATGAGTCATGGATTTGCGACATGCTGTTGCTATTACAAAGGTCTTCAAGAAATTTCGTATTAAATTGGCTAGAGGTCGAGCACCTCGAGTTTCTTACAACATGTAAAACCAACAATGTGTTTCCTAAATTCCTACAAGTTAACACCAAACCTAACAATTATTACGACAAGGAAATCAGCAAAATATGTGAAGTTAAACGACTAAGATCCACAATACGAGATAAAAGGAAGTCCATAGACTACCTAAGTAGAAAATGTTTTGAAAAATATTCTGAATGCACAAAGTACATGGAACATAATATTATCAGAATAGAGATGATAAGAATCTTCGCCACTATCGATAGACTGCGTACTACATGTAAAACTAAAGATTTTTATAAAATAGAAAGTTTAGTTGGCTTTAAATATCAATATAGTATCAACAAGTAGAATAATGAACCAAATGTAATGTTCACCAACTATTCAAGCGAACAAATTACGACATGGCAGGAAAAGGCTTTAAACAAAGGTATAAAATTTGCATATGCTGCTTCCGTGCCAAAATTAGAAAACATCTTGCCTCAGATTGAAGATATTATATGCAGAATTCCTAAAAAGAAACAAGATGCTACTCGTTTTAAAATGGGAAGATGTATTAATCATATGAAAAAGAATTTACCTGACACTCGACTTAAGTACGAAAGACAAGCCTTGCTGGAACTACGAAATAACCCTGGCGTTAAGTGTATGTTAGCCGATAAACATAAACATTTCATAATTCTGGACCAAGCTGATCGTAATAAAAAAATGAAAGATGCTATTGATGATTTAAAGGCCACCCCTGTAAATAATGATCCTACGTATAATATTTTGCGTAGAATGGCACATATAAAGAACCATATGTCACTTCCAGATGATGTTAAAAAGAATGCGTACCCTCTCGTTGCTACATCTGTGCCTCACATGTTCGGCAAGCTAAAAACCCACAAATGTGATAGGCCAATTAGACCCATTGTTAACAAAAATAAAGCCCCAACAATCAAATTAGAAAAAAGTCTTTATAACTACTTAAAAGTATATTATTGTAATCATAAATATACAGTGAATAATTCAACCGAAGTAATCGACAAGATTAAAGCTATTGACGGTGCCAAATATTTGATGTGCAGTATGGATGTCATCTCATTGTACCCAAACACTTCCACAATGGATGCTATTAACCTCATTGAAAAAAGATTAGAAGAAGAAAATATCGAATTTGCGAAAATTGAAAGCATTGTATGTGCACTCAAGCTTATAACAGAAAATAATGACTTCACTTACCATGATACAATTTATAGACAAACATATGGCGCACCAATGGGATCACCAATATCTGGTCTGCTTGCGGAGGTTATTATGCAAGACATAGAAAAGAAAATATTCAATTACAGATCTATTAGTAACTTACCTATACTATATTTACGATATGTTGATGATGTATTGATCTTCTGGCCAAACTCAGAAAATGATATGGAGATCTTCATAAACAACTTCAATAGTATGTACGCTACAATTCAAGTAACGTAAGAAAAAAAAATTGACAACAAACTGAACTTTCTTGACATTTCTTTATTTAGGCATCAAAATAAAATTGAATTTAGGGTATATCGAAAACCTACTAACATTACTGCTATAATTCCCAAAGAATCCTGTCACCCATGGAAATATAAAATTTCAGCTTTTAGATCATTCATAAATAGAGCTATAACACATTCATCAACGAAAATTGCACTTATTAGGGAAATAAAATGGATTAAAGACACTGCTAAATGTTTTGGATATCCTGTTGGCCTGATAGATTCATTATATCGCAAAATAAGAAGAGCTGGTATGCAGAGGCACAACAATTGATTAACAAAAAGAAATACGTTATTTTACGGAAGTGTTCCGTATTTGCCTCCACTGAGCAGTATTATAAGAAAAGAATGCCAGAATTACAATATTGAAATTGCTGAAATAGTTACTGATAATTCTAAATTACTGGCAAATAGTGGTGGCAATAAAAATCCACTAAATAAGGCAGGTGTATACATGATTCCTACAATAGACCCAAAGGAAAATGATTCTCTTGTGCGTTTTCCTCCAGCGTTTTTCCACAATAAAAGAAAATCCTTGGAGTTTAAATGTTTTAATATTTGTACATTAGCAGTTAATAAATTTTTAATTCTATAAATTTTGTAGCACGGCAAGACTTGGTATTTTCTCTTGCAAAAAAAACAATGAAAACCTCTTTATTTTTAAACACATATTT
This sequence comes from Macrothele yani, assembly GCA_039090855.1. Taxonomy (NCBI): domain Eukaryota; kingdom Metazoa; phylum Arthropoda; class Arachnida; order Araneae; family Macrothelidae; genus Macrothele; species Macrothele yani. Next base: position 109,849,897 of record CM077034.1, on the reverse strand, counting down.
ATCTCTGTAAAAAGCGTGCGTTTGTTACCCAATTTTTCGTGGGGAAATATTACATAACTCAGGATACTTTATTTACTATAGTTTATGAGTTACATAAATTTCGAAGCCCTGTTTATAATTTTAAAAAAGCGATGTTGTGAAACAGATAAAAATTGGAAATTGTTTTCGTGTGGAAGAAAACGTTCAATTCAATATCTAGATGAAAAAAAGATTGAACATTTTCTTCTGACCCAATGCAATGGATGGATTTTAAAGTAGAGGATAGCTCTGCATTCCGAAATGGAGCACATAAGACCTCCAGGTGGCTGCGAAAGCTAGTAGTGAAACCAGTGTTACTTTTTAGCTGTTGCAACCCAATACATAAACCTAATCCTTCGATATACATGAGATGTTTATATCTTCCTCCTGGGGCAAGAGGTTTTTCTTCAACATTTTTAGTGTAACTTTTTAACATTAAAGCCATATGCAGCTTATTATTATCAACAATGTCTCAGATGAAGAAACTGTTGAAAGTAGTGATTTCTGCACTCGTCCGTCGAGAAAACTACTCTGTTATTTCGCCATGCCTTGAGCTTTAACTTGGCAAGAAATATTTGTGATTCCCTCGTTTAAATAATGGCGGCACAGCACAATCATCATGCATTCTGCGAAAATAGGCAGTAAGATGAGCTTTTATGACGTAGAAATAGGCATGAAACATGCGATTTGGAAACAATAAAATACGCAGTTTTACAATGAATTTAAGAACTTTATTTGCAATATAAAAATGGCAAAATGCAATAAAAATATAAATAAAAAACATATTCCACTCTGTTGTACTAAGAACTTTTTCGATACCATCTGGATAGTCTGTGTTACATCGCATAAACTTCCAGATGTTAAACTAATTCTCGTTGTCAAACATTCCATTATGTGGCCATTATATCTCAAATCATGATTTTTTTACGGAATAAACGAATTATTTAAATTGGGTATGGAATTATAAAACTCTAGGTGAAAGCCCGTCTACAATGACTGGGAAAAGTAAGATATTTAGAGTAATTATTTAATAACCAGGTATTTTCCATTTTTTTGTATATTTAAAATTGCACAATTGCAAATGTTATGGTAGTTCATGCACGGAAGAATAGACAGTATTTTTGCTTTTAATTTTTTCTCACTTTTTCGTTTCTCCAACAGATATAAATAAAGAGCACCTGATTATATTCTGAGATAAAAATTTAGTTCCATTCTGAGAATTTCGTGGTTTCAGTAAAATGAAAATCCAGAAATTATAATTATTTAGCATAAGCATGAAACAATAATAAACTGTAACTTACTGTATTGTAAAAATTTCTGAACTTTAATGAGAAAAGAAAAAGGTTTACACTCTAAACTACTGAATTTATGTCGCAAAGGGAACCTAAAATTTAAATTACGCACGATAGGATTCTGAATGAAAAATTATGTATGTCGTTTATGAATGACAAAGTCGAACTAAAATTCACGAGGAAATGTTTTCCTATTTCTAAAGTGTTGCTTTTCTGAAGAGTTGCTACTCAGACCATCTTCGTAAAGGCAACAATCGAATGTAATTGCACTACGTTAAAAATTTGTTCCAATATCTTCAAAGAAGTGCCTGGAGGACAACGCCTTTACAAGTAATAATCCACTGATATACATCAAGGGTTAGAAGTGGTTGAGAGGAAGGCCGGCTATCGGGTTACGCAACAAGGACACGCTTTCCAGTGCAACAAAGCGGAATTTCTCTCCTATAAGGAAGGGAGACTCACCCTGACGTCGTGAGGGTAGATGTGTTCTTTAGCGCACTAAATTGTTTAGTCGGAAAACTTTCACTGTGTGTAGAAAGCGCGATGTACAATTTTTTAAGCATGCAAAATAATGGGGAAAGGTGCAGAAATACAGTTATTTAAGAGAACGTGAAAGAAATTTACCGAAGTATTTACCTGCGAGTACGATGGTGTGAAGCAGTTGGTGCGGGACTCTTAAGCGTTGCTAATGGCGACGACCTGAAGCTTCCGTGCTGAGCATGAGTTCGTAGTGAATGCGCGGAGGAATACAATAGGAGTGGGGTGTATTTCCCGGAAGAGTGTTGTGCGTGCTGTAAACCTGCGCAAGTGGAAGTAGTTCAAATTGTTTTATTAATTACTGAGAAAGAAATGTGCTAAATGATGTAATTATTAGTTTCACAATGTCTCCGAATAGAAACAAATTAAGCAATGTAAATGTTTTCGCGTACGGCAGAAACTTTAGGTTATGGTTTCGAAGATGTACAAGGGTAGTTGAATTCTTCAACCACTTCCTTTGCAGTTGTGCTCTTTATCCGCACTTCGTAGCTAAATTTTTTTCGCCCTAAAACAGATATTTTTTGAAAATAAAGGAGTTTGTTCATTTCATAAATCGTAGTGCGGGAAGGAGGCCAAGAGCTTCTTGTCGTATTGTGCCGGATAAAGAAATTTTAATCCCTGCCGAAATCCAAAATGAAGTACGGAGATTTACGACTTTGGAAAGAGCCACTAACACTGTTGAAAAAACTACTAACACCGATTACAATGCTGCGTAAAGCCGACCTCTTTCCTTCAGCGCATTATTACAAGACACTTCTATGACTACGTACTGCTCAACAACTTCCTGCCTTCCGCCTGTTACTTTTCTTTCTCAACGAAGCTTCTATTCATTGGACTATACCGTCACGCCTTCACCGGTCCATCGTCTTAGGCCCACTGCACATACTCTTCCAAACCATCGTACTCGCAGGTAAACACTTCTGGGAAATTATTTCCTGTTCTCCACAAGTACTATATTTTTCCACCTTTCCCCATTATTTTGCATGCTTAAAAACTTTCACGTCGCACTTTCCCAACACCGTTCAATTTTTCCGACGAAATAATTTAGGAAGCTAAAGTACACATTTGCCGTCGTGAGAGTTCGACGGGAAATCTCCTCAGTACGAGGAAGATTATTCAGTGTCCGGAAGCTAGGTATCTTCGGACCAGCAGATCTACCGGAGGTTATTTTCATAACCTATTCAAATTTTTGTTGTGTTTTGCGGAAAACTAATCACTGGCACCCTCTGTGCTTTACTCGGAGATCACAACTGAACTAGCTAAAGGACCCCTGAAACTCAGCGTTGACGACAGTCCTACTGCACGCGGTAAAAATCTACATGAGGATTGTAGGGAACTACGAAACTGTCGGAAGTAGAAATAGAAGAATCCAGCGGATCCCGACACTGGTTTTTGCAAAACTTTACGTCTGTCACCAGTATTCAAATTACCAGCGTGTTCCATCACGGTATCCTTTCTGCCTCCTTGAACCATATGGGATAGCTTTGACTCATACCTAGAATAGGTGAGCGGCGGACCAACCCTTACTTTTCGGCGGCTTGAACCATACATGATAGCTTTGACTGATACCTAGAATAGGTGAGCAGCTAACTAACCCTTACATTCCGGCGGCTTGAACAATACGGGATAGCTTTGACTCATACCTAGAATAGGTGAGCAGCGGACTAACCCTTACTTTACGGCGGCTTATGTTTTTCCCTACTCGGAATAATTTTGCAAAGTACTATCCGCAGCTGACGATGAGCATCTCACAAGCGTTGCCTTCTCGGAAATGCAATGAACCAGTCGTCTGGTCACCACATTTTCGTTTTTGGGTAACTCGCTGAAGTCCCCGGCATACGCCATCAGAAAAATAGAACTATATGATTTACAGAGCTATGTTTCTGGTGTTTTTTTAATGTTTTTACGAATTTTATATTCGCAGGCGTTTAACTGCATTTGCTTCGTTATTCATAAAAACGCAATGGTCATAATATTTCAGTTTTTCTGTGTATCTCTACAATTAAAAAAAGTATTGTGGTTTGTTTAATTGGATAAATATTTGGTACTTCCACACTTAAATAAATATCTTTACGCAATATTTCTTTCAAAAAGAACCATATATTCAAAGATAAATCCTACTTCTTCAGTTTTTGGACAGCCCGAATGTAAATTCAGGAACGTTTGCAAAATAAACTAATTATGAAACTTTAATTAAAAATTACAAAAGTTTCTAAAAAACTTTAACTAAAAATTTGAATGGTTATGTTTTTGGTACTTCTACACTTCAATAAAAAAATTATGGCGTATTTCTTTCAAAAAAAAAATATATATATATATATTCTAAAATTTGTTCCTAATTTTACAGTTTATAGACAACCCGAATGTAAGTCTTGGAACGTTTATAAAAAAATCTTTTCAGTACAAGATGTTCATCTGTGTTCATAAAAGATGCATCAAAGAGCGTGGCCCCGTAAGATATTTTATTTTAGTTCTTGATCTAGGGTGCACACCCACGGCTGTAAGTAGTCCCTAAAGTAGGTACACTATCCGCAGCTGACGTTGAGCATCTCACAAGCGTTGCCTTCTCGGAAATGCAATGAACCAATGGTCTGGTCATCACAGACGACGATCACTGAAAAGGATGAATGACAGGGGCAGACCTTGACCGTCTGGAAATATGTCAGATACTCACTGAGTCGCTATTGCAACCTTCCGCGATTGCCCATGGCAACATGAGTCTCTTCCAAAAGCAGAGTTTTACGATACACTCATTTATAAGACAATTGATATCGCAGAACGAATAATTATGATTTTGCAAGACACATCGCAGAACCAAAGTATTGCGACCAACGCGACTTTAGTCAAATCGAAGCAACTGCAGGAAAATACCGGCGCGTGTATAAGTCATGATACACTACTGAAAAGAACTGTTACAGAGCTCTGCTGATCAGTGTTACTTTTGGTCTTCAGTGAGGAAATGCACCTGACTTAAGTGAATTTGACAAATGCCTAATTTTAATGGCCTGAAGATTGGTCAGAGGATATATATCGAAACAACTGCAGGAAAATGTCGGCTCGTGTGTAAGTCATTATACACTACTAAAAAGAACTGTTACAGAGCTCTGCTGATCAGTGTTACTTTTGTTCTTCAGTGAGGAAATGCACCTGACTTAAGTGAATTTGACAAAAGCCTAATTGTATTGGCCTAAAGATTGGGTGAGAGGATATCCCAGAAGGCAAGGAAGGTGTGTGAGGTGCCTAGAATAATCCGCAGTTATTACTTTGGAGAAATAGGCCGAAGTGCAAAAAGCCAGGGACTGCCGATGGGGTGTGTAGACAATCGTTCAATACAGCCTACAAAGGGATTTCTAACCAATTTGGAAATAAATAAATCTAATTTTCCAACATAAAAATAAGCAAGAAATTCTTACTACGGAGTCAATTTCTTTCGAAAGATGGTCTGACAACAAGAGCTATCACAACCATATTCCCATAAACCTCTGAAAGACCTTGATGCATCTACTAAAAGAACAAAAAGAAAATCGTAATGATCACAAAAATGGATAAACAAGGAAAGTACTCATCACTTAGAGTTTAACAACATCAAAATAAAAAAGATATTTTGACCTAACGACTGATCACAACACTAATAAAATGACCTAGTAACCAAACTCAAAATAAAATATATAATACATGAAACGCCCAAAAAATACAAAACAGGAGATGAACTGCGTCACGTAAACCCCTGATATCGCTAATCAGCGCAACAAAAGTGATGCTGACTAAAATGCTTGGGTGCTGCGATATCGACGCGGAAATGTGTCACACCGATTGGCTCGTCTAGTTTGCTGTCCAGCTGTCCGTTGCGAAGGCTACCCGTAACAGCGAGCCATCGTCGTCACCGCTTGGCGTGGTGTCGTTTAAGAGCTGCATGGGGTGTCGAATAGTACCATGTGGTGTTCAGCGGCGAATCACGGTTCTCTCTCACCATGGATGCTCGCCGTGTGAGACTGTTAAGGCGACGTGTGCAGCGGGCGGATTCCTCCGTCATTATCTAACGTCACTCGGCCCGAAAACCTGTTGTATAGTATTATCAGCCAAAACAGCCGCTCACTGATGGTACGAATTAAGGGCCAATTAAAGGCACGCCGCTATGTTGACAACATGCTGCGTCCCGTGGCACTACCGTATCTGCAAAGCCTTCCAAATGCCGTTTTTTAACAAGTCACCGCCCGGCCGCATGCCGTTCGTATCAGCCTGAATGCTTTAGATGGTGTGCGGATGCTTCCGTGGCCATCATGATCCCTTGACGTCTCGCCCACGGAGCATTTGTGGGTCACGATTGGACGTCGTTTGTGTAGGCTCCCACCCCCGCGGAATGAAGATAAACTGTGGATCGGGTTAAAAACCATATGGTTAACGATACCCCAGAATTCTATTCGAACTTTCGATGCCTTGATGCCACGTCTGTCTCAACTCTGTATCGAAAACCACGGGGGCCACACTCCTTACCTTTTATCCTGTATATTCGGCCGCTGAAGCCTAGTCTGTATGTAAAAATTAAATCATTTGTTCAAGACCTACCTTGCTATCTGTGTGTGCAGTTTGGTCTGTTTTCGAGGATACAAATATATATTTGTTGTACTGGCAAATAATAAATTCTACCACGAAATTTTCCTTATTACGAAATACTTTGAAAGAAAATGGCGTTAGATTCGAATAGCATCGGTTTTTCTCAGCAACTTTTAGGGGAGCCTACACCGTAACGTGGAGAACTTCCTATTATCAAATATAATTTAATCCACGTTTCTCTAATCTTCTTTTTTAAACATAGATATAAGGCTTCTTGAATTGGAAGAGGAATTACAAAGGATCAAGTGGGACATCGTGGGGCTAAGTGAGGTAAGGAGAAAAGGAGAAGATCTCATCGAACTGAAAAGTGGACATCTCTTCTACTATCGTGGGACAGATACTGGCAGAACTAGTGGTGTTGGATTTATAATAAACAAGAAACTGAAGGATAAAGTTGTAGAAGTTGAAAGTTCCTCTGACAGAGCTGCACGACTTGTTATCCAACTCTCGAAAAGATACCAGGCTCAGATTATTCAAACTTATGCACCCACCACAAGTCATCCTGAAGAAGAAATTGAAGAATTTTATGAGGAAATTTGTCATCTAAATAATAAAGGTAAGCAGCACTTGAAAATAATTATGGGAGATTTCAATGCAAAAATAGGGCAACGGCAACAGAATGAAACTTCAGTAGGTAAATTCGGTCACGGCAACAGAAACCAGCGTGGAAATACTCTCGTTGAGTTTGCAGAGGCAGAAGGGTTTTTCATCTTGAACTCCTTCTTCGAGAAAAAGCCACACAGGAAATGGACATGGAGACATCCAAATGGGACGACAAATGAAATTGATTTTATTATGTGTAACAAAAAATTCGTCATAGAAGACTGCAGTGTGCTAAACAAGTTCAACACAGGTAGTGACCATAGATTGGTGAGATGTAAGATGCACCTCAACGCTAAACTTGAACGTGGCAAGCTCATAAGACAAACAAAGTCTATTGACATAACCAACCTCAAAAAACACCATAATACCTTCAAGTTAGAACTGAAGAACAGGTTCTCTGCTTTAGAAGGCCTAACATCGGAAGAAGTGGACATCTCTGAAGTTAACAGAAAAGTAACCAAAGCTCTTATGGAAACAGCAACAAAATTAGCTGGGTCTAAGAACAAGTTGCATGTGAACAAATTATCAGGAAAAACCAAAATGTTGATGCAAAAAAGAAGAGAGATGAGGACAACTAAAGAAGATGTGACTTCCAAAGTGGAATATATAGAGCTATGCAAGACAGTAAGAAAAAGTATCACTGAAGACGTAAGGAAATTCAACTGTGAACTAGTGAGGAAAGCAATTGAAAACAACCAAAGCCTAAAGATAGCAAAGGGACATCTCAGTAAGGGAAGAAAACAGATTATGGCACTGAGAAAAAGAAGATGGTTCTGTAACAAGAAATAGAGGCGAAATTTTGACAAGAGTGAAAGATTTCTACTCCAAATTATATGAAAGGGATGATATATGCACTCCAGACATCATGAAAGATACCAGTACCAGAGTTCCTCCAGTCCTTCCAGCAGAAGTTGCACATGCAATCAAGAACATGAAGCGAGGAAAAGCTCCAGGAGAAGATGGAATTACTGTAGACATCATACAAGAAGCAAGTGGAGAAATCGAAACAGTACTCGCCCAAATTTTCACTCGATGCCTTAATGAAGGAAAGATTCCTGAGGATTGGAACACCGCTACAATGATCCTGCTACATAAGAAAGGTGACATTGAGGATCTCGGAAACTACAGACCTATCAGCCTCCTATCAGTAGTTTATAAAATCTTCACTAAAGTTCTTTCACACCGCTTGAAGGTAACACTGGACATGGCTCAACCGAGAGAACAAGCTGGATTCAGGAGTGGCTACAGCACAATAGATCATATCCACGTGCTGAGAGAACTAATTGAAAGAGCGAGGGAATATGAACTTCCATTGTGCATGGCTTTTATCGATTATGAAAAAGCCTTTGATTCGGTGAAACCATCAGCAGTTACAATGGCTCTGAAAACCTGCGGTATTGAAGATGCATACATTAATATTATTAATAACATCTATGAAAATGCAAGTGCAAAGATTAGGCTGTTTGAAAATACAACACACGTAAAAATTGGAAAGGGAGTGAGACAAGGTGACAACATATCTCCGAAGCTCTTTAATGCCACATTGGAGGGTGTTTTTCAGTCGCTGAGCTGGGAAAACAAGGGGATAAAGATTAATGGAGATTATCTAACCCACCTTCGTTTTGCTGATGACGTAGTCATTTTTGCAACTACCCCATCAGAGCTGCAGAGTATGATCCAGGAACTTGCTGACAAGAGTAAAGAAGTGGGATTAAAAATGAACTTTCAGAAGACAAAGGTGATGTTCCACAAGAAATGAAGATTTATCGATTGATGGAGAAAAGCTGGAGATAACAGACACGTACGTTTATCTTGGACAGCAGATATCAAGTGAGGGTCACATTGATGAAGAAATTAATCGGCGTACAAAACTTGCCTGGAGAGCTTTTGGAAGAAACAGCATAATTTTCAAGAGCAATATGCCATTATGTTTTAAAAGAAAAGTGTTTGATCAATGCATCCTTCCAGTGCTTACGTATGGTGCAGAGACGTGGACCTTAACTAAAAGAGACATACAAAGGCTGCAGACAACTCAAAGAAGCATGGAGAGGTGCATGCTTGGTGTAACCAGGAGAGATAAGAAGAGGAACTCGTGGATCCGAAAAATGACAAGAGTGGAAGACATCATGATCAGAGTTAAATCCCTGAAATGGCAATGGGCTGGACATACTGCCAGAAGGACAGACCATCGATGGACAGCCGAAATTTTAGATTGGATTCCAAGGGACAGGAAAAGACCCAGAAGAAGACCACATGGGAGATGGGTGGATGAAATTGAAAGTATGCAGGGGTGACATGGAGGAGACTGGCACAAGACAGACCGTTGTGGAGGAAACTTGGGGAGACCTTCGTCCAGCAGTGGATTGATAATGGTTGACAATGATGATGATGATGATGATATAGCGCAGATAAATATATGTTAATTTCAAATATGCAAGAAGAAGGCAATAAGTAATGATAGGTGCAACTCCTAATCTTTAATGTATTGAGCAACATCTATCACTATTTAATCAAAGTAATCAAGTACGATAAGAATACAAATTTCTGACTCTTGACGGGTTTCTCAACTTACAATTTTTCAAGATTAACCCTTCGTGTTATTGGTTTAAATCGGAGATTTACAGGGAGGATTTAGAATTGATTCTATCCACAATACCATCAACGATAAGCCGTTGAAAATCATTTATTTTTCCAAATTACCAGAATATCGATGTCGTTACTTGGAATGGGGCTATAAAAGCAATTTGATCAGTAAAAGGCTTGGTATAATACAGAGTAATTCAGAAAGACTCATCCGATTTCAAATTACTGTATTTTATGTGTTTCTAAATATATAGCGATTACATGTACATAGGATAAAGAAAGACATGCCCAAATTTTGGTTATAATGCCTTATAAATGTTGTATGTGACTTCCTTTGGTCACGCGAACTACCTTGCGTTGATAATCGAATTTCTGCCTTACCTGAACAAGGTGTCTGTTGTCAAGGGCTGCAGAATACTATGAATGCGAACTTTAAGTTCATCGAGCGTTGTGCGCAGTGGTTGTATATACACATTATCTTTAACATACCCCAATAAGAAATAATCGCAAGGGATCAGGTTCGGAAACCTTGCAGGCCACCTGTAGAGGGCCTTGTCGTCTTGTCCAGAGCAATCAATCCAGCAGTTACGACAAGACACAGCAAAAGTACGGAGGAGCAGATACACCGGTTACACTGCACCATCGAGCAGTTACATTCGTAAATTCGATGCGTTTATTTTAATTTTAATCTGTAGTACGGTATTATTACCTTGATTTTTACAGAGCTATGGTCTAATGAAATCGGATGAATTATTTTGAATTACCTTGTATACCCACCGGAAATTCTTTCTCTGGTAAGACGTTTATTTACAGGCTTGATCATAATGCACTGCCAACAAGAGAGAGGAGGAGTAGATGGTGTGGTGGGAGACTGTTGGTATTGCACAAGTATCGAAGATTGATTGCTCTGGTTTGTGACAGATAATTTGCGAAAAAAGTGTGAATAGCTATTGCATCTTGGGCAGGATTCTGTGCTCCGGAAGCATCGCAAGTCATCATGTTGCCCCCAGTGTCTAAGGGAAAAACTCAAGCTTTGCATAATTGCCGTAGAAGCACCGTACCAGACAAAAGAAGTGATTACAGAAGAAGAGTGTCGGCAATAAAAAGAAACATCAGGAACAGGATGTATTTGGATTGTAAAATATTAAAGGAAGGATAGTTCAATAGTAAAGAGGGACCGTAGCTTTTTGTATACCGCACTAAATAGGAAACATTACGAAAATAAACTTAGAGATACATTCTTTCGGTCTCTTTGAAGGCAAAATGAAATTCTCAGCCTTTAAGGGATTTTTTCTGTGCATTTGTTTGGCAAGGGGGCTGTGCCGTTCGCTTTCTTCGACGGCATTAATTTCCTCCCCTTGTTAATAGTATTGCTTTGTTTGTTTCTTTCCTTTCGTTCCATATTACGCAAGGTTTCCCTTAGCCGGTCTGACTGACGGTGGTGTTAAGGAGAACAATAGTGTGAGATGCATCATGAATTAGTTTTGTTTAGTTTTTAAAGGGGTCAACTCTGCTAACTGAATTTCACGAGGCGCAACCTGACTCTATTATTGCATGAACAGACAGAGTGTTTCTTTCAGTAATAACTGACTGTTGAGACCATTTTTTTTATAGTTGAATGGGTGAAAATGTTTCGCATGAATTGACTGTAGCAATCAACGCGTATATGACAACCTCTCCTTCAAGGGAGAGGGATACACGGACTTCTGAGGCACTGCTGGATTCACACTTCTTGTAGTGTGTCTCGCTGGGTAGCTTTGTATTTAAGAAAACAAGAAGTAATTTACGTTCTTTAATCTCTAGTATTCAGATTTTAGTTATGTAAGAAAAAGGTATTGTGTGCATAATAGATGCATTAACGCCCTTTTTTCATCAACCAGAATCTGTGTACACCAAGTATGCACCAAGTGTGAACTAAAACGGATATCATCTGCCAAAATTACTTTATTATATACCTGCTTTAACAGAAACCTTTACCTTTCATTCGTAAAACAAAGAAATAGCCTGTTATGGAAAAAACAATAGAAATAGAACACACCTACACACAAAAAAGATTTACAGAACACAATTGCACTACAAAGAATTTGATAGCAATTTGGATTATTTTTTATTTCTCCGAAATTTCGAAAGTGCTTTTCCAGTCAAAGCGTTCATTGAATTTTTCACATGTTTCAAATATAATTTCTACACTATATCCGAAGTGAAATGTAAGAAAGACCAACGATAAGTTGTTAAACAAGTTCTAACATCATGACTGCTTAACAGGCTTTAATGAAATTAAAGCCTGTAAAGTAGTTATGATGTTAAGTAGCCGTATCTTTCACACCAACTTCGTCTGGAACGGTCCATAATATAAAATTAGGGAAAAAATAGCTTCCTAAATTCTTAAGGAACAGCCATTGGCTCCAAAAATGGGTACAATACATATGAGGGAGAATCCTATCTTTCAAATTTATCTGACATTCCGGAAAATAGTTCTTAATTTGTGACACTAACTGTAGAAACCAGAATGTTAGTCTGCTTTGCCACATCTTCTGGTGTTATGCCATTTACACCGGGATAGTGGAATGTATAGACATGAGAGGGAGGTATAACAAACGTAGACTTGCGGATACCGTTCAGCTGATCATCTGCCTTCACAAGAACGTATTTTTCCTTTCGGGAACAATGATATTTCAGCAACAGGCGCAGAGTCTTCGACAGGACCATCAACATTAGAGTGACACAAATAGCCAGGAGAAGAGCCTTGATGTTTGTTGTTTCGAAAAGGCCCTCGTATGAGTCATCTGGGAAAAGATTGTGAAATTGTATGTAGTAACTGCATTCATACATCAGTTATATCAATCGTATACTGGAACATACAATAAGTACTATTACTTGCATTTGAAATTGAAGAAACACGTTTCCAAATACAATTACTGATACTTTCGTAATTATTCTTAAAAGATGAACGGGACCGGAAGGATAAACGACTCTTGATATTTTTTGGATCGTCGTTTGTAAAACAATGTTCGCGCTTATGTGTCATTTTGTCCGTCCGTTCATCTGTCAGAGTATATTATAACTCTGCAACTATTAGTCTGAATAAAAAAAATAAAACATCTTTTGCATTGGGAAGTATGAGATGTGACAATGGTGATCTTTGCATTTCGTTTATTTTTATTCACAGCTTCACCGCTAGATGGCCTAAAAGCAGACGTTATCGATTTCAAAATATATTTTGTTTCATATATTTGTTTCAAAAAGTTTGAAAAAGATTCCTCTTCCTTTCGATACCATTTATATTAAAAACAAATTTAGGTTCAGTCCCTTTTTAAAGTAACACATGTATTTTCTCCTAGAGTGCTTATAGGTGAATTGCGATTCACCCGTTTTCCCCTAGAGTGTTTACAGGTAAACTGAGATTTCCCCGATATCTGGGCTTCTGAAAATGCTCATTAAACGGAAGGCATCGCTCTTTCCACGTTTATAAGTGAGTCGCGGAAAAATTCTAATTGGCGGCTACCGGGAATCGAACCCAGGGTCTTTCAGTTACGCGCCGGACATGCTGAGACTGTACTACTGCAGCCTGGAATTCTCCAGATTTTGTTCCTGAAATGGATACAGCTCTTGATGGGGAATGTTCTGTGTAACATTTGTAATTTTTGGTAAAGAATGATTTGACAACCAGTGACTGTAAGTGTTTATTAGTGCTTCTGATGTACTTACAGCAAAAAATGTTCTTCTGTAAAGTATATAGACAAAAATCTTTCGTGGACGAATATCATTCATTTCGGAAAATCTTTGATAATACCTCCTACTTTAAACAGTTCATAGCTATTCCGCAATGGAGTGTAGATATATGTTTTGTTTTTCTCGATATCTCTGCTTCCAACAGTGTGATTCGAAAAATGCTTTCTTTGCTCAAAAGCGTTTGCAGCGCGACATATTTCTCATTTAATTTTAAGTTTTCCTCAAAGAACATTCTCCTGGAGGACTAAGTTCACGTTTCCATTTACACCAATATCTGGGGAACTAAAAATCCGAATGAAGAAATTATTTTTATGAAAACACGTTGTGTATATTTTCTTCACAAAATATTGCAATTTTTTCCCTCTAGGAAGCGCAAATATTTAATCTGTTTTTCTGAATATCTCCGCTTCTAGATGTGCGATTTAAAAAAAAGGTTTTAACACCGAATACCATTCACTTTAAGCAAAATTTTAGGTAGGTATATGAGGAATTTTATAGTACACTTCTCTTCCGCAAAGTGGTGTCTTTATATTTCTTTTTGCAGTCGTCTCTCCCATTTTAAAGACCGTATTGAGGAATTCCTTTGTTTACTGTACGCCATTCGCTGCGATAAAGAGGTGGAACATAATTCTCTTTAAAATGCGCAGCTTTCACGACAATGTAGTTGTGTCAGAACCTTTTTCTCGCTGTCTCTGCGTCCAGGAGACGTACTTGAAAAGTTCTGTTTTCTTAGCATTGTTTTTGGCAAGAAAAGTGCTTTTCGCCTATTTTCAATGTTTCCAATATGCAAAATTCTTCAGCTAGAAGTCGTGGAGTTATATCTCTTTTTCTTTCTGTACATCTCTTTTTAACTGTTCGATTTAAAAACCTTATTGTCTTTGATATCTTATTTCTACAATGGACAACATTTTTTAACTTTAGTGGGTACTTTCGAGTACAATGTGCTCCATTTGTTAATTTTCGTAACGTAATTTTCAGCTTCTGGTTAAACAACGTTGCTTCTACTATTTCTGTATGTTCTGTAGGTTTTAGAAATCCGGTTGATTTTACATTTCTAACCGTTTCCATTAACTTTTAATATATGTATATCATCTTCATCATCATCAACCCTTATTAATCCACGGCTGGATAAAGGTCTCCCCACGTTTCTTCCACAATTGTCTGTCTGGAGCCTGTCTCCTCCATGTCACTCTAGCATACTTTCGAATTTCACCCATCCATTTCCCATGGGATCTTCTTCTGGGTCTTTTTCTGTCCCTCGCAATTCCGTCTTACATTTCAGTTGTCCATCCGTCGTCTGTTCCTCTGGCAGCATGTTCATCTCATTGCCATTTCAGTAATTTCACTGTAGTGATGATGTCGTCCACTACTCTCATCATTCTTATCTTTCCTGGTTACACTAAGCATGCATCACTCCATGTTTTTTATCAGTTGTTTGTAGTAATTGTATGTCATTTTAGTTAAGGTATGTTATGAATATAAATAGTTATTATATGTCATTTTTAGTTGTCTCTGTTCCATACCTAAGCACAAGCAGGATGCATTGATTATACACTTTTCTTTTAAGACATAATGGCATACTGCTCTTACAAAATGTATTGTTTCTTCCAAAAAGTCTCCATCAAATTTTATACGCCGATTAATTTCTTCATCGATGTGACCCTCACTTGATATCTGCTGCCCGAGATAAATGTAGATATTGATTGTCTCAAGCTTTTCTCCATCAATCGACAAATCTTCGTTTCTTGTAGAAGCATTGTACATCCCTTTTGTCTTCTGGAAGTTCATTTTTATTCCCACTTCTTTATTCTTGTCAACAATTTAATGGATCACACTATGCAGCTCTGAAGGAGTAGTTGCAAACATTGCTACATCATGGGCAAAACGAATGTGATATATATATATATATATATATATATATAACCAACAGAGCAGAAACTACAGCAAATAAAACTATTATTTTTCTTGTTTGGCTTTATTTGGCTTGCGTGTTTTCTTACAAAAATATTTGTTTTCTTTTATTTATATGGCCATGAGCTTGTGTCGTGCTCCATGTAGGAGGGCATTTTGGTCTTTCGTCCTCGTGGTTGTTCGTCGAATTTCGTAGTTGGATGGAATTTTTAAGCAGTTGTACTCTTAAATATGTACTGTGTAAATATTGCAACTTTTATTTTTTATTTTTAAGTACATTTACTAATATTACGTGCTTTTGTCTTATGGCATCCCGTGTTTCGTGGGAACTGTCCGTAAAGTGGCTATTATTTGCTCTTGTGCTCTCTGTTTTTTATTTTCATTTTATTTTTATTTCTTTCCCTTCTTTTGGAAGTTCATTTACACGGGGACTGACACATTTTAATTGCTTTTTTACTTTGGTTCCTTGTTGGGAACTTCCCGCCAATAGCTCTTCACGTGTCGGCCATGTCGTTTGGCTGTGGTTATTTTTTGGAACTTCTGTTTTCAAATTAAATTCTTGTAATAAGTGGTGTTCTAGTCATTCAGTTTTTTATTGTAGTCTTAGAAGTTGGGCAATTTTGGAATTTAAGTGTTCCTCCATAAATTATTTTTTTTGTTTGCAGTTGGTTTTCCCATGTTTCCTGGGTCAAATGTTCTAAGTCTTTTCACAATATTTTTGAGCTATGTGCAAAAGGTTTTTTGTTTTTTGTGGGAGTTGATGAGCATGGGTCGGGTCAGTTATTTATGGATGTAAGCTAAAACCTTTTTTAAAAAAATATATGCTGTTACCGCAATTTGTGGGTGGTTATGTTAATTTTGAATTTTTTGGGGACTTATATTTACATCCATGACTTAGCAGAAACCGATTTTCAACTAGGTGTTTGTGGAAGTGGGTAAATGTAGATTTTTCCTGGTCCTTGGAAAAGCCAAGACTTGGCATTTTCGACACTTTCTGCATCTCGGTTTTATTTTTTCTGCCTGCTTGTTGAACTTTGAGTTTTTTCTTATGTTATTATTTTTTGTTGTAGTTTCTACTCTGTTGGTTGTTTTTTCTGAGAATTCTTCACTGCTGCTTTTGAGCGTTTTGGTATTCAGAATGTAAGGTTGTAAACACATTTTTTTACAAAATTTGGTTTTAGCTCTAGCTTGGTTTAAGTTATATATATTATTAAAATTAATGGAAACGGTAACTAAACGTTTCCATTAACTTAACTCATTTTAAGTTAATGGAAATGGTAATATATATATATATATATATATATATATATATATATGTATTTAAATAATTAAACTTACATATGAATATTTTTCACCCTAAAACATGTTAGGATTATGCCCTTCACTGATAAGAAAGCAGTACAATTTCCAAATAACAGAAACGGAAAAAGGAAATATTAATGCTGTGAATCTTTCCTTTGAATAATTGGAAAACAACTTTGGTGAAAAAAACTTTTGTATTCATTACGGCCACCAATTTTATTTCATCCATATTTTAGCATATCTTTAAAAAACAGCATACTTACTGATACTATCATTATATTCGTTCAACCGAGAATGGAAAAATTATCTCATACCTCATCCAGATTCGCTAAATACAAATGCCGTTGCTACGACTGGCGATTCATGTGAGGTATTAAATTAAATTACTAGGAAACTTGAGACTTCCTGGTCGTTCTGGGTGACGCAGTGGTTAGCTTACTCGGGCGCAAAACTGAAGACACGGGTTCAATTCCCACTCCAGGACGATGAAATTTTCCTTTTAAGATATTATTCTATTTACCATTCTTGTCATAATTAACATCAATAGACAAAATCAGTTTTAAATTGGTATTTTAACATGGTTTATCCAGTATTTCATGATGATCTCTGCACCTATCAATATTATTTGGAAATATCTGGAATTAACGTAGCAAATAAGTGCCCTGTGGTAAGGAAGCAAATAAAAATAGCTCATCTATTTTATGATAACATGCTTACGATATGGGTGTAACATTTTTTCTTTTATAACATGTGCTCTTCGACTCTGACTTCAGTATTGGGAACGACTACATTGCATATAACTGTGTCTAAATTGTGCGACTAACAACAAACATAAATATCTAGAATGTGGACATACGTCATCCTACCATAGCAAGTAATGTAACAAACACAACAGACAAAACCCACTATACGAAGCAACCAAATGCACTTAAAAAAAGTAAAATTGTGTTCGGCGCTGTTGTAATTATGAACACACAAATACATACAAAATATTCCCTTTGTCAAAATTATAATTAGAAACATTACTGCACAAATCGTAAACAACTAAAATTATCTAGCTGTCAAAGCATTCGTCATTGAACAACATAATGTCCAAACCAACTGTTTTAAAACAAATTATTGTTATTTATTTTCAAATATTGCAAGTTTAAAATTTTCAATTTGAAAATTAAACTTTGAAAATCACTACCTTCTGTTAAAATTAAATGATACCTTTGCTTATATTTTTGTAAATACTTGGGGAAGATTTTGACTATCCTTTTTTCTTTAGAGGCCTGATTACATCATAGTTAGAAGATATAGAAAATGTCTTCAGAGTGGCAACACTTTTCTTTTAGCATTGGTGCAAACAAAAGCTATCTAGAAAATGTCTTCAGAGTTGCAACACTTTTCTTTTAGCATTGGTGCAAACAAAAGCTATATAGAAAATGTCTTCAGAGTTGCAACACTTTTCTTTTAGCATTGGTGCAAACAAAAGCTATATAGAAAATGTCTTCAGAGTTGTAACACTTTCTTTTAGCATAAGTACAAACACATATCATATATATTCAAATAATACAAATTGCTGCATTTTTTCAGTTCAGTCCGCATAATATAAAAACTTTCTAAATCAGATTTTTGGAATCTCTTTTGGGGGGGCCAGGGAAGTTTTAACTTCCACCATGAGCAACTCGATGGACTGTAAAATGTCCCCCGTCCCTAATATAGGGCCACTGACTCTAGCTAAGGAGCAAGCCAGTGCCATAAGACAAACACAACATCCATGTCTTATTGGGTTCGAACCCTGTATCGGAGTCCATCGCTTGCACCACTGCTCCACCGTGCTGTTCTACAGACGTAATATTGTCAAACCATTTCAAGCTAGTAAAAGGGTTTTTTTGAATGAAACGGTAGCATTATCAACTATTGAAAAAAAGAAAGAATAACTTCACAGACAAATAAATAAGTATAGTGCCACACACAAAAACACAAATTAATTCAAATGATAAACCTCGTTATTTTAAACATATAGTTCACAGAAACTATTCGTCACTCACCATCGTTATCATTACAAGTCGTGTCCAATCCCTGTGCTGTTCCTGTGTACAAAAGAATAGCCAGGAAAAATCTAAAGAAAATATCCATGATGACCGTTTTTCGATTCAGCTCACACAGATGAGTAACAAACTGATAATGCAGTCGGAATCTCATACACGTCTTGGAGATGCTTCTTTTCGATCGCGTCTGTCTAGCATATGCGTCACACATAACGCAGAGGCACTTGAAAATACGTCAACCAAACAGGAAGTTTCTACATTTTCCCAGAACGCAAATCAGATTGTCAGAATTCATGCTTTGCAGTATAGCTTGTTCAAGAGGAGAAGCACTGGAACTGAAATGTATTAAAATATTGGAGATATCATGAAAGAGAATTTTATGTAATAAAAGTTTGAGGATCCGATCAATTTTTATTATCATTGCACTTAAAACAGAAACTTGCATGTTTCTGGGGTTTGCCAAATTTCAAGTTATTTTTAGTAATTCAGGTATGGTGATCACGGAAATCACATCCGTTTTCTATGTCGCACACATATTTTTCATAATTTCCCATGGAATATTAACTTACGTGTTACAAAAATGAAAAATATTAAAAAGTAATCGGTTATTCGAAAGATTTAAATTTACTAGCTAAAGTAGAAAGCGGTAATTCGAAAATTATACAATAGATGAAACGTTTTCATCCGAAAGTGATACAAAAGATGACGCAAGTATATCAATGATTGTCACATTGTGCGAAATTGCCATTCTAAACACTGTGCTTCAAGCCATAAGAGTGTATTCGCTCATTTAACTGTTGTGTTGTTCTTTATTACTGCGTTAAGGCGTCAAGAGGAGGTGTTAATAGTCTTGATTCATTTTGTTTCATATGTGGTCTTTTTGTGGTGGAAAAAAACAACCTTTGAACGGATTTTCCAAAAAAGGGGTATCACTCGTATTTTGGTATAAAGACCAGGACAGGAAGTATGCAGCACATTACGTCTGTCACACGTGTGTTGAGCAACTGAGAAAATGGATTTAAGGTAAGAACACATTTTTTCCATTTGCTATTACAATGTTATGAGAGGAGCCATTGCGTCATGAGGAATTTATTTTTGCTTAAATACACCAGTAAATGACTACAATTTCAAAATCATAAAGAATGTTATCTCTACCCAACGACTCCCGGTGTTATCAGACCTGCATTGTATTGTGGTAAATTACAGTAAAACTGAGGACTTGTACATCAATCCAGAAGTACGTAGGTAGTGAAACACAACAATTTACGCAAAGCGAAATAAATAACTTTGTAAAGGATTTAGATCTGCCCTAAGGAAAGTGCACAACTTTTAGGATCAAAACTCAACGATACGAACCTATTTGCTCCAGGAACAAAACTTTTCATGGCATATGAGAGACCGAAAAAGAAGAATACTGAATACTTTGCTCATGAAAAATCGCTTGTGCTTTGCAGAGATTCTTGGACTTAAAATGTATTTGTATTCCACCTATTCATAACCCATCACGAAGGAGATATTTAATTGATTCTAGTACGAGAATTTTAAAAAGAGTTATTTTACATAATAACATTTCCCCCTCAGAACCAATAGCCCTATCAGAACATTTAAAGAACTTTTATGAAAATCCTGAATTTCTCCTTAATAAAATTATATATCAAGAATAAAACTAGCAAATCTGTGGAAATTTAGAAATTCTGATAATCAAATTAGGGCAGCAAAGTGTTTTCACAAAAATGCCATGCTGCATCTGTGAATAGAACAGTAGAGCTTATAAGCAACATAGGATTACAGAAAATGGCCTAAAAGAGAAATCTTGATTCCAGAATCAAAAAACGTTCTCCACCTGAGCGTAGTGGATCCGGAAAAAAGTTGTTTTACTGCACTTGTGCATAGAATTGGGATTGATGAAAAATATTGTTTTCAAGTTTTTGGATAAAAATGGTGAATGTTTTCCATATTTGATTTATTGTTTTCCACATCTTCTGAAGCAAAAAAACCAATAAGGCGTATTTCTTGGCCTAGATATAAGACGGTGAACTAAAGATAAAACTTTTTAGGAGAAAAATGACTGTAACATAAAATACGGATAAGTTCTAGAAATGGCATTCGCAATTTTCTAAACAAGGATCCCAATTAGAAAGCCATAGGGGCAATCTTGGTGCGGTGTATGAAGAAGAACGTGAGAGATTTCACTAAAATATAAAATGCCTGGGTAAACGAGATTAGCGGAGCTAGGATGTAAATGTGTTTGGGGATTACTGCAGGGGTTTAAAGAGAGATTCTACGTCTGAAATTTTACAGAGTAAGAAAGGCATAAACGTTCGTTTGACAGAAACGAAAAAGTATTTTGTAAGAAATTATTAATTTTGTTTTTAGATTTTTTTGCATTAACTATTTTGTTTTCGCTTTTCACACAGGATCTTTATTTAGGTTGTATCAACATTCAACAACTCTTCAATTGTACATGAAGGGGTTTACGAAAATGAAACAATTTTTTATCATCATTGTCAACCATTATCAATCCACTGCTGGACGAAAGTCTCCCCAAGAGTCTTCCACAACGGCCTGTCTCGTGCCAGTCTATTCCAGTCACTCCCGCATACTTACAAATTTCATCCACCCATTTCCAATGTGATTTTCTTCTGGGTCTTTTCCTGTCCATTGGAATCCAATCTAAAATTTCGGCAATCCATCAATGGTCTGTCCTTCTGGCAGTATGTCCAGCCCACTGCCATTTCATGAATTCAAGTCTGATCATGATATCCCCCACTCTTGTAATTTTTATCATCCACAAGAACATCTTCTTATCTCTCCTTATTACAAAAAGCATGCACCTCTGCATGCTTCTTTGAGATGTCTGCAGCCTTTTTATGTCTCTTTTAGTTAAGGTCCATGTCTCTGCACCATACGTAAGCACAGGAAGGATGCATTGATCAAACACTTTTCTTTTAAGACATAATGGCATATTGCGCTTGAAAGTTATACTATTTCTTCCAAAAGCACTCCAGGCAAGTTTTATACGCCGATTAATATTTTCATTAATGTGACCCAACTTGATATCTGCTGTCCAAGATAAACGTACGCATCTGTTATCTCCAGTTCTTCTCTATCAATCGATAAATCATCATTTCTTGTAAAAGCATTGAACATCACTTTTGTCTTCTGAAAGTTTATTTTTATTCCCACTTCTTTACTCTTGTCAGCAAGTTCCTGGATCACACACTGCAGCTCTGATGGGGTAGTTGCAAAAATGACTACGTCATCAGCAAAACGAAGGTGGGTTACACAATCTCCATTAATCTTTATCACTTTGTTTCCCAGTTCAGTTATTAAAAGACATTTTCCAATGTGGCATTAAATAGCTTGGGAGATATGGTGTCACCTTGTCTCACTCACTTTCCAGTTTTTATGTGTGATGTATTCTCGAATTGCCGAATCTTTGCACTTGCATTTTCATAGATGTTATTAATAATATTAGTGTATGCATCTTCAACACTGCAGGATTTCAAACCATTTTAACTGCTGATGGTTTCACTGAATCAAAGGCTTTTTCATAATCGCTAAAAGCCATGCACGAAAGAAGTTCAAATTCCCTCGCTCTTTCAACGTGGATATGATCTATAGTGCTGTAGCCACTCCTGAATCCAGTTTGTTCTCTCGGTTGAGCCATGTCCAGTTTTACCTTCAAGCGGTGTGAAATAATTTTAGTGGAGATTTTATGAACCACTGATAGGAGGCTGATTGGTCTGTTGTTCCTGAGATCCTCAGTGCCAACTTTTTCATGTAGCAGAAGCATTGTAGCGTTGTTCCAGTCCTCAGGAGCTTTCCCTTCATTAAGGCATCGAGTGAAAACTTGGGCGAGTAGTGTTTCAATTTCTCCATCTGCTTCTTGTATGATGTCTACAGTAATTCCATTTTCTCCTGGAGCTTTTCCCCGCTTCATGTTCTTGATTGCATGTGCAACTTCTGCTGGGACGACGGGAATAATTCTGGTACTGGTACCATTCATGACGTCTGGAGTACATGTATCATCCCTTTCATACAATTTGGAGTAGAAATATTTCACTCATGTCAAAATTTCGCCTCTATTTCTTGTTACAGAACCATCTTCTTTTCTCAGTGCCTTAATCTGTTTCTTCCCTTACTGAGATGTCCCTTTGCTATCTTTTAGCTTTGGTTGTTTCCAATTGCTTTCCTCACTAGTTCACAATTGAATTTCCTTACGTCTTCAGTGATATTTTTGTGTCCTGTCTTGCATATCTCTATATATTTTACTTTGGAAGTCACATCTTTTTTCGCTGTCCTCATCTCTCTTCTTTTTTGCATCAATATTTTGGTTTTTCCTGATAATTTGATCACATGCAACTTTTCTTAGACCCAGCTGAACTTGTTTCTGTTTTCATGAGAGCTCTTGTTACTTTTCTGTTAACCTCAGAGATGTGCACTTCTTCTTATGGTAGACCTTCTAGAGCAGAAAATCTGTTCCTCAATTCCAAGTTGAAGGTATTATAATGCTTTTTAAGATTGCTCACGTCAATACACCTTGTTCGTTTATTGAGCTTGCCACGCTCGAGTTTAGCATTGAGGTGCATCTTAGATCTTACCATTCCATGGTCACTACCTGTGTTGAACTGGTTCAGCACTGTGCATTCTTCCATGATAAATTTCTTGTTACACACAATAAAAAAAGGAGTTCATGATGAAAAACCCTTCGGCCTCTGCAAACTCTACGAGAGTATGTCCACGCTGGTTTCTGTTGCCGTGACCGAATTTACCTACTGAAGTGTCATTCTGTTGCCTTTGCCCTATTTTTGCATTAAAATCTCCCATAATTATCTCCAAGTCCTGCTTGCCTTTGTTATTTAGATGACGAAATTCCTCATAAAATTCTTCAATTTCTTCTTCAGAATGACTTGAGGTGGGTGCTTAAGTTTGAATAATCTGAACCTGGTATCTTCTCGAGAGTTGGATAACAAGTCATGCAGCTCTGTCAAAGGAACTTTCAACTTTTACCACTTTATCCTTCAGTTTCTTGCTTATTATAAATCCAACACCACTATTTCTGCCAGTATCTGTCAACGGATAGTAGACGAGATGTGCACTTTTTAGTTCAATGAGATGTCCACTATTCAGTTCAATGAGATGTACACTATTCAGTTCAATGAGATCTACTTTTTTCCTTACCTCATTTAGCCCGATGATGTCCCTCTTGACCCTTTGTAGTTCTTCTTCCAATTCAAGGAGCCTTGAGTCAGAAGATAGGGAGCGTCCATTATACGTACCCAAGGTCAGCGTCAGATGGCAGCCTAGTTCGGTCCTCCGGTGATTCTTAGCACCCTCTGCCGTCATGTCGCACTAGATGTTATATATATATATAAACCTGTTTTTATCATTGTGAAAAATTCGTACGTGACAGAAAGATGGGACTATTACTTTTGAAAAAAGATAAATTTTACTTATCTGCGTACCTTGATAACCTTTCAGGAAACCTAAACCCTGTTGCATTATTTTTGCATTGAAATTTATTCCAAAAATGGAGAAATACTTATATATTATATAGCTTGTTTCGAAATAACTACCGCAAGCAAATGCAAATTCCTGAAACATTAAAGTAATATGTTACAGATATGGCAATGATTGGTAATCGTACGAGTTTCATTCGACGTTGATGAGCTAAAATAAAATTTCTGAGACGGAACTTGTTTTCATATTATTAAAGTTCTTGAAAACTTCTGACCCATGCCTTTATTCAGTAGTTCATTCTAATGTAGGAGTAATTCTGCGAAGATTTCGACTGTTGCAGATAATTACAAAAAATTGCTGTCTTAAGTTCATAGAATGATATCTAGTCCTGCGTGAGAAACATCATTTTTTATTCTCCTTCGGGTGAGGAAGGAAAGAACGCTTTTCCCTATCTTCAGTGAACAAGTTTGTCGTAATTTGTTTCTGTGGGTAGCACTTACAATTTTCCAACATTACAACCAATAGAGCTACGTTTGTGCTTGATGTTATTTGATGCCTCAGCCTCAGCGATTTTGCTTGATGACGAGTGATTAAACTTTGATTTATCAAAAACTGGATGTATATTTATGATTCAAATAATGGGGTTACCTAACTCCTCGTGGCTTGAATACATTCTGTGGTTTTAGGCGTAGTAAAGAAAAATTCTTAGAACCGGTATTCAAGTTGGTTTTAATTCCATAATAACAGCTGACGTTATTTTAAAAATCTATTTACTCAAATGTTAGCCTCAGATAAATCGTGAAATATAAGACAGACGTTTTAACATCATAGCGCGAAATCAGTGATTTATTTTAAGCAGGAACTCTGAGCAATGAGATTCCCATCGTGATAGGTATTTAGAGAAAACGGTAATTCTTCCACGCAATTTGTTTGGAAAGAAGATCCTAACTTCTTAAACGAAAGTAAATTTGAGCTTACGCCTCTCTGTAAACTAACGTGGGTACCAAAATTTGGAAATTATATGAATTCAATTTTCGTCATGAACTGTTCGGTAAACAAAAATTTCTGAAACACACTTTCACAAGTAAAACTATCGGGAAAAGTTATATACATTGGAAAGCATTCTGAACGAAACAGTACGCAATATGTTTATATACTTGAAATAACGAGTTTCTTGGGTGGTTCTTGATAATATTTTGAATTCAGAATTTCAGTTCAATCCATTCGTTTTCCGTCACTCTTCCATTCCTGAGAAAAAAACTGCTTTGACACGTCTTAAAGGTAGGATACGTTTGCTGATTCCCAAAGGAAAGTAGATGGAATTTACTCTGTTGCTATTCAGTGAAGTCAATCATAGTGAAGGTTTTAAGGACATTTTCTTGAAACTGTTGGAATTGCTTTAGCAAACGCGTAATAGACTGGAAATTAGGTCATAAACAATTTCATGAACACCAGATTCATCAGTTCAGCTGGATCTCGATGCAAGCTGGACAGCTCTCTTTGTTTTGTTATGTATCTAATTCTTGTGAATTCTGAAAACTCGTTAAGTGGATCTTTTTTCCCCTTTATTAATCTCAGCTTCAGGATGCTTTACTTTCTGTCCTTTCACGCATTAGAGATTACAAATTCTTCATCCTGAAAAGCTTCGGAAAACTGGCCAAAATGCTTAAAAGATTCATCATAGAAAGTAAAAAGCTTTGGAATTTTTCGGATTTTATGACTTTCAGCAGCCCTTTTACAGTCCCTTATTCATCGCCATTTGCTTTCTCTGCCACATATTTCAGATGTAAAATTGTCGCAACAAAATTGGTGGTAAGGGACTAGAGAGCACGATTCGGACTTGCTACCCACCTTATATTTTGAAAACTACTGGGCTTAATAAGATCGCTGTTTTACTTTTGTGCATTTTCCTCCAATTCTCTTTTTATTTATTTGAAGAATAATGATGAAATCTAAATACTTGCTTTATCGTTATTTCAAACATCAACATACTGGGCTCGTTTTTACATTTAAAGTTTCGCCAACTCCAAATTATGACGGATGCAGTGCATGGCAAAACGACTGTGGTATTTCATTTTCATACGTACTTTTAGCCTTTATAAATGTCCATGCTGCTCCATCCAAATTTATCCCAACTAGCGTATTAGACAATACTTGGTCAGTTATCAATATATTTTCCAAACCGTTTAAAATACGTTCATGAATCCCCTCACTTTTATAGTGGTTCCCAGCAATTACAGCTGTCAACCGATTTTTCGTTAAATCACCATTTATATATCTCACATAGATGGCTTCCTGTCTGCATGAATTTTTATTAGTTGAGCCATCAGCCATGACGCAAAAAAATCGAATTTGTTTTATTATTCCTGTTACTTCTTTAAGCAAAACTGCACTTGTAAATTTCACAAAATCCACACAAGCGTTACGATTCAACTTAATGTCACTTAGAGTGATACTATTCTTTGTAAGTTAGTCAAGCCTTTGGATGTTAAAAAGGCTTAATTTTCACTAACAAGGAAATAAGCTGTGTTGCAGAGTTTCATCAGCTTATCGAAATTTCCCTTTTTAATATTCTTTTGCGCAACCACCATGGATATACCCTCGGGATCCCCTTTCGCAAAAGAAATGTCTTGGCATTTAATGTGGCGAAATGCCACTTCGGCCGTGTGATTGCAGCGTCTCTTAACTGAAACCTTAAGCTAAACTGCCAGCACCTTTATAGAGTTAGCTGTTTTTTCAGCTAACTTTGGAAAACACGTGCACGAAATGCAATACATTTCCTTTTCGTCCGTCCAGCTTTTCACTGTCATAGATATTATGTCACACTTTACTTCTTTTCATATGGGGATCAGCACCGATTTCAACTTGTGACGAAGAAGGCTCCATGTGTCCTATCGCATTACTTTTTTTACTTTTAAAGTAATCTGGTAAATCGCCTTGTATCGCTTCATTCTATCATTACCGTATATGCGCGCGAGAAAGAGAGAAAACAACAGAATTTCCACCTCCACTGATTCAAAATTATATGATCTTCTCCACGCTAATTTAGAAACTACAAAAGCCTGCGAACATTCTTGGAATCGTTGAGTCAGGGAGTGGGAACATGTTTTCTTATTTTGTTGGCCAAGATCTGGTTTGATATCAAAACTCGGAATCATGGGCGGGAATATGTCTGGATTTTTCAACCGGGCTATTCAGCGGTTAACGGTGGTAAAGCAGACAAACGAAACAGCTAGTTTCAAACACGGAGTGGATCGGTCGGCCCGTGAGGACGGTAGCCAGTGCTACAATTTTCTGCTGGAATGTGTGTTGCTTCGCTTTCTCATAACTTCAGGGTATGGGAGTACATTTAACTTAAGGGGTTTTATTTATTACTCTTTCGCGCAGGTTATTTTTACTAATAATAAGAAGAAACCTCAAGAAAAGTTTGAAGTGAACTTTCCAAACAAAAATAGATCGCAAATTCAAAAAGAAAATAGAAAAAAGTTTGTTTGTTCGGAAGGATGACAAATTTAAAAAATAAACCTGTCTCCACCTCCAATATCTACCGAGTGCAAACGGGCGGACGGGAAATTTCCGCAGCCCTGCTTCATTAGTAACATAATAAAAACCTTCGTCATCTGACTAATTTTCAGGTTCCTGTTCAAAGGCTTGCAGTTCAATATCGTAATTTATTCATATTAAAACCTATATCAGTCCGAGCCATTTTAAGTATTAATTGAGGCCATCCTTCTATTAGATGGGTGGGGACATACATGATCACCAACTTTTAGTACAGGGTACGTTGCATAACGCATGTTAAAAGCCTGTTGAAGAGTTTCTTTTCAAGCTCCACTCTTCTCGTCCCTGATTGACCAGAGATTGAATCCAAGAGGCAAGTTTCTTTTAAGTTGATTGTGGCTTTAAGGGAACATATCTTCCTTTCCGTGTGTTCTGAGAATTATCATGCTCCTTACTGCTACTCATTCTTTCTTTTCGGCTGATACTAACAGGATTCTACTTGCTTTGCAAAAGGTAGCACAAGAAGCGTAAGTTACCCAAAGCAAAAACAATGCCATTCAAATTAAAGGATTTACTTGCTTTGCAAAGTCAATTCTTTATTCAACTGAAAAGAAGCGTAAGTTACTCAGACGTACGACTTTAAACATCTCGTTACGTCAATCAATCTTAACGACCTAAAGCGCGTTTGGATATTTTATATGACGGATACCATGATATACTAAACATAACAAGAGACACCTGAGGTCACTTAAAAACCATGAGTATATTTAATAACTTTCTGGCTTTGAGTTCAAAAATATATCTCCAAACCAAAGGGATACCCATGGGCTCAGTCTTTTCTAGCATTCTAGCAAATTTAAACCTGCATGTATATGAAAGAACATTCACTCATCTGCCTGAAAATAGTAAACTTTTAGGTATATAGACGACATAATAGTTTTTAACTTGGACAATTTTCACACAAAAATAAAGGAAATCTATCCAGAGAGTTTGGACCTAGTGTTGACTGGATGTTGTGACTAGAATGTGCCATATCTAGACATTGAAATCAATAATGGTGTTACCAATATTTTGGACTAAAGAAGAAGCTATACTTTTAAAGTGCATTTTCTAAGCGACTGGGTTTCAAACATTTCCACCCAGGTCTTCAGAAATATCGTCCTATCTGAATATTTCAGATGTACTCACCTTTGTAGTAACTCAGAAACTCTCACCATACAATTAAAACATCTATTTAATACACTGCTTTCTAATGGATTTCCACTTCCATTTCTTAAGGGATATTTTGCTCAACGTTTAACTTGTAACATTTCAAAAAAATATTTTGTCCAGCACAAACCAATTAATTTCAGCAACTGACTAACAAAGGACCTCACAAAGTTAAAACTTTCTTCTTTCAAAATTCACCACATGACAGGTCTTGTGGTCGGTAACTCTTACAGGCAACACTTTCTACTCACCTATCTTTGCTATATTCTTTTATACCTAGTACTTACTGCACAAAAGTCTAATACACTCCAATAACTGATACTGACTTGGTTGGATATCTAGTGTCTAAATGCCCGGTATAAGTGTCAATGTCTTAATATATCTCTGCATCATTTGATCTACAATGATATTAGTGAATTTTGTTGTTTGCTTGCTTTTTTATAACTTCTTGGCTTGATTATTTCGGTGAATTCGGGAACAAACAGGTGGCTTGCAACATTTTGCCTGTACCCGTATCGAAATGTCACCAGTGCCAGTGTTCCCCTGAAGAGATTGGCCCTAAATTTCATTCCTTATACTTATTGTGTCATTTACCTATTTACTTCTTTATTTCGTCTTGAATTAAGCATTCTACAGCTACAGAATGTACAAATTTTCAAAGCTACTTACTCTCTTCTGTGTGATTTTCAATGATTTGCGATACTTTATATATATATGCGATTTCAGTAGGACCTATGTCTTAATATATCTCTGCATCATTTGATCTACAATGATATTAGTGAATTTTGTTGTTTGCTTGCTTTTTTATAACTTCTTGGCTTGATTATTTCGGTGAATTCGGGAACAAACAGGTGGCTTGCAACATTTTGCCTGTACCCGTATCGAAATGTCACCAGTGCCAGTGTTCCCCTGAAGAGATTGGCCCTAAATTTCATTCCTTATACTTATTGTGTCATTTACCTATTTACTTCTTTATTTCGTCTTGAATTAAGCATTCTACAGCTACAGAATGTACAAATTTTCAAAGCTACTTACTCTCTTCTGTGTGATTTTCAATGATTTGCGATACTTTATATATATATGCGATTTCAGTAGGACCTATGTCTTAATATATCTCTGCATCATTTGATCTACAATGATATTAGTGAATTTTGTTGTTTGCTTGCTTTTTTATAACTTCTTGGCTTGATTATTTCGGTGAATTCGGGAACAAACAGGTGGCTTGCAACATTTTGCCTGTACCCGTATCGAAATGTCACCAGTGCCAGTGTTCCCCTGAAGAGATTGGCCCTAAATTTCATTCCTTATACTTATTGTGTCATTTACCTATTTACTTCTTTATTTCGTCTTGAATTAAGCATTCTACAGCTACAGAATGTACAAATTTTCAAAGCTACTTACTCTCTTCTGTGTGATTTTCAATGATTTGCGATACTTTATATATATATGCGATTTCAGTAGGACCTATGTCTTAATATATCTCTGCATCATTTGATCTACAATGATATTAGTGAATTTTGTTGTTTGCTTGCTTTTTTATAACTTCTTGGCTTGATTATTTCGGTGAATTCGGGAACAAACAGGTGGCTTGCAACATTTTGCCTGTACCCGTATCGAAATGTCACCAGTGCCAGTGTTCCCCTGAAGAGATTGGCCCTAAATTTCATTCCTTATACTTATTGTGTCATTTACCTATTTACTTCTTTATTTCGTCTTGAATTAAGCATTCTACAGCTACAGAATGTACAAATTTTCAAAGCTACTTACTCTCTTCTGTGTGATTTTCAATGATTTGCGATACTTTATATATATATGCGATTTCAGTAGGACCTATGTCTTAATATATCTCTGCATCATTTGATCTACAATGATATTAGTGAATTTTGTTGTTTGCTTGCTTTTTTATAACTTCTTGGCTTGATTATTTCGGTGAATTCGGGAACAAACAGGTGGCTTGCAACATTTTGCCTGTACCCGTATCGAAATGTCACCAGTGCCAGTGTTCCCCTGAAGAGATTGGCCCTAAATTTCATTCCTTATACTTATTGTGTCATTTACCTATTTACTTCTTTATTTCGTCTTGAATTAAGCATTCTACAGCTACAGAATGTACAAATTTTCAAAGCTACTTACTCTCTTCTGTGTGATTTTCAATGATTTGCGATACTTTATATATATATATATGCGATTTCAGTTAGGACCTATTTTTGTCGCAGGCAGTCGGCCGTTAGTGGCCCGATACTATCCGCAGAGTTAGACCTGGTCCTACGTCAAATTCCTTTACGGTTTTTGCCATTGAAACAGGAGTTGCAAAACTCCTTTAAAAATATTACTTAAGCAAGCCACAAGACCAACGGTTGATCCAATGAAACTAAAATTATATTCAAAATTTCCTATTAATTAGTGACAACCACGGTTTTGTACATCAAAATTTAAGTTACAAAACTGAAAATAAATACGTTCCATACTTCAGTGGCTCAAGAGATATTTGTTTCTATATAACGGAGTGTAGATTCAAACAAATTTTAGAACTATTACAAAGTTTCTTAATATAAACATGCAGGTTCAAAACTAATCAAATAAAGCTCGCTGTCAAACTCGACATATACGCAAAGAAAATCAAAATGAAACGATAAAAATTCGTTATAAAACTGAGAAGATCACAGTTATATCGAAGCCCTACGTTTTGCGGTGAACCATAAACCTTTTCCTAAATTAACGCTTTAATTTATATCTGAAAATAAACATTATAACACGTTTTCAGGTCATTTGCCCGAGTATATAAGATGTGATTTTAAGACCAGTCTGTAACGGTAAAAGTAACCTTGATGAAAACTCCTGAAGAAATTAATCTCTGCATTGCTAATGCTTTTTGCGCCTAAATTAACGATACTTGTTTCTCATTCAAATCCTCGAGACAGCGTAATTGTTTTGATTTGCGTAATAGAACCTCGATTTCAGATAGTGTAACCATATTAGTAATCCAAATTTAATGGCGTAGAATATAAATTACAGATTCCAAGTGTTCGCACATCAACCAGATGATGTTTTACCAGGAAGGTAGATAACAAACTGCAAATTGGATAATAGAACGCTTCAAAAATTTTAACACATAGACTTTACATTAAACTAACAGATGAAAATGCAATTATTCATTCAAAGACACGAGAGGCCACTAGTACGTTTAGTACGTGAATCCTGTCAGGAAAACAAAAGGCATACACTATTTCAAGAATTGGTTCCAAATTCGGGGTAACTTTTGCCAGACGGCATTTTTCGAGGATTCACTGTTGGTAATGATATTCAAACTTTTTCGAATGGCAGTGGATTTAGGAGTAAAGTAGGAAGCAAATTTTATTAGCTCATCACACATAGAATCAGGTGACTTAAAACGGACTTCTATGGATAGTACCTTTGGAAATTGTCTTTCCTTTGATTCCTTGTACTCGTTGACTATAATCCTAAATAGCGTTTGGTCATTCCAAATAACGTAGGTTGGAGCCGTACGTATATTGTAGAGCATCCTGTTGGTTACGGAATTCGGGGCAGATGAACGTACTAACGACGGCCACTAAGAATAACTGCTTGCGGTAAATATCATAGCACAAAGCTGTAGCTGTATCCAAAAGCGGCTCTACTCGTATTATTTGTGGACAATTATGGCTCATGTAATCGTTACCGCCTTGTGCAGAAATTTTTGCAGGGATAGTACCCCGGTATGAAACGTCTCGAATGGCCCAATTATTTCGCCTGTTCTGTATACAATAGAACATGGATGTGATGTTGTGGAACTTCAGGTAGAGCAGTTGGACACTTTATCCCGTTTCATATCGGAACTTCAGACCGCAATACAGAGAGACTGCTTGCAGCTTTCCACAATCTTCAAGAAGATATTTTTAAATGAGGTAGCGGGCATTCTGATGAAAAGAAGGAACACGAAGCGTTAGGTAGGTGCTTGTAATTCAGTTATCACTCAGGACAGAAGCCCTGAATTTGAAATTAAAACTCATCAAAGAACTGATCACAATGATAAAAAAACAATTACAAATATTCTCCATATCTCGATTTCACTACACTGACTGTGGCGTTGATGACAAAAAATGTTTTATGAATATTTTGAAATTGTATCATTGTGAATCAAAACAAATCGTACGCATTTCGCACGACGTACTAAAATTTACGACATTCGTATATGAAATGATATAAACATCCACTTTCTTTGTTTGGGTCACCTCGGGGAAGCAGTGTTAAACGCTGGATCCTGGCCGATCATCCAAAATGAGTTCTGGCTTGAATATCATTGAAGCATGAATGCACTGGTTTTGTCCCTTGCGGCCCGAAAATGGGGGCAGCCGACTTCTTGTAGCGCTTGGAGTTGCTCACGGTGTTCGTCATACAGCCAAATAAAAAAAGGAAAGAAAAATATACTGATTGGAATAATGAAACGAACACTGGGTATTCCATATGTCTGACATTGTACACTGCTGGCCACCCAAAAAAGAACATCAAGAAGGAAGCATCCGACTGGCCTGAAATTCGCAGCATGCGTCGCCCGCGAGAGGACATGCAAACGATTTGCATTGCAGGGCATATGCAAATCATATGCGTTCAGCACGCCAGCAAGAAGCACTATAAGAATTGTACACAGAAGGCCTGGTGTAAGTAGTGGAAGTGTGTTGTGCTATCGGACCTGTGCGTGGGAAGCTTCCTGATGCCTCGTCGCAGAATACGGCAGTCATTCCAGCACGTTTCGGAGTTTGACAGGGGACGAATAGTGGCTTATCGCGACAACGGTTTATCCTACCGAGGCATCGGCGTCCGTGTGGGACGTCAACCAGCCACAGTGATTCGAGTAGAGATTCGGTGGGTAAAGGAAAGACGAACGGACAGACGTGAGCGATTGCCGCAGCCGCGCCCGACCACCGAAAAAGAGGACCGGCAATTTGTGCGGCGGGCATTGACGGCTCGCACCGCCACATGACGAACGTTAGCGTAGGAATTAGGGTGTGCTACGCAGCAACCTGTGTCAGCACGTACCGTTCGACGTCATCTGCAGGAGCGGGGACTTGCCGGGCGGTGCCCATTGCTCCGATTACCATTGACTTTACACCACCGGCGAGTGCGGCGGACGTGGGCCGTTGAACGCCGCACCTGGACTACGGAACGTCTTCTCTGACGAATCCTGCTTTTGCCTACAACACCACGATGGTGGGATCCACGGGTGGCTGCACCGCGGCGAGAGACTGTATGACACCTGCATCATGCATCGCCATACTGGTCCGTCGCCTGGTGTTATGGTTTGGGGCGCAATCGGATATGACACCAGCACCACTCTGGTACGAATCGCCGGTGAACTCAACATCCACCGCTACATCTCCGACCTCTTGGAGCCTGTAGTCCTCCCTTTCCTGCAGGTCCTGCCAGCGGCCAGGTTTCAACAGGACAATGCGCGCCCGCACGTGCCACGCGTTTTGCAAAAATTCTTCAAGGCCGACCAGGTGTGACTGCTGCCGTGGCCCGACTGTTCCCCGATATTTCGCCCATCGAACACGTCTGGTCGCTGATCGGCAACCGAGTGGCCCGGCAATCACCACATGCGGCTACGCCTGATGAACTGTGTCAACGTGTGGAAGCAGCCTGGAGCGACATAACCCAAGCCCACATCCAAAGCCTCTTTTGTTCGCTGCTGCGGCGTGTAGCGGCCGATATTGTCAGCCATGGGGACGACACGAACTATTGATGTCTGCGTGTTCCGCAAGTCGTACGGGCCTGTAAGCTCAATCATTTCATCTTTGTATCTGTTGTGATGTGTCCAGTAAATCTGGTTTTGCTATCTCGTGTCAATCTTGGTATTGCATTTTGGGTGGCCAGCAGTGTATATTAAATTTCCCTGAAAACCGAAAAATGAGGAGTTATTTGTCACAACTACGGAAAAAGATCTGATCAAAATTTAGAGGCAATCCTGAGCAAATAAGTGACTCCTGAAACGTTTTGTTTAGAGCAACCTTCTCGTTCAGTTAACGTTTTGACAATCAGACTTATGATTTCTACGTACGAATCCCTGTTATCTACACGAAAAACGGAACAATATCTCCAGCGTTTCCTAAAGATCTCCTTCTGACAAAAGAAAATTTTAAACACAATGCCGCATTTATTTACGCTTTCCAACTGTAGGCTGAAGAAGCGTATATGCTCTAGCTTTGTCCGTCTGTCCGTCCGTTCATCTGTCCGTCAGTCCGTCTGTCCGCACGATAACGCGTAAAAATGGCTCGATTTCGATGAAATTTGAGTATGGGGTAGGTAACAAACTGGGAACAAACCGTATTGAAAATGGGCAAAATGGGTTCAAAGGTCAGGACGTAGGATTGGGATACATTCCGTTGCATTTATGGGTTATAACTTGTGTAAAATGCTTCGGTTAAGACAAAACTTTATCTTAATGTTCTGGAAGTATCCCTTACTGGTTTTTTTAATATCATCGAAATTGGGTCAGAGGTCAGGTCATAGGAGGAGATTTATTTTACACCTATTATCCTCATAACTTGAGTAATAATTCTAATAATGATTTCTGGTATGTTAGGAAGCGTTTCATAATCAATGCATTGCATGAATTTACTAACTTGTTTAACTCGGATTTCCCGCAACATTTCTTTTTAACCGGAGAGAAATGTTCCATACGTAAAAAAGTCGTCAATATAATTCCTTGATACACAAGGTTCGTCCTAGACTCCCCAAATAGGGTGAATATACAGCAATTACTTGAGGTTTGTACATCTTCTCATAATCCTTTTTTTACGCTCTCTAACCGTAGGCTGAAGAAGCGTGTATGATCCAGCTTTGTCCGTCTGTCTGTCTGTCCGCACGATCACTCGCGTAAAAATGGTTCGATTTCTATGAAATTTCAGTATGTAGTAGGGAACAACCTGGCGAAGAACCCTATTGAAAATGGATGAAATGGGGTCAAATGTCAGAGCATAGGAGCGGGATCCATCCATCGCCTTTACACGTCATAACTTACATAAAAATGTTACGATTGTAACAAAACTTTATCATAATGTTTCGGAGGTGTATTGAACCGGTTCTGTTGAATATCATCTAAATGGGATCAAACGTGAGGACACAGGAGCGAAATTTATTCTATAGAGTTTATCCTCATAACTTCAGTAATAACTTGGGAAAAATGTTTCGATTGCGACGAAATACAATACGTTGTTCCGTAACGAATTTGTTAGCAGTTCTGCCAAAAATGTTTTTCGTCAGAAACTGTTGGCAGTGCCTCATGCTTGAGATTCGTTAGTCATTATTTTCACACGATAACTATCGTGAAAGTCGCCCGATTTAAATTAGATTTTTAATTATAAAACGGCTTATGTGTGGTAACTCTTGATAATGGAAATAGGTAACACGGGCGCAATAAGATTTAATTTTGATATATGTGAACCTCAAACGTTATACCACAGCTTAGTCCCCTCAAAACCAAGGCCTTTTCCTATGATGTCTGGTATGTTGGAAAGCGCATGATAATCAATGCATTGCATGATTTTACTAACTTCTTTAATTGTAAAGTGGGTTTAAATTGTTAAATACAAATGGTATACCAGTTTGTCATAACTTTCCTTTTCAAAATGACAGATGCACGTTTCTGAAATTATTTCGTAAATCAGTTCATATAAAGAAAATGGTTCCCAATCTCTTCATTTCAAAAGTTTCAGACTGTACAAACTACAAACAGTAGTTATGTCATCATCATCATTCCCAACCATTATCAATCCACTGCTGGACAAAGGTCTCCCCAAGTTTCCTCCACAACGGTTTGCCTTGTGCCAGTCTCCTCCATGTCACTTCCGCATTTTTACGAATTTCATCCACCCATCTCCCATGTGATCTTCTTCTGGGTTTTTTCCTGTCCCTTGGAATCCAATCTAAAATTTCGGCTGTCCATCGACGGCCTGTCCTTCTGGCAGTATGTCCAGCGCATTGTCATATTAGGGATTTAACTCTGATCATGATGTCTTCCACTCTCGTCATTTTCCGGATCCACGAGTTCCTCTTCTTATCTCTCCTGGTTATACCAAGCATGCACCTCTCCTTGCTGCTTTGAGTTGTCTGTAGACTTTGTATGTCTCTTTTAGTTAAGGTCCATATCTCTGTACCATACGTAAGCACTGGAAGGATGCATTGATCAAACACTTTTCTTTTAAGACCTAATGGCATATTGCTCTTGAAAATTATGTTGTTTCTTCCAAAAGCTCTCCAGGCAAGTTTTGTAAGCCGATTAATTTCTTTATCAATGTGACCCTCACTTGAAATCTGCTGTCCAAGATAAACGTAAGTGTCTGTTATCTCCAGTTTTTCTCCATCAATCGATAAATCTTTATTTCTTGTAAAAGCATTGAACATCACTTTTGTCTTCTGAAAGTTCATTTTTAATCCCACTTCTTTACTCTTGTCAGCAAGTTCCTGGATCATACTCTGCAGCTCTGGTGGGGTAGTTGCAAAAATGACTACGTCATCAGCAAAACGAAGGTATGTTAGATAATCTCCATTAACCTTTATCCCTTTGTTTTCCCAGTTCAGTGATTGAAAGACATTTTCCAATGTGGCATTAAAGAGCTTCAGGGATATGGTGTCACCTTGTCTCACTCCCTTTCCAATTTTTATGTGTGTTGTATTTTCAAACAGCAGAATCTTTGCACTTGCATTTCCATAGATGTTATTAATAATATAAATGTATGCATCTTCAATACCGCAGGATTTCAGAGCCATTGTCTCTGCTGATATTTTCACCGAATCAAAGGCTTTTTCATAATCGACAAAAGCCATACGCAATGGAAGTTCATATTCCCTCGCTCTTTCAATTAGTTCTCGCCGTACGTGGATATGATCTATTGTGCTGTAGCCCCTCCTGAATCCAGCTTGTTCTCTCGGTTGAGCCACGTCCAGTGTTACCTTCAAGCGGTGTGAAAGAACTTTAGTGAAGATTTTATAAACTACTGATAGGAGGCTGATAGCTCTGTAGTTCCTGAGATCCCCAATGTCACTTTTTTTATGTAGCAGGATCATTGTAGCGTTTTTCCAATCCTCAGGAATCTTCCCTTCATTAAGGCATCGAGTGAAAATTTGGCCGAGTACTGTTTCGATTTCTCCACTCGCTTCTTGTATGATGTCTACAGTAATTCTATCTTCTCCTGGAGTTTTCCCCCGCTTCATGTTCTTCATTGCATGTGCAACTTCTGCTGGGAGGACTGGAAGAACTCTGGTACTGATACCTTTCATGATGTCTGGAGTACATGTATCATCACTTTCATATAATTTGGAGTAGAAATCTTTAACTCTTGTCAAAATTTCGCCTGTATTTCTTGTTACAGAACCATCTTCTTTTCTCAGTGCCATAATCTATTTTCTTCCCTTACTGACCTTACTGAGATGCCCCTTTGCTATCTTTAGGCTTTGGTTGTTTTCAATTGCTTTCCTCACTAGCTCACTGTTGAATTTCCTTACATCTTTAGTGATAATTTTTCGTACTGTCTTTGCATAGCTCTTTATATTCCACTTTGGAAGTCATATCTTCTTTAGTTGTCCTCATGTCTCTTCTTTTTTGCATCAACCTTTTGGTTTTTCCTGATAATTTGTTCACATGCAATTTTTTCTTAGACCCAGCTAATTTTGTTGCTGTTTCCATAAGAGCTTTGGTTACTTTTCTGTTATCTTCCGAAATATCCACTTCTTCTGATGTTAGACTTTCTAAAGCAGAGAATCTGTTCTTCAGTTCCAACTTGAAAGTATTATGGTGTTTTTAAAGGTTGGTTATGTCAATACATTTTGTTTGTCTTATGAGCTTGCCACGTTCGAGTTTAGTGTTGAGGTGCACCTTACATCTCACCAATCTATGGTCACTACCTGTGTTGAACTTGTTCAGCACACTACAGTCTTCTCTGACGATTTTTTTGTTACACATTATAAAATCAATTTCACTTGTCGTCCCAATTGGATGTCTCCATGTCTATTTCCTGTGTGGCATTTTCTTGAAAAAGGAGTTCAAGATGAAAAACCCTTCTGCCTCTTCAAACTCAACGAGAATATTTCCACGCTGGTTTCTGTTGCCGTGACCGAATTTACCTACTGAAGTTTCATTCTGTTGCCGTTGCCCTATTTTTGCATTGAAATCTCCCATAATTATCTTCAAGTTCTGCTTATCTTTATTATTTAGATGACGAATTTTCTCATAAAATTCTTCAATTTCTTCTTCAGGATGACTTGTGGTGGGTGCATAAGTTTGAATAATCTGAGCCTGGTATCTTCTCGAGAGTTGGATAACGAGTCGTGCAGGTCTGTCAGAGGAACTTTCAACTTCTACAACTTTATCCTTCAGTTTCTTGTTTATTATAAATCCAACACCACTAGTTCTGCCAGTATCTGTCCCACGATAGTAGAAGAGATGTCCACTTTTCAGTTCAATGAGATCTTCTCCTTTTCTCCTTACTTGACTTAGCCCCACGATGTCCCACTTGATCCTTTGTAGTTACTCTTCCAATTCAAGAAGCCTTGAATCAGAAGATAGGGAGCGTCCATTATACGTAGCCAAGGTCAGCATCAGATGGCAGCCTAATTATATATCATGAGAGAAATACGGAATTACACCATATAATACAAATTTTGAAGAAGACAAATCAAATTTTTGTGTAAATATCATCTTAATGTCATTTAAAATTCGGATTATCATCTTCAAGATTTGTATTATATGGTGTAATCAAGTATTTCTCTCATGATTTATCTGCTCCTCCGGCCAATCACGGGATAGTGTTCTAAACCTCCATTTCAAAAAACATGAATGCCGGTTGCTTTGACTAGCGAATCCTGTGATGCTTATATTCAAATTAATTGGAAGCTTGATCGTTCTGGGTGGTGTAATGGTTAGCATACCCGGGCGCTATCTGGGAGACGTGGGTTCGAGTCCCGCTGTAGGAAGAAAAAATTTTAAAGTTTTGGGATATTACCTGACTTATCATCCTTGTCATATTTACACAAAAATTCGTATTGTCATCTTCAAATTTGTATTAGTTGTGCACGTTGTTATTTTTGGAACTACAAAACAAAAAAGTTTTATTTTTCTGAAACAATGAAAGTTTTTAGCACGATTTAATAATAAAAGATGAGAAATGTATACAATTAAAACCATGAGCACTTTCGAAGCAGCGGCTGCCTCATCTTTAGATGTAATAAATAGAGACACATTTAATATATATATAATATAGATCATTGAATTCTGTGAAGCATGGTAAGTTATTAGCCAATAGTAATATACATGTGCCAAATTATTTGCGATACTG
This sequence comes from Macrothele yani, assembly GCA_039090855.1. Taxonomy (NCBI): domain Eukaryota; kingdom Metazoa; phylum Arthropoda; class Arachnida; order Araneae; family Macrothelidae; genus Macrothele; species Macrothele yani. The sequence continues at coordinate 109,809,766 of CM077034.1, read as the reverse complement.
TTGGCCCAATGGTCTGTGAAGAGATTATGAAAATGTATTACATAAATAAGAAACGGTGTAGGGTGGGGTAAACATTCAATTTTAAGTTTATAGTACAATTTATATTTTACTGTTTTAATAAGTGATTTCCAAACGTTATGTATCTCATAGGGGGCATGTTCATTACAACATTGCTCACCGGAAGTCTCTATATATACACTTTCTGCAATTAAAAGGTAACCAAGTTTACTAGGAGTATTAATAATTCTCGCATTACTCCTGTCGGTATTAAGATCATCTTGTATAACAGATTTGGCTAGGGATGTACAAAACATACCTGTTTTGAATATTGTATTTATGTTCTTTAATTCGTAATTTAATATTACGTTTTGCAGAACCCACATAATTAGAGGCTGTTTGTCCTGCAGTTGCTTTAACCAGCGGGATATCGTAATACCCCACTGTCCCATTTTGCTGTTCTGTCCACGATCCTTACGAACTACTAAAAAAACGTTTCGTGTTCGTGGACCAAATTTCAAGCCACATGGTTTACATTGTTGTGTTAAAGTTCTCGATAAATGTGGATTATATTGCAGAGAGAATACATATATGGAATTGCAATTGGAGTTTCTTAACAGGGTAGTATGTAGGGCATATTTGACCTTGCCAAATACTTGCCTAATCAAATCTTTAGGGGACTCTTATTGCTCAGCTAAACCAAAAATGCAGTTAACTTCATGCTGAAATGATTCAGTAGTTGATGAATGAGAGTGTGGTCTTCTAAACAAATAGAATAATGCTGACAACTTATGCTGTTTATGGTGGGATGAATTATACGGTATTAAAAACGGTGTATGACAGGGTTTTCTATATACACAAGTGGTAATGCAATGAAGGCTATGGTCCTTAATTGCTATGGTCCTTTTTGGATAAATTTGTGGATAGTTGTGCAACCATTACATGATTAAAATCTCAAAATATCACCGTATACCCGATAGAGGCAAAATCTTCTTATCTTTCCTTTGTAAAATATTCATTGCAACCGGGAGGTTTTAGAAATTATGTAACAAGAAATAGGAAAAAAATGTGCAGGAAAACAATGGAAATCAAAGCCTCTCATTATTAAATTGTTGACATCTATTGATTTTCTCCGACATATCCTTTCAGATTTTTCTCACTGCTACAAGAGTACCTCTGCACCAAACCAATGAGAAGAAGATATCCTTTTCAAAAGATACAATTGAGATTTACGCTTTTACTTTAAAGTCTCGTAACTAGTATCTCAGTAGAAATATGATTTGCAAATGAAATATTAAACTTCTGCTTTATTATCATGTGTAACTGGCATTCCATAGGTGTTCTCGACATTAAACATTTGCATGTTTGTTTTATCTTGATGTTCAAATCATCTGGATGTCACGCTCAAATCATATGAAACATTCAAACTAAATACAAGTTCCCCAATCAGATATATTATTTGATTCACAGATTTCAAGATATGCTGTAAAATTTCTGATAAGCAGAAAAAGTATCAGCAACATAATATTCGTGTACTTAAAAAACTACGATCGTTCAAGCCAAAAAAATATATTGAACTTCCAAGTAACTGCTAAAGACATCCAATTTGCCCAGTTTTATATGTACGGCAAGAAACGAATTTAGTAATTCAAGTAAAAGTGTGTCACCAAGGGACATCACATACTAGCATTCTAAAACAAATCCTCCCGAAACCATCTCACTTTAACAATGTATTTATTTATTTCTATATCAGGATTTAACGACCTCTGTGAGAAACTCAGTGCCCTATAAGCGGCAGCGCCCCTCCCTAATTTTGGGCTATTTGTTCCAGGAAAAAGAGAGAACGAGTGCTACAAGGCACACACAACATCCATACTTCACCAGGATTCGAACCTGGACCCAACTCCGGCGAATGATCAGAAACCACAGCTTAGACCACTGCGCCACCTGAGTGTCAACAATTCATTTTCCGGGCATTTGAAGGTCACATATTTCGGGGCATGCCTATATGTGTAAACAGCATGGAAAACCATTCATCCAGTCACCAGTCCAACGCTTTAAGACGATAAATTTAACTGCTTATGCAGATATTTCGTAACTTAGCAGTGTCTGTCATTTGATATTTTTAGAAGCGAATCATAAAGTTTTTTTTTTCAAAGTACACTACCATCTAATATATTGTTTAAATTATACCTCCCAAAAGGACATTTTAAGGAATTATGAATTTCCCAGATTTACAATCCTTTATATCTAAAGGAAATAGATAAAATATATAACGGACATTTTTCTCTATTGATTCTAGTGGACTGCTTTTATAGTCTATGTGTAAGACAAGAATTTTACCTCCGTTGATTGAATGAATTACCTCGTTCAGTGAATTGACTGAATTTACCTCCATTAACTACATTAATTTTAAATCCGTTAATCTGATTGAAATTGACATTACTAGAGAAGGAAAAGGTATCCTAATATGAATGGCGTCTAATAGCTAGATTGTGATGCCATTTAATTTAAATAAACATCCTGATGGAATAACTTTTCACTAAATACTTAGGAAAAAATGTTAGGTGGCGTCCATCTTTTCAGGGACTTGAATGGATCTGGAACATCTGTAGTCTGTCGTTCAAGAAATCCCTGCGGCTGACAGGAACGGTCAGGAACGGCTGATATCTGTCGGTCAGGAACGGCTGAAGTCTGTCGATCAGGAAATCCCTGCGTCATACAGGAACGGTCAGGAACGGCTGAAGTCCGTCGGTCAGAAACGGCTGAAGTCTGTCGGTCAGGAAATCCCTGCGGCTGACAGGAACAGTCAGGAACGGCTGAAGTCCGTCGATCAGGAACGGCTGAAGTCTGTCGGTCTGGAAATCCCTGCGGCTGACAGGAACGGTCAGGAACGGCTGAACTCCGTCTGTCAGGAACGGCTGACGTCTGTAGGTCAGGAAATCCCTGCGGCCGACAGGAACGGGCTCCCCCAGGCTTTTGATATGTTGTCCCTTTGTGCTGGGGCCCGTGTTATCCTTCCAGCATTCTTTTAAAGGGACGTGGCTCCGACCACATCGTTTGTTTTCGCTTTCTACCTCTAGGAATGAGAGTAGAAGCAGGCATCGGCCCTGTTTGCCCTGAGCGTAGGTTCCAAGGGCGAAACCCGGGCGAATGCAAGGATCTCTGCCTTCGTCGCTGTTGCGGCGAAGCAGATTGGGGAGACAAGTTGCGTTTCCGACCAGCTTTTGGTGTTGCTGGACGGTTTGTAATTTGGGTCTGACGTTTAGGAATCGTCAAACTAGTGTCTATATCTGATAAATCAGAAACATTTGATGACTCTGAGTCGCTGCCGTAAGTTAGTGGTGGTGCAGGGCGATGTTTATTTCTGCCTATAGGAATACTCTCTGACGAGGTATTCAAGGAAGTAGGAGCTTGTGTTGGTGCAGAGTTATTATGGAATGGTGCAGCAATAGTCTTGGCAATGGTTGGAGGGAAAGGAACGATACTAGAATTTGAAGAACTTGATTCGAGCCTTCGTCTTATGGTAGAATCAGGTTGCGTTCTTGGAAGCCTGTCTTGTGGAGGGAGGGTGAAGAAAAAATCACTGGAGATTCTTCAAAAAGGTTCGTCGGTTCGTCCCAAAATTTCTGGAGGTTGATCGTGAGATATAGACTCTTGAGTCTGTGGAACAGAAGGTTGAGTAGGGTTGATTATAAAGTCTATATTTTGTTCATGATACTTGCGACACTGAGCAACGTGTACGTATTGAAATTGATTGTCAGGTTTTTCAAGGATAATGTTATTTTCAAACACATTTGCCACCCGATATGAACTTTCGTAGCTGGGTGCAAATTTCTGTACTAAAGTATGAGAAACAGAAGACTGGAAGTGCGTTTCCACGAGAGTGAGATCTCCAACGACAAGATCTGGTTCCCTACGCCTAGTATTATAGTATCTTGCTTGAGCCGCTTGTGCTCCTATCATTGCAACACGAGCTTTCTCAGCCATGATTCGCACTGATTGCGGAGTTGGTCGCTGGTTTAGTTCGTAGATAATCCCCGTTAAATTTTCAAAAGGGGTCTTAATTTTGCGACCCAAAAAAGTTCTGCAGGAGTAAATTTAGTAGATTCGTGAACAGACGAGCGGAGGGCGAACGAAAAAAGCTCAAGATGTTCATCCCACAGCTCGTGATGATCCGTGACAAATGTAGCAATCATTTTAACTAGCGTGCGGTTTACTCGTTCCGCGGGATTACTCTGGGGATGATATGGGGAAATGAATTTATGCTTTATGTGTAGTCTCGCACACATTCTTTCAAAAATGTCAATAAATAAATTGGGGACCATTATCCGAAACTACTTTATTAGGTGCACCATATCTAGAGAATACTTCACTAATTAATACATAGCAAATAATTTCCGCCGTACCGGCTTTAATGGGAAAAATTTCAACCCATTTAGAGAAATTATCAGTTAATACTAAAACGTAACGAGCTTTGTTTTTAACAGATAAAGGATAAGGTCCCAATAAATCTATTGAAATAATGTCAAAAACATGAGAACTTGAACTAGATTTCAAGTGACCGGCCGGTCTTACATTACGGTAATTATTAATCTGACACAAGTGACATGATTAAACGTATGCGAGCACACTTTGGTACATGCCATGCCAATAGGCAACATCCCGCAATTTACCACGGGTCTTGCGAATACCTAAATGGCCTGCAATAGGTTTGTCATGAAATTCGTTTAAAAGGGCCATTCTAAGGGTTCGCGGAATACATGGGCGAAACTCTGCCCTAGTAGTCCTAGATTTCGTATAGTGAAGAAGACCCTCTATGACTTCAAAATGCTGTGACTCCCAGCCAGAGAAGGGTCACTTTGTAGTGGTGAACCCGCAAGCAAAATATTATAGATATCCCCAAAATCTGGATCATTTACTAATTCTGCCATTATCTGCTCTCTGGATGTTATATCAGCTATTAGAAGTAAAGGCTGACATCCAGGAGTAGTTTCTGTGGGGACCCCACTAATCGGAACGCGAGACAAAGCATCTGGTAATTGATTCTTATGACCTGGCTGGTGCGAAATTTTGATATTGCTCTCTTGTAACTTAAGAGGACACTTCATAAATCTTTGAGATAGGTGCTTAGCAGAATTCAAATACTGAAGGGAAGAATGATCCGTAATTATATATACTGTCAATTCGTTGAGATAACATTGAAATTTGTCAAGAGCATATACTACAGCAAGACATTCGCGTTCCGTAGCTGAATAATTGCGTTCCGCTTTGGCTAAAGTACGGGACGCAATAGCTATTGGATGCCCAGCTTGTGACAAAACGCAAACAAGACCAACTCCGGATGCGTCAGTGTAAATATCAAATTCCTTAGTATGATATGGGAAAGCTAATACTGGAGGCTTAGTCAACGCCGACTTTAGTGCTTCAAATGCAGCGTTAGCCTCAGGTGTCCAAACAAACTTTTTGTATTTACGTTTCAAAGCATACAATGGCTCACAGAGTGTAGCATAAGCGGAGACGAACTGCTGACACCATCCGGTCATTCCCAGAAAGCGTGATAGTTCTTTAGCTGCTTTTGGCCGAGGAAAGTCAACAATAAGGCTAATTTTTTCATTATCCGTAAATAAGCCGTGGGGAGTGATTTTCAACCCCAGATATACAATCTCGTCCCTCGCTATCTGGCATTTACTAGGTTTTAACGTCAAGCCAGCATTGTATATGAGATGGAACACCTGTTTGAGCAGAGAAAGGTGCTCGTCAAACGTTTCGGATGTAATAATAATGTCATCCAAATATACATGCACATGGGGACCCAGAACAGGTCTGAGAACCGTATCCATAAGATTTTGGAAAGTAGCAGGAGCAGAAGCTAGTCCAAAGGGCATACGTAGGTATTCATAAGCCCAAAAGGAGTCACAAAGCCTGTTTTATCGACAGAGTCCGGATGTACCACCACCTGCCAATATTCACTCGCAAAATCCAAGGTTGACATCCATTTGGTTGATGACAGGTCATGCGAAATATGTGACATGACAGGTAGTGGATAATTGATCGTTTTTGTGACTTGGTTGAGCTTGCGGAAATCTGTCACGAAACGAAATTCGTTGGGTTGTTTCTTTGGAACAAGAAAAGCAGGTGCGGCAAAGGCGCTTGTTGATTCCCTTATTATGCCTTGTTTAATCATCTCGGAAATTTGACGTTGCATTTCCTGTTTCTTATGTGAAGCACAAGGGTAAGGTTTCGTCGCTATCGGTTTCGAACCATCAGTGTCAATGACGTGATAAACCACCTGTGTGAAACCAGGTTGATCGGAAAATAAACCAGGTCGGTCCTGCAAAAGTAGAGAAAGCTGGTTTCGTTGCCTCTCATTCAGTTGGTTACTCAGTAGCAAATTCGTTATGTCTATAGGATCCTTAGGAATCACTTCGACAGGTTCCGGAAAGGAAATAACATGTTGTACGATGTTCAGGGTAACTTGAAAAGTATTGATAAAGTCCATGCCCATTAGACATTTAACAGGTAGGTCATCTATGAGCAGGAAAGAATGCTTAAATCGAGCTGTTCCCAGCCCTAGTGATAATGTGACAGTTCCTGTGATACTGAATATTTCGTTAGTTGCACCTCGCAAATACTGCGTCGCAGGCTGGACGTGGATTGCAGGAAAACTTTCAGTGCAAAACCTCGTATTTATTGCTGATATTTCAGAACCAGTGTCGAACTTTGTCTCGACAATAATATCTTCAATTGTCAATAAAACATCAGGCAACTGAGGAGTTTAAACAGTCAATAATACTATGTTAGGGTCAGAATGCTTGGTATCCGGAAGCAGTACCGACCCTTGGTCTACTTCCTTTGGAAGTTTAAAAGATTCCTGGTTGTATTATCATGCGGTCTGAAAACTCGGCCCTGCCGGGTATCGGGAAAGTTTTCACGCTTAGGAAAACTTCGTAAAAACTGCTGCGGGAACTCTGCATGTCTGTTGAAATTTTCATTTCTATTTCTTCTTCCCTCAGCCCGGGCAGAAAAATCATCATTGCCCTTAGCATAAAAACGTTCCGAATTCTGCGGATTGGAACGGGGTCGAGCATACTGTGCATTTGTACTGTACCCAGAAAATTGTTCAGAAACAAGCGGTTGGTGTATCACTCTTCTCTGCTGTGGGACGTATGAAGCTTGGACGTGCACCTGTGTACGCTTGCGTTGAAAGTCATTAGGCCTATTACGCTGCTGAGGATTTTCGTAATAAGCCTCCCGGGGTACCCGAGCATGGTGCGTTGGACCATGTTTGACGTGTCGCTCCTCATACGTTCGTATGAGGCGAAGGCATTCATGAATTGTAGCAGGGTGTCGGACCTCAAGAAAATCCTGTAGAAATGGATCGAGCTGTTGCAATAGGGTATCCAACATAACGACATGACTGGCATGTGGATCCCATAATTCATATAAGCGTGTTGTTTCTAAAGCAAACGCAACAGGGCTATCGTTGGGTCCTTGCTGACGAGAAAAAAGTTGTTGTGCAAGGCCAGCTCGACTGAGGCCGAAAGGAAAGACTTTCAAAAATTCCGCTCGGAAATTCTCATAACGAGAATCCGGGTTCGATACTTTCCAGTGCCGATACCAGGTCTTAGCGGTATCTTTCAAGCAAGTGCCTGCTATTTGCACTTTGCAATCTTGAGGAATATTGTATAAGTCGAAATGATCCTCCAAATCCTCGAGAAATTTCAAGGACCCTTCCAAACCATTAAAAGTAATTGCTCCCGCATGCGGCACGAAATGTGCAAGCATTTTACTTCTGTGAGAGGATTGAAATACCTCAGGTACAACCCGCGACTCAGAGTGATAGGAAGCTGGGGAATGACGAAATGGTGAGGAATGCCCGGGTACTTGCAAATCATTGACATCAAATTGAGACCCACAGGCTTCTTGCAAATTGTCGAAAACACCATTACAACCGAAACTTGATTTAAAGTGAAATAGTGAAGTTGTCTCACGTAATGAAGACATAGTTACTAATTGTCAACACCTCGTGGTCGAGAAATGTTCGGGCGCCAATTATAATGAATAAATGTTTTTACTGCTAATTATGTTGTAGTAGTAGTTAATTATGATAAATAAAGTCATATGCTGGTTGGTAATAGTAACACTTAATGAAAGAGACCTAACAGCCAGACAGAGGTCTGACAAAACTATGAACTGAGAAAATCGTACTTACTTAAAAACCTTTTATTAGAGAACTCCTGGTATTATCCAACACACACTTCACAGATCACACAACTACTCAATATCCGAATTTTCGTTGAATCGCATCACAATAATGAAGAAGAACCTAATCACATAAAACGTAGCTCCTTGCACATGAACGAAGCTCTCCTCTACACATAAAACAAAGCTCTCCTCTGGTATCGTTGAACGCGCCTATTTATACTGTCTACCACCAAGTCATGACTTACACTCATTGCCACATATCATTCAGCGGGAGAAATAACATCTCGTTAAGTAAGAAGATAATTTACATAGGAAAATAAAATAACCAGAGATAGTAAAATCAAAAGGAAACTGAATCTAGAGTATACGTTACAGGTAAGAGTAAATTATAATTTTGTTTACAACCCGCGGTCTCAAACATAAGTTTGTGAATATTGACGCTCTGAGTTGCAGGTAATAAATAAGATCTTGTTTCTGCATTAGATAAGGTATGTATGCGGTTGCCGACGTTCGAAATATTTGGAACATCAGATGAAAATAGACTGGCAACAAATGCTCTGTTCCAAACCCCAAAGCGTGAACGCAGGTATGTGGAAAACAAATGTCGAAAAAACCTAATTTAAAATAAACGAAAGTTGTATTCGCTATTATGCATGTATATTTACATTTAAAAAATAATCTACAGGTGGTGTTTATTTCTAGGTACATTATTCCTCTATACACAAAACAGCAGCCACCTTTAAGCTTTAAATACGAAACCATCAAAACCAAACAAAAAGGAAATTTGTAGCATATGTCGATTATTCTAATAGTTCCATTGGTTGAACAAGAATTCTTTATGTAATTTAAGAGATATTTCTTATTTTTACAGTTTTTCAATATTCTTGCTTTTTAATTAAACAGTTGCTCCTGGGAATTTATTTTGAACATACTGCAAAACAGAATTCAGTAAATCAACATGGAATGTCAAAGGAGAACATTTTGTTTAATACATCTTTCCGAAGGGAACAACAATGCCTTTCAGTGCTCAAGAAATTCAGAATAATTTTCCATTGAGTCGAAACAGCAGGAGTTCATGGAAAAAAACCCGAATAAAATAACCATTTCTGAAATACGAAAAGATCACACTGCTGAAATTTGAAATCCAACTGTTCGATAAATTATTTTATAATGAAAAGCTGTTTTTACTTTTCAATACCGGAAAGACAAGAGGCATGATTTAAATGCTCCGAAAACTTTTCGATTGGAGTATTGTACATAGTCAGACGAATTTGGTCTTGTTTGTGGAGAATGCTTTCCGATTGGAGTATTGTACATAGTCAGACGAATTTGGTCTTGTTTGTGGAGAATGATACTACTGGACATTAAAAGATCTTCCTTAAAAGTCGTCTAATACTGCGATATGAGGCAAAGAAGAATAGGGCAGAAATTCGTACACTTCATTCTTTTGCTTAATAATGAAACAGAAACCTTAAATCCGTAACATTGAACATGTTCTTTTCCAGAAGCACCGGTAATGGATTCATTGCTCAGCATTTTTAACCAAAATTATAAGTTTATATTTCTTTTTTTTTTAAGAAGGATATAATTCAACTTCTAATGATCAACAAAAGTATTGGTATTGTCAAATACCTCATAAATCTTAAATAAATTTCCTTTTGAAATATACACAGCCGTATCACATTAATATGACCACCTACCTAATAATGGGAATAACCATCCTAGGCCTGGATGACAGGGGCAAGACAGCATCGCATGGACACTATGAGGCCCTGGAAGGTTGCCCGAGTCACACGTGCCCATTCGGACTGCCGCAGAGCCCGGAGGTCGCGGAGACGAAGTCGTTGTTGGACGACACGTCAAACCCCACAATACTAATAATCTCATAAGTGCTCTATGGGAATGTTTCGTGGGCCAAAGAAGAACGGAGACATTGTGTTCCTGGAATCAGTCACGAACCCCCTTAGCGACGTGGCACGGCGCATTGTCCTGTTGGTAGACACCATCATCCCCAGGGTAAATGTCCAACATTAAGAGATGCATGTGATTAGCCATAATGGCCATAAGCCATTAGCGTTCAGTGACCCACCCTGTGGAAGTTTTCCTGGTATGACCAGCGGTCCCAGGTCATACCAAGAAAACTTCCCCCAGATATGGGCACTGCTACCGCAGCCATGTACTTGACCGACAAGCGTGTCCGTGTGTTGGTTTTAGGGTGTCTGTCGTCATATCATCCACAAATCTTCGTTTCTATGGAGTAGAAACCTCGATCCGTCGGAGAAAGCCACCTTATTCCACTTTTCCACTGTTTAATGACATTAGTTTCATTCCACCTGCAGGAGTCGTTGCCGATTAACCTGGATTAACATGGGCAAACGGAATCAGCGTCGAATCGGGAGACCCATGAGTACAATGTAACAGGATTTTCTGTTCTATCAGTGGTCACACACACCTGGGCTCCACAGAGTTCAATTGCGTGGTCAGTTGTTGCACTGTTGCTCGTTGATTCCCCTTTTTTAGTCGACTGAGGCGACTCTCGTCTCTGCAGTCGATGACCTATTCCACAGTTATGTCGTCGGGAGTCACTCCGTGCGCCAGTGGTCTATTCTTTGTACACTACAACTACAGCACCTCACGAACCAACCACGTTGTCTGCTGTTTTTAATATGCATCCACCCATGGTGCGGATGCCGATGATCATTCCTTTCTAAACATCCGTCAAATAGCTACCTCTTTCCATTATGCTTACTTAACGTACAGTGGCTAATTTGTCCTGGCTGGCTGCTTATATTACTGTATGTTTGACCTTGTTACGTACACTCTGTGACGCGCCTAGTCGGTTACACTATGATTCAGTGGGTCATCATATTGTTCTGACACGACCGTGTAATTAAATTACATGTTAACAGAAAATAACTACAAAATACATGACGGCTTTTGTAAGAAATTGCGATTTACATTTCTGATGTATTATTAATATGATTTACGATTTCATTGTTTCCAACAATCCACGAAGTCTACTGTTTCTGAGGTGCTTCCACCCTTGGTGAGGTAGCCGATGATTATTCCTTTTCGTACTTCCGTGAAATCACTACCTCTGCCCATTGTGTACACTTGGCGCACTGTGGCTCATCTGTCCTGGCCTGTCCATCTCCGTGTGGTCGATCCTGTCACGTTCACTCTTGACCTGCCTGGATATTTTCACTGTGATTCCGGGGATGGTCATATAATTCTGATACTCCTGTGTATTGTTATTTAAACTCTGCTTTACCACTTAAAAAGAGAAAAAGGAGTCCTCGTTACTCAAATATTATACAGTATATAAACAAGTACTTCGATTTCATGATCTCCATTGTAACGAGGAACAGCGGCTGTAATTCGTTTCGGCTTCGTTTAGGTATAAACTCTGTCTATGTAAATATTTCTCGGGAAAGAAAAAACCCACGCTTTCCTCACAGTTCTGAACGAAGAGGAAACAGGATTACGTTTCAACTTTTAAAGAAATAAACCGTCTCATTCCCGACCCTCGTTGCGCGTATAGCTGGGTATATCGGTTTCAGCTGTATTAAAACAAGCCATCCGGTGGAACATGGGATTTATAATTTCATTTTGTGAACTTGGCTATCGTATTGTAACGTATACTCTATATTCACTTTCCTTTTGATTTTTACTATCTCTGGTTATTTTATTTTACTATGTAAATTATCTTCTTACTGAACGAGATGTTATTTCACCCGCTGAATGAGATCTGGCAATGAGTGTAAGTCATGACGTGGTGGTAGCCAGTATAAATAGGCGCGTTCAACGATACCAAAGGAGAACGTTTGTTGTTGTAAGGAGAGAGTTTGTTTATGTGGAGGAGAGCGTTTGTTGTTGTATAGAGAGAGCTTTTTGTTGATGTGCGTAGGGAGAGCTTCGTTCTATGTGATTAGGTTTGATTCTTCATTATTGTGATACGATTAGTGTGTGTGCGTTGGATGATTCAAGAGTTGATCTAATAAAAGAGTTTTAAGTAAGTACGTCTTTCTCAGTTCATAGTACTGTCAGACCTCTGTCTAGCTGTTAGGTTTATTTCAGTTAGTGTTATTAGTAACAACCAGCATAAGACTTTATTCATCTTAATTACTACTATAACATTACTACCAGTTATGAGCTTGTTCATTATTATTACTACACTACTAGCAGGAAAGTTTATTCATGATATAATTAACAAACAACAAGCATTAGAAGACGCATTAGCTTAGTACAAGCATTGAATTCATTATAATATTAGTGAAAGCTATATTCACGATAATTAGCTTAGTAGTAGAAAAAGTTTTATTCATTATAATTGGCGCCCGAACTTTTCTCGGACAGGAGGTCTTGACAATTATTACCCATGTCTTCACAACCTGAGACAACTTCAATTTTTCACCCTAAGGCACGTTTCGATGGTGATGGTGTTTTTTTTGACAATTTGCAAAAAGCCTGTGGATCTCACTTTGATATGAATGATCTACACGTACCCAGGCATTCTTCACGATTTCGTAATGCTCCAGCTTCCTATTACTCTGAGTCGCGGGTCGTACCTGAGGGAGTTCAATCCTCTCAGCGAAGCAGAATGCTTGCCCATTTCGTGCCGCATGCAGGAACAATTCATTTCAATGGGTTGGAGGGATCTTTAAAGTTCCTCGAAGATCTGGAAGATCATTTTTGATCTATACAATATTCCTGAAGACTGCAAAGTACAAATCGCAGGCACTTGCTTGAAAGATACCGCAAAGACCTGGTATCGGCAGTGGAGAGTGTCGAACCCGGATTCTCATTATGAGAATTTCCAAACAGAATTTTTGGAACTCTTTCCTTTTGGGCTCAGTCGAGCTAGCCTTGTACAACAACTTTTTTCTCGTCAGCAAGGAACCAACGATAGCCCTGTTGCATTTGCGTTGGAAACAACACGCTTATATAACTTATGGGATCCACATGCCAGTCATGTCGACATGTTGGATACCCTATTGCAGCAGCACGACCCATTTCTACAAGATTTTCTTGAGGTTCGACAACCTGCTACAATTCATGAATGCCTTCGCCTCATACGAACGTATGAAGAGCGACACGGCAAACATGGTTCAACTCACCATGCTCGGGCACCCCGCGAGGCTTATTACGAAAACCCTCAGCGGCATAGTAGACATAATAACTTTCAGCGCGAGCATACACAAGTGCACGCCCAAGCTTCATACGTTCCAATACCCAGAAGAGTGGCAAACCAACCGCGAATTTCTGAACAATCTTCGGGATATCGTACAAATGCACAGTATGCTCGACCCCGTTCAAATCCGCAGCATTCGGAACGTTTTCATGCTCAGTACAAGGATGATTTTTCTGCCCATGCTGAGGGAAGAAGTAATAGATATGACAATGTCAACAGACACGCGGAGTTCCCGACGCAGGTTTCACGCAGTTTTCCTCATCGTGAAAATTTTCCCGATACCCGGCCGGGTCGAGGTTTCAGACCGCATGATAATCCAACCAGGAATCCTTTAAACTTCCAAAGGGAGTAGACCAAGGGTCGGTCCTGCTTCCTGATACCAAGCATTCTGACCCTAAAACAGTATTAGTGACTGTCCAAACTCCTCAGTTGCCTGATGTGTTCTTGACAATTAAAGATATTATTGTCGAGACAAAGTTCGACACTGGTTCTGAAATATCAGCCCTAAATACGAAGTTTTGCACTGACAATTTCCCTGCAATACTCGTTCAGCCTGAGACGCAGTATTTGCGAGGTGCAAATAACGAAATCTTCAGTATCACATGAACTGTCACATTATCTCTAGGGCTGGGACAGGCTCGTTTTACGCATTCTTCACTGCTTATAGACGAACTACCTGTTAAATGTCTAATGGGCATGGACTTTATTAACACGTTTCAAATAACTTTGAATTTCGTACAACATGTGATTTCCTTTCCGGAACCTGTCGAAATGATTCCTCCGGTTCCTATGGATATAACGAGTTTGTTATTGAGTAATCAATTGAATAAGAGGCAACGAAACCAGCTTTCTCTACTTTTGCAGGAAAGCCCTGGTTGGTTTTCTGATCAATCTGGTTTCACACAGGTGGTTTATCATGTCATTGACACTGAGGGTTCGAAACCGATAGCGACGAAACCTTATCCTTGTGCTTCACATAAGAAACAGGAAATGCAACGTCAAATTTCTGAAATGATTAAACAGGGCATAATAAGGGAATCAACAAGCGCCTGGGCTGCTCCTGCCTTTTTGGTTCCAAAGAAACCACCCAATGAATTTCGTTCCGTGACAGATTTCCGCAAGCTCAACCAAGTCACAAAAACGATCAATTATCCACTACCTGTCATGTCACATATTTCGCATGACCTGTCATCAACCAAATGGATGTCAACCTTGGATTTTGCGAGTGAATATTGGCAGGTGGTGGTACATCCGGACTGTGTCGATAAAACAGGCTTTGTGACTCCTTTTGGGGCTTATGAATACCTACGTATGCCCTTTGGACTAGCTTCTGCTCCTGCTACTTTCCAAAATCTTATGGATACGGTTCTCAGACCTGTTCTGGGTCCCCATGTGCATGTATATTTGGATGACATTATTATTACATCCGAAACGTTTGACGAGCACCTTTCTCTGCTCAAACAGGTGTTCCATCTCATATACAATGCTGGCTTGACGTTAAAACCTAGTAAATGCCAGATAGCGAGGGACGAGATTGTATATCTGGGGTTGAAAATCACTCCCCACGGCTTATTTACGGATAATGAAAAAATTAGCCTTATTGTTGACTTTCCTCGGCCTAAAACAGCAAAAGAACTATCACGCTTTCTGGGAATGACCGGATGGTATCAGCAGTTCGTCCCCGCTTATGCTACAATCTGTGAGCCATTATATGCTTTAAAACGTAAATACAAGAAGTTTGTTTGGGCACCTGAGGCTAACGCTGCATTCGAAACACTGAAGTCTACGTTGACTCAGCCTCCTGCGTTGGATTTCCCGGATCATGCTAAGGAATTTGATATTTATACTGACGCATCCGGAGTTGGTCTTGGTTGCGTTTTGTCACAAGCTGGGCATCCAATAGCTTTTGCGTCTCGTACTTTAGCCAAAGCTGAACGCAATTATTCAGCTACGGAACGTGAATGTCTTGCTGTTGTGTATGCTCTTAACAAATTTCAATGTTACCTTAACGAACTGACAGTTAACATAATTACGGATCATTCTGCCATTCAGTATTTGAATTCTGCTAAGCACCTATCTCAAAGACTTATGAAGTGGGCTTTGAAGTTACAAGAGAGCAATATCAAAATTTCGTATCAGCCAGGTCATAAGAATCAATTACCGGACGCATTGTCTCGCGTTCCGATTAGTGGGGTCCCCACAGAAACTACTCCTGGATGTCAGCCTGTACTTCTAATAGCTGATATAACATCCAGAGAGCAGATAATGGTAGAATTAGTAAATGATCCAGATTTTGGGGATATCTATAATTTTTTGCTTGCGGGTTCGCCCCTACAAAGTGATCCTTCTCTGGCTGGGAGGTCACAACATTTTGAAGTAATAGAGGGTCTTCTTTACTATACAAAATCTAGGACTACTAGGGCAGAGTTTCGCCCATGTATTCCGCGAACCCTTAGAATGGCCCTTTTAAACAAATTTCATGACAAACCTATTGCAGGCCATTTAGGTATTCGCAAGACCCGTTGTAAATTGCGGGATGTTGCCTATTGGCCTGGCATGTACCAAAGTGTGCTCGCATACGTTCAATCATGTCACTTGTGTCAGATTAATAATTACCGTAATGTAAGACCGGCCGGTCACTTGAAATCTAGTTCAAGTTCTCATGTGTTTGACATTATTTCAATAGATTTATTGGGACCTTATCCTTTATCTGTTAAAAACAAAGCTCGTTACGTTTTAGTACTAACTGATAATTTTTCTAAATGGGTTGAAGTTTTTCCCATTAAAGCCGCTACGGCAGAAGTTATTTGTAATGTATTAATTAATGAATTATTCTCTAGATATGGTGCACCTAATAAAGTAGTTTCGGATAATGGTCCCTAATTTATTTCTGACATTTTTGAAAGAATGTGTGCGAGACTACACATTAAGCATAAATTCATTTCCCCACATCATCACCAGAGTAATCCTGCGGAACGCGTAAACCGCACGCTAGTGAAAATGATTTCTACATTTATCATGGATCATCACGAGCGATGGGATGACGATCTGGAGCTTTTTTCGTTCGCATTCCGCTCGTCTGTCCACGAATCTACTAAAATTACTCCTGCAGAACTTTTTCTGGGTCGCAAAATTAAAACCCCTTTTGAAAATTTAACGGGGATTATCGACGAACTAAACCAGCGACCAACTCCGCAATCAGTACGAATCATGGCAGAAAAAGCTCGTGTTGCAATGCTAGGAGCACAAGCGGTTCAAGCAAGATATTATAATACTAGGCGTAGGGAACCAGATCTTGTCGTTGGAGATCTCACTCTCGTGGAAACGCACTTCCAGTCTTCTGTTTCTCATACTTTAGTGAAGAAATTTGCACCCAGCTACGAAGGTCCATATCGGGTGGCAAATGTGTTTGAAAATAACATTGTTCTTGAAAAACCTGACAATCAATTTCAATACGTACACGTTCCTCAGTGTCGCAAGTATCATGAACGAAATATCGATTTTATAATCAACCCTACTCAACCTTCTGTTCCACAGACTCAAGAGTCTATATCTCACGCTCAACCTCCAGAAATTTTGGACGAACCAACAGACATTTTTGAAGAATCTCCAGTGATTTTTTCTTCATCCTCCCCTTCTCAAGACGGGTTTCCAAACACCCAACCTGATTCTCCCATGAGACGAAGGCTCGAATCAAGTTCTTCAAATACTAGTATCGTTCCTTTCCCTTCCAACCATTGCCAAGACTATTGCTGCACCATTTCCTGATACCTCTGCAACACCACAAGCTCCTACTTCCTTGAATACCTCGTCAGAGAGTATTCCTATAGGCAGAAATAAACATCGCCCTGCACGACCACTAAATTACAGCAGCGACTCAGAGGCTTCAGATATTTCTGATTTATCAGTTATGAACAATAATTCGACTATTCCTAAACGTCAAACACCAATTACAAATCGTCCAGAACCACCAAAAGCTGGGTGAAAACGTTACTTGTTTCCCCAATCTGCTTCGCCGCAACAGCGACGAAGGCAGAGATCCTTGCATCCTCCCGGGTTTCGCCCCTGGAACCTACGCTCTGGGTAAACAGGGCCGATGCCTGCTGCTACTCTCATGCCACGAGGGCGAAAACGAAAACAAACGATGTGGCCGGAGCCACGTCCGTCCGAAAGAATGCTGGAAGGACAACACGGGCCCCAGCACAAAGGGACTACATATCAAAAGCCTGGGGAGCCCGTTCCTGTCAGCCGCAGGGATTTCCGAACCGCCAGACTTCAGCCGTTCCTGACCAACGGACGTCAGCCGTTCCTGACCGTTCCTATCAGCCGCAGGGATTTCCGGACCGACAGACTTCAGCCGTTCCTGACCGACGGATTTCAGCCGTTCCTGACCGTTCCTGTCAGCCGCCGGGATTTCTTGACCGACAGACTACCGATGTTCCAGATCCATTCAAGTCCTTGAAACGCACTACGCCACCTGAATTTACCAGTCCGATTAGGCCTGGAAAACGTTATCCTACTAGAGTTTTTTATGCGTCCTCGAGATAAGTAAGTTCTCGTGGACAGGTTCTTTTCTCCGTTTGTTGTTTTTCCTGCACGACCAGTTGGCGTGTCAGAATTTCTTTTTTTCGTGTGGGCCTATGCATTCTTTTTTGTGTATATATGTGTTTTTTTTATATTTCTTCTATGTCCATCTACTAATCCAAATTTTTTTATATATATCTATGTGCTTAGGCGTAAAATACTAAAATTGTTACTGTTAGGCAGCTCCAGGCGATCTTTGCTGCTGATACAGTTGGTGTGTATTCAACGAATAATGAAAACGTAATTTGAAATTTAAAAAGTGATTCCTGCAAGGCAGAAAAAAGGAAGGTATGCCGATGCAGGTTTGTTTTGTTCAAGTATACAAAGTGTTTCACAGACGAATACAGATTTCTTGATTTTGTCATGCCAAGTTTGATATTGTACATACTGCTGCCACCAAAACAACAACAAAAAAGAGGTCGATAAACGTCAATCAACGAAGTGTAAGACTTACACTCCAAAATTGTTAGGTTTTCGAACAAAAAAAAAAAAAAAAAAAAAAAAAGGGTGAGATGATGTAACGTATACTCTATATTCACTTTCCTTTTGATTTTTACTATCTCTGGTTATTTTATTTTACTATGTAAATTATCTTCTTACTGAACGAGATGTTATTTCACCCGCTGAATGAGATCTGGCAATGAGTGTAAGTCATGACGTGGTGGTAGCCAGTATAAATAGGCGCGTTCAACGATACCAAAGGAGAACGTTTGTTGTTGTAAGGAGAGAGTTTGTTTATGTAGAGGAGAGCGTTTGTTGTTGTATAGAGAGAGCTTTTCGTTGATGTGCGTAGGGAGAGCTTCGTTCTATGTGATTAGGTTGATTCTTCATTATTGTGATACGATTAGTGTGTGTGCGTTGGATGATTCAAGAGTTGATCTAATAAAAGAGTTTTAAGTAAGTACGTCTTTCTCAGTTCATAGTACTGTCAGACCTCTGTCTAGCTGTTAGGTTTATTTCAGTTAGTGTTATTAGTAACAACCAGCATAAGACTTTATTCATCTTAATTACTACTATAACATTACTACCAGTTATGAGCTTGTTCATTATTATTACTACACTACTAGCAGGAAAGTTTATTCATGATATAATTAACAAACAACAAGCATTAGAAGACGCATTAGCTTAGTACAAGCATTGAATTCATTATAATATTAGTGAAAGCTATATTCACGATAATTAGCTTAGTAGTAGAAGAAGTTTTATTCATTATAGTATTATTTAACCAGTCAGTCTTCATTTCGCGAGACGAAAAACATTTTGCATTTCAAGACAAAAATGCTAAATCTTCCTGTACTGCCTCGGTCCAGCACAAGCTCGGAAATGTTCACCTAAATTATGAAGAAAAAAATCCGTCACATCATTTAAACCACTGACAGAGACCGATTTCTCGGTCCCATGATTAGTGAAGACCTGCAGGAAAAATATCAAATTTAAAAAAA
Organism: Macrothele yani; assembly: GCA_039090855.1. NCBI lineage: Eukaryota > Metazoa > Arthropoda > Arachnida > Araneae > Macrothelidae > Macrothele > Macrothele yani. The sequence goes on along the minus strand of CM077034.1, from coordinate 109,790,344 downwards.
CTAGGATCCCAGACTGCAAACACCCTCTAGAAAAAAACAATTTAATGACAGAAAATATGGAAAACAAAGGCCATCACACAGAACTGCACGTGAAACAAGCCTCATGAAACTTTAACAAAATAAACCTGCGTTATTTAAATAAAAAGGAAAGTACATAAACACATAAGGCATATATAAACCAATATACACTGCCGGAAAGTGAAAAAAGAACAACAAGAAGGAATTGACGGACGATCATGAAATTTACATATGTTAATGGCGTCGAGATTACGTAGGTTTGATGTTCATTTCGGGACCAACCGGTGAGAGCTTACGCCACAACACAGCATAATATGCAAATTATCGTCGGTGGTATTTAAGGAGTACGGCAAAGCGAATGAAATCAGTCGTTGGCGTACAGACACGTGCGAAGACCCTGAAGAAGCTGCAATGCCTGGACATGGAAGACGTTTAGGATTTCAGCGGTTATCGGACTTTGAGCGAGGTCGCCTAGTCGGATTCCGCGAGCCCGGGTGGTCGTATCGTCGTATTGCGCAGCGAATTGGACGGGAAGTATCGGTGTTGGTACGAAGGTGGCGTAGATGGTCCGAGGAAAATTCCTACACGAGAAGACGTGGAACCGGGAGTCACAGACGGACTGATGAGCGGACCGATCGACGCATAAGAAGAGCGGAGTTGTCAAACAGAATATCCACTGCGACGCAAATCCGAGCTGCCGTTGCACCTGAGGTGACTGTGCGAAAAATCCGCAACCGTCTACTAGATGCAGGACTAGGAGCACGTGTGTTTCTGTCATGTGTACCTCTGATTCCAGCCCACCGTCAGGAACGGCTGCAGTGGTGTCGCCAACGTCTGCACTGGAGGACGCAGTGGCGATCTGTCGTGTTCAACGATGAAAGCAGATTCTGCTTGGGAGCCTCCGGTGGCCGTATGCGTGTTCTCAGACGCACAGTGGGGCGTCTTTACCCATCTTGCATCCTCCAGCGGCACACAGGGCCTACACCTGGTCTCCTGGTGTGGGGAGCAATCAGCTATCACTCTCGTACACAACTAGTGTTTGTACCGGGTACGCAGTTAAATAGCACGTCCTACATCAACAACATCATTCAGCCCGTTGTTGTGCCATTTGTAAAGTCGGTCCATCGTGGTGTTTTCCAGCAAGATAACGCACGCCCACACACGGCACGTGCAACGCAACATGCACTTTTGGGTGTGAGACAACTTTCATGGCCTGCACGTTCACCGGATTTGTCTCCCATTGAGCAGTGTGGGATTTTGTGGGACAACGACTGATCCGGTCTCCACGGCCAGCCACGACCGTCTCCGATTTACGCGTCCTGGTTGAGGATGTTTGGAACTCAATACCCCAAACTTACATCCAACATCTGTACGACAGACTCCATGACAGAATTGCACAGTGTGACGCAGTTCATGGCTGGTTAACCTCGTACTAGCCATGTTACATGGAAATGTTATTTTTCAGTTTGCCACCAAATACAGCTGTATTTTGCCATAATGTTTTGATCACGTTACCCTCTGTATTCCGTTATTATGCTGTATAAATTTCGTTAGTATCAGACGCCTCCTTCTTGGTGTTCTTTTTTCACTTTCCGCCAGTGTATTATTGTAAGGCATGTGAGCTTCCGGCACCTTCGTCATTAACTGATGGTGAAGTAAGTTGTAAAAGGTTTTATTGGAGAAACGAGACGGAAAAAAGTTTGCTCTCCTAGAATGAAATCTGGTATGGGACACTGAATACGAGCATCGAACCAGCAAATTCTACGTTTTGAAAGTTCCATCTGAGCTTCTACTGAAAAGATCAGAATTGCTCATGCTGTGATCCTTGCGCCAAAAATTATGTAACGCAATCAACGGAAGTTACGGAAGAAGCAGATGTTAGTAACCCGTAGGGAATGGCGAACGGCAGGACTGAGATCTGAAGCCCCAGTGCCATGTAATTACAACCTTTGGCTTTGTTTTTGCATCTTTCACAGAATTCTTTGAACTTCTTACTAACAGGAATCGTTCTTTATGTCACACAATTTAACAATTTTTCCGCGGTTTACGAAGATTCTAAGCAATGAAATATATGTATTTAGCCTTATTTATTAATAAATCGTTTCAATTGTCGCCTATCTTTGAATTGTAATGTTCCCAGCTTTACCCAGTTCCCAAATTTTAATTCATTAGACAATCGAGCTAACTTCACGAAACACATCATTTTTTACCTATTACTATTAATCCGTATTTCAATAATTCTCGCTCAAACTGCTAAAATGTATGCATATTACAACTTCTGTAAGGTATGCAACTAATCCCTTTATCGAAAATAAATTGGAATATGTATATCATCTTTAAAGAGAAAGAATATATCGTTGAGGAAATGCCCTCAGGAATATTATGATTCATCTCGACTTCTAAATTAAATATGTTTTCCTTAAATTACAAACCATTTACTTGTTCACGAAAGGGCCTCTTATGACGGAGTACAGTATCGTTTTCTGCGATTTCACTTAGAAATACTTAGAAACAGGACTTGGAGTGCTAATATAAATGAATATGCATGAATATCTGTGTAAAAGTTATAAAACCAATAACCCTCTAAAACGAAGGAACCTTCGTCAGACGGAGCTAATGATACCGCAAAAGACGAAAACAGGTTTGTTTTAACTAATTGAGTTGATACTGTCAGGTAGTTTGTGCGCATCTACTAGGAATCAAATTAAAGTAGCCACATACAGGATTTAACCGGAACTGTTGAACAGTAGGCAAGATCACAAAGCTGCTGGGAAATATGGACAAATGCAGATATTCTCTAGAGAACGTTATTCCTAAATAAATGAAACTTTTGATCACATAACACCTTAAGCGGAGGATGTAACTGAAACAAATAAAGGCCCAGATTTTCTGCCCTACCCCAAAGATAAATATTCACACAACGGCCGGTTGTTAAGCAATCTACGCAAAGCAATTCTTTCCCCCTTCACTTCAGCAGTTGATGATATCCCACTTCTGTTCCTCTATCGTCTTTTGAATGACCTTGGACATGATGGGAAATATTAGTTTCCTTGATGCGCAGTTTACTAGCTTATAAAAGCAACAAAAGATAGAAGTACCTTCTGTTTAGCTGTTGAACATGCAACAATAAATTACGTGTTAATATCCTGTTTGTCGCCAAAAATCCTACTTTTGTTACATACATTTGTGAAAAACATTTCTTCAGCATTTCATGTGACATCAGAAACTTTACTCGAAAGCATCCACTAATGATCACCTGACCTGCTCTGAGCTGTTAAACTCTAAATTGTTTTACGGAAGTTTACCTGCATTTCTGTATACAGAAGGCAGTCACTTCCTGAAACCCCTCGTGCTCTGTATAAATCGTTGGCTTTTATGATGTGTGTCAGTCTTTTACCCCACTTAATTCTTATTTTAAATAACATCGTAGTGTGAAGATGGTGAAATCAATCTTTTTTTTTGTATGCTTTTACGAGGCCATTTTTCTTTTTTACGCTCTCCAACTGTAGGTTGAAGAAGCGTATATGCTCCAGTTTTGTCAGTCTGTTTATCCGTCTGCCCGTCCGCACGATGACTCGCGTGAAAATGATTCGATTTGGATGAAATTTTAGTATGTGGTAAGGGACCATCTGGGGACGAACTCTATTGAAAAGTGAAGAAATGGGGTCAAAGGTCAGGACATAGGAACGGGGTCCATTCCATTGCACTTATGTGTCGTAACTTACGTAACAATCGTTCGATTGCGCCAAAACTTTATCATGTTGTTCCGGAGGCTTACTGAACCGGTCCTGTTGAATATCATCGAAATGTGGTCAAAGGTCAGGACACAGGAGTGAAATTTATTCCACAAGCATTATCCTCATAACTTTATTAAAAATGCTTCTATTGGGACAAAACTTTAGTATGTTGTTCCGGAGGTACACTGAACCAATTCTTTTAATTATCATGGAAATGTGTTCAAAGGTCAGGACACAGGAGCGATATTTATTCCACAGCCATTAATCCCATAACTTAAATAATAACTTCAGTAATTATTTCTGGTATGTTGAAAGTGTTTCATAAGCAGTGTATTGTATGATTTTACTAACTTGTTTAGTTTTATGTGAGAAACGTTTTTACTACAGTTCACAAAATGCGACGATTTTGAAAATTTTCTCAGCGAGGTGTTTTTCAAGCAATTCTCTTACGAAGTTTAAATACTTAAATTTGATCCTTTCATTTGTGGCCACTCCGATAACTGCTATCGACTGAAAAGAAATTATGGTTTAATGGGTCTGGATATTTGGGTGGTAAAGACATTGCATCTGTAAATGAAATGCTTCCAGGGAATTACAGTAACACTTTCTTTCCATTATGGCTGAAATCATTTCGCTGGGACAAGTATCACATCGTTGGATAGAGTTGTATTACGGATGTTTTGTCCGGACATCCTTTCATGATTAAGCAGTAACTTCTTTTGTTTGGAGTATACATCATTAGCTTATCGGTGGGAAAAAAGAATAGATATCTGCACTTATTAAAGTTTTTTTCTCTAGCTTTTTTCGCAAACACATTTCCTAAAACCGCGTTCTGACTGTTGAGAAACAAGCAAAGTTACATTTTAATTCAATCATGTCGAAATAAAACGGTTCCATGACGCAGATAAGTTCCAAGTAAATTTTTTATAGGTTGCTCAGGACAGCTACTCGTATTATGACATTTGATTCCTAAAATATAATACATCGCATTATGTTCTTTGAAATCCGTTTTTGTCATTTACGTTATGATTTGAACGCTTGACGATTCCGTGGGCTTTCTTTGGGTTCACCGTTGTACAATGCAAAAGCAATTTCTCATTCTTTGTTTACAAACATATGGTCTCCTATTTGACATGTCATGAGAATAGAAAATATACCAGAAGCACCTTCTTCTGATTAAGGGATATTATTTTCGTTTATTTTGGAGACAGACACAGAGAGAGGGAGAGTGAGACTCGTTTTTTGTTTGTTAGCTTGTCTACACCAATATAAATTTCTAAATCCATATATCTATGAGCCGTATTACTTTAAGTGTGTTTTATATAACATTCAGCTCATTTGTGCCTCAGATAAAGCTGTCAGCTAATGAAATTAAATATAGGTCTATTTGATCGAATTTTATAATTTTAGTTAGAGGTGAAATACTTTAGTTAAAACCATATTTTGAGTTTACAAAGCTACTACAGACTATAAATTATAGTCCTGTATATTTGCGTGATCTGTAGTTTCTGAATTAACATTATCGGTAAATAATGCTGTTCTGTAACTCTATGCACGTTTTGCTGCTGGAATTCACCTTTTGGAGGTCACTGTGTCTCGATTTGATGTTATGTTATGTCTTAGCTCAACAGACGCCATGTTCAGGCATCTACCTGTTTCTCGGAATGGGGGCGAAGGCTTTAAGTGTGTTTTATATAGCATTCAGCTCATTTGTGCCTCAGATAAAGCTGTCAGCTAATGAAATTAAATATAGGTCTATTTGATCGAATTTTATAATTTTAGTTAGAGGTGAAATACTTTAGTTAAAACCATATTTTGAGTTTACAAAGCTACTACAGACTATAAATTATAGTCCTGTATATTTGCGTGATCTGTAGTTTCTTAATTAACATTATCGGTAAATAATGCTGTTCTGTAACTCTATGCACGTTTTGCTGCTGGAATTCACCTTTTGGAGGTCACTGTGTCTCGATTTGATATTATGTTATGTCTTAGCTTAATAGACGCCATCACTATTCATCAATAATATTCTTTCAATATTTTAGTTTATTACCTGAAAATGTATGAATATTTATTGAACTCCGACTGAAAGTCCAATATAATGAATTGATTTGAAGGTGAGCTTTTGGCCTTTACTTTCTTTTCGAGCACATGGAGAGTGCTCAAAATAGAACTGTTATTTATATTCTTTAATTAGTATGCCTAACTAAAGGCTAACATATGATAGTGATATAACGATTAGCAGATAAGAAAACAAATCCTAATTAACTTTATCAATTTCTATATATAAAAAAAGTACTGAACGCTATATTTACAGTATTGTATAATTTTAAATCCCCATTAGATGCATCAGGGAATGAATGTGTTTTAAATTGGTAAACAAATAAGCACTAAATGATATTAAGACGTTGAAAATATGAAATGTACAGTTTTGGTAAACAGAATAAAACAAGAAAGATGACACCGAATTTTCGGGTGTAATAAGCACGTCTTTTGAATCCGTTCTGACGCAAATTAAATTTATCAAAGCCATTCAAAGTCAATGGAACCGGTATGGAAAACAATAGTATCTGACAGAAGAAAGAAGTTTTTCAATCAGGTTTTTAATCCCTCAGATATTGCTGTAAATGGAATCGTGAGGTTACGCCCTCTGGTTGCAGACTTGTGCGTTAAGAAAAACATGAATTTATATGAGAAACATTTCGCACCGGAAACGCTCACCAACACCGAAATAATTTTTCAAAGCGGACTCTTAGAAACAGAGGTATCGACAAAAATAAGATGTGACTTTACGTCCCTTGGTGGTAATACCATGCATTATTTTAGGACGAAAGTATTCTCAAAAGGTTTTTCCAAATGAGCACTATCGGTCCAAGAAAAAAAATTAGTCGATTTTCAGGAGCCCAGATTTTGCTACAAATACATCAGAAGCAGAAATTAACGCTTACGCCCCCTGGTGGCCAAACCATTCTTTACCAAACATTAGAAATTATGTGAAAAATATTTTCCAACAGGTCTTGTATGCAATACAGGAAGAAGTTTTCAAATCGGAGTTTTAGAAGCAGAAATAACGCAGAAAACGCAATTTACCTTTGTGTCCCTTAGCGGAAAGTCTATGATTTACTTGAGAATTGAGAATTTAAAGGAGAAACATTTTGCATCGGAAACACTATCCAACAAAGAAGCAATTCTTCAAATCTGACTCCAAGAAGTAAAGATTTTCACAAAAATAGGACACACATCTACGTGCCATGGCATAGAAACGATGCAATGTTTCAAGAAGAAAATGTTCCTAAAAGCTTTCTCGACATAAAAGGTATCGGTCAACAAACGACATTTTTGCAATCGAGATTTTAGAAACTCATATTTTGCTGCAAATACATGAAAAAGCGGAAATTAAGACTTACGCCACCTGGTGGCCAAACCATTTTTTACAAAAAATTGAAATTACGTGCAAACGGCTTCCCATCAGGAGCTGTATCTAGTGCAGAAATAATTTTTCAAATTGGAGATTTAGAATAGTAACCGGGTTATACCTCTACACCCCCAAGATATACATCTACGCCCCCTTGCGTAGAAACCGTGCATTCATTTAAGAAGAAAATGTTTCTAAAAGGTTTGTTTCAATTCGACCTCATCTGCGTTTACGCCCTCTAGCGGCGAAATTGTACGTCATAAAAAAAATGAAATAAAGGATCATCTTTCGCATATTTCAAACTTCCCAATGCAAAAAGAGTTTTTTCAAATTGGACCAATAGTTGCAGAGATATCGTATGTACAGACGGACAAACTGGTAACATAAGCACGATCGTTTTTTACAAAAGACGTGCTAAAAATTATAAGAACATATGTCCTAGACCTACATGCGTTAAAGAAGAAAATCAGACACATTATTCTGGGTTGTGGTATCGCAATAAATCGTCAGAAATGTATAAATATTACAGAATAACTGTACCAATTGAAGAAAAACCTATGTAATTGAAACAAAACAGCAACATATATACCTGCATATATTTAGCAACACTTCATGAGTGCTTTCAAATGCAAATGATCGCGATATTTTTTCGTATATAAACATTCTTTTCCTAAATTAAATTTATGTTTCGTTTATATTTCTGATTGGAGTCAGGGATTCACAATTGCATAGGAACATTTTTTTGCCGTCATCAAACATTTCCGTCATTAGAACTGGCAATCCCGTGAGAAAGTTATTGTTGTTTTTGGCGTTAGAAATGGAAACCCAACATCAAGTCATAGTGTTCGAAACACATGTGCATGACATAAAATCAGTCATTTTCATCTTTATCACCCAACGTTTTCTTCTATAATAGTAATTTCTCACTGAAGGCTAAAGTTTTGCCACAGTATTGCACAACGTGCTTAGTATCTTGCAGGGAGACATATGATTAATTGAGTATTTCAAAGACATTACAAAAATATGCCAATTTCAAAACAAAGTCATTGTATGCGAATTTGTAGGAACGAGAATGTTTTCTTCAGTATCATACGAGTAAAGTTCACTCCAGAGTTTATACATCATTTTCAAGAGATATCAAGGGGACAGCCAGAGAGAGTTATGACACTACGCTAATGTAATTGAGACCATTTTCCCTGTATAATGTGTTCCAATTTTGCCAGTCATGCTGGAAATGAAAAATTTGATCTAACCTCTCAAACCTACAAAGTGTTTAATAATACTGAGGTTTAGAGATTGTGGTGGCAGTGTAGGGGTTGTTCCTCATGCTCCACAAATCAAAACTTGACACCATTCGCACAATGTGCTTCTCTATCACCAGTTTGAAAATAGGAACTGCCATTAGCGATCAGTCCCTGCCACACTGTATATAAATGGTTTCCGTCAATCGAAATTTGTTCTAACACATTCCTATGCATTACTTTCAGATGTTGAGAAAGAAAGGAATCCTTCCAGGGACTGATATATCATTTTATTATTTTCACTTGTGCAGAAGTGGAAACAATAAAATCATAAATCATTTATTAATAATAACAAATCAGAAAAAATACATCGCAATTTCTCACAAATGCCGTCATATATTTCCGATTGTTTATTTTTTTGTTCGGAGATTTTGAGACCGCCGTGAGCAACTCAATGGGCAATAAGAAGTCGCCCGTCCCTCCAAACAAAGAAGTTACTGTCGATCCTCGCTAAGCTCATGCATGCCTTCATGTTGGACGTTTATTCTGGTGGTTATGGCGTCTACCAAGAGGACTATGCGCCGTACCACCTCACTAAGGATGTGAGTAACTGGTTCCGAGAAAACCGCAGCAATGTCTCCGTTCTCCCTTTGCCAAAGAAATCTCCGACTTCAATTCCATAGAGAACCTGTGGACTATTTGGATGAACAGGTTCGAGGTGCCGATCCAAAACCACTCCATCTCCGGGACCTCGTGATCTGCTGCAATCAATCCGAATTGGTACGTGCGCTCGGGAAGTCTTCCAAAGCTTCACTGCGCTCATGCCACGCAGTCTCGATGCTCTCATCCGGGCCAAGGTTGGTTATTCCCAGTACTTGTTAAGTGGCCATATTATTCTGATACGACGGTATACACTGAGTGGTCACTATATTATGACCACCTGACATTGTTAAGCATATCAGCTATGACTTCACGCTGTTACCACAAGAAGGTGAGGCTAGCATAAAAAGGGAAAGATTAGTGCTTGCGACAGTAGGAGCAGTGATTGTTGGGTGACGAGATGGGTAAAAAGTGAGATTTGGACGGACTTTCAACGTGGGGTGATTGTAGGAGCTCGGAGCCATGGATCGAGTGTCACCGAAACGGCCGCATTCATGAAATGTTTCAGAGCAGCTGTTGTTAAAATGTTTAAAACTGGACTGTCAGCCAAAAAACTGGGTCTCCACGTGCAACGTGTGGTCGTCATCGACTAGTGACCTGATCGGGCGGAACGGAGGGTGTCCAGACTGGCAACAGACAACAGAAGGGCAGCAGTGCATCAAATTACAAACCATCATAATCAAGGATCCCCTCAAATGATCTCTGCACGCACTGTTTGCCATATACTGCATCTGATGGGATATGGCAGCCGAAGGCCTGTTCGAACACCTTTACTGTCTGCAGTTAAAAGAGAGAAAACGTCTCCAGTTCGCACAGAAGCACAAGGATTGGACAGTCGATAATTGGAAACCAATTATGTGGTCCGATGAATCCCGTTTGCAGTTGCACCATGCCGATGGCCGAGTGAGAATTTGGCGGAAACAGCACGAAAACATGGACCCGAAATGTATTGCTACAATCCTTCAAGCTGGTGAAGGCAACGTTATGGTTTGGGGAATGTTTTCCTAGCATGATTTGGGCACTTTAATTCGTCTATATCAACGTCTGACTGGCACATCATATGTAAACATCGTTGCGGAACAAGTGCATCCTGTCATGTGGATGGTTTATCCCAATGGCGATGGCTGCTTTCAACAAAGAAAATGCTTCCTGCCATAGTGCTCGTATTGTACAGGATTGGTTTCAGGAACATGCCGGTGGGATTACTTTGCTTAGGTGGCCCCACAATAACCAGATCTCAAACCCATTGAGAATTTGTGGGATGAAATTGAGCGAGACATCCGACAGCTGGATCCACAACCCTGCAATCTCACACTCCAGGAAAGTACTTATTCATCAAGCATGGTCTCAGATTCCACAAACCACCTATCAATATCTCGTGGAATCCATGCCACGAAGAATCGACGCAGTATTAAAGGAAAAAGGTGACACAACGAAGTACTGAGGGGGGTAGTCATAATAAAGTGGCCACTCAGTGTATATGCTAATTTAATGAGGATCTCTGGTATGTTTGCTGTTAAAATGCAGACATGCTCCCGAACTAATGCCTGTAGAGTGATTCTTCTTAAGAATCTTATATCTAATGGTTCCACGAAATTCCTTAGTGATCGGTACTACGTATTCCCAAAGTCAGTGTTTAACATATTCATATATCCTTTAACAGTGTCCTGTTTAGTTTGATGTAGTTTATGTTTTGCCATCAGCCTTCATATCATGTGTTTTACGTAGGTTCACCAGATTTTGCTTAGTTTCTGGAAAATAATACTCATACTTTATAAAACAATATTACAAATGTGTTATACTCGCTCTGTAATAATATAATTGTAATTCATGTTTTTTGCACACACGTCACCCATCTCTAAAACGTAATACATTTTCCTTAATTATACAAATATGTTTTTGATGCCATATAACTTATGAAAGAGAGATTACTATCCTGAATCAATCATTTGTTTTTTTGCACTGTAAAGAAAAACATTAAGGAAATTAATTACTAAATAAAGCTTTATTATATGAATCCGTAAAATCTTTACGGAAATGGTTGCGGAGTATTATAAAACAAAAATGTATATTTAGAAATACCTAAATATTAGGTTAGTCTGCCATCTTCCCAAGTAATGTCACACAGGTAAACGTGAGTACTGTATTTCCCCTAAAACGCAGGCGCAAACTTTTTGGCCGAGATTTTCCTCATACGCAAGTCAAAATTTCCGTGTGGCGAAAAATAAATTATTTTCGAGTTGATTCCCCTTTGTGAATGATTTTCACTGGTTTTGGCACGTTTCTGCTAAAATGTTTTTTTCGTATTATTCCCCAGGAGCATTATTTAAGTACTGATTTAAGGAGACACCGCATTGCTCACCATCCATGTTCTAAAGGAAATGCACCATAAGGGAAATGTGCATCTTACGAACTTTTTAACGTTTTAATATCCTCCCAAAATTATAATTTAAATGGAACGTATTTTAGTGGTCTTGGTATGTCTAATAATAGCTGACCTGATATGAAAGATTTAGACATGCAGTATTAGAACCAGCAGGGAACGTGTCCGGTCTAAACCTTCAGTCCATGAAATGCTGGTGACATTCTAGAGTTAACTAGAAAAAATTAAGTACAAGGTGTAATAAATATAATCCGGTTTTATTAGGCAAAAATTATTACACAAGATCTGCGGATCTTTCACTCCCAACGGTCGACTCTTTCTAGGAAAGAGAATAACATAAACTAAAAACCGGAAATCATATATAAAATAGAAATGTTTAAATAAAATAAACAATGGTCACGCGAGATAACATTAAATTGATATCTCACGTTGTACATCAGACATAGTTAGTAGTTACACTATGTTTAAATGTAGCCGTGATCGATGCCAAACTCTTGCCTTCTTGTCTGTAAAAAGGAATTTCTAAAGTCTCCTTACTAAAATTTATCATGCGGTGGTTGAATGGGGCAATACTCTTTCTTAATGTGTCATCAGAGCGGGGTTGCTTCATTATTTTTTTATCGATCCAAAGTAGCTTCCTGCCTTTCTGTGAGTAAGAATCTCTGGTGCTCTCCCTTACAAAGTTTTATCTTGTAAGGGTACCTACTCTTGACATCGTACAAGGGTAGAGGTTGCATCATTATTTTTATATCGATTCAAAATCGTGACATGCCACTCTGTAAGAGAGAGAATCTGTACGATCCCCTTTACTAAAATTGTTCTTGTGGTGGCGGGCGCAGTTTTCGGTGTTGGGGAATTATTTGTATTGTCCGATTCATAATTTGAATTAACCTCCTGGTCATAGTTTCATTTTATATACACCCTGATTCATAAAGAAGTATACAGTTTCCAGATGCTGTAAAACAGTAACAGTTGAACACAAGGACCACAACTGCGAACCGTCAGGTAGATGTACTCATAACGTTTGTGTCCCTCTACTGAGCGACGTGACGCAGGCAATAGCGCGCGTCACGTGACTAGTCAGTCCAAATGGCAGATTCTGCAGTGGAGAAGGCGTTTTGTGTTCTTGAATTGAGCAAAACGGAATCTGTAACGGTTGTGCAACGGTAATTTCGATCACGATTCGGAAAGAACCTCCAACCAGAAAATCTATCTACGATTGGCTTAAAACATGTGAAATTACGGGCTGTTTGTGCAAACGTAAAAGTCCTGGACAACCGCGTGTATCGGAAGAAGTCGTCGATTGCGTTTGCACTGCCACTAAACGTACCCCGGGAAAATCAACGCGCAGGCTGAGTCCTGAAGTGCAGATGTCGCAGCACACTCTCTGGAGAATTTTGAGAAATAATCTGAAAATGCTTCCATACAAAGTGCAGATATTGCAAAATCTCACTGACCTTGACAAGACGAAGCACTTCGAATTTTGCGCCGAAATGCACCGTTTTGAAAATGACGATTTTGCCGATCACTTAGTTTTCACTGATGAAGCGGCATTTCACGTGAGCGGTCAGGTAAACAAGCACAATGTTCGCTTTTGGGGAAACGGATATTCCCAGATTTACAGTGCATAACGTGCGAGATTCCCCTAAAGTATATGTGTTCTGTGTTGTGTCCAAAAAAGAAAGTGTGCGGCCCCTTCTTTTTTCACGAGAAAGCTGTCACGGAGGTTCTTTCCCGGATATGTTAAGCCTTTGGTTGATGCCACAGTTGCAGGACGACAGCGACAACTTTATTCTCGAATTGGATGCTGTACCACCGCACTGGTTATGCGACGTGTGAGATTATCTCGATGAATATTTTCCTCACCGATGGATTGGACGAGCCGCGGACTACAATATGCTACTGACCCAATGGCCACCCAGAAGTCCTGACTTAACACATTGTGACTTTTTCCTGTGGGGGTACGTAAAGGACAAGGTATTAGCCCCTCCCCTTCCTGATGGCCTAGCAAGGCTGGAACAGCGTAGCACAGCCACTATCACTGCACTTGATTCAGATATCTTACCTCGCCTTTGGGCGGAAATGGATTACCGGCTCGATATGTGTTGTGTGACTCAAGTTTCACACATAGAACATACGTGACTGTCTCTAAAAGAGCTTGAAACATTCCCTCTACAATTCTGTTACAGGTAACATAAAATGTCTTACATTTTTCTGTTTTACAGTGCGTTGAAACTGTATACTTCTTTATGAATCACCCTGTATTACACCTTCAGTAGTTTTGAGAAAGATTAAGTATACATGCAAAAAAAATTAAATGTTTGAGTATGAAATGAAGCTGAGAATGTGAAACGCATATCATCTACATCACCTGAAGGCAGGGAAAAACAGTCTTCTCGGTTAAGCATTTGATTTATAAAATATTAAAATTGATTCATAAATCACAGTCTATATTAGTTATGTCTTGGTTGTGATATATTACACAAAAATACTGATTAACAATTCACACAGTTTATAATATATTATACTGATATTTTGAAATAGATACTGAGATTTATATACGGAATAATTTAGAATATAAAGCCCTCCTTCACCATATAAAAATAAGTATTACATGTTTTTGTGACCTTATGATAGTGTTGTGTGAACTGTTCCTTAAATATATTTTTCCTGAAACTTTATATAAACCACGTATGGGTATTTCAATAAAATAATAAGAGTGATGTAACGAATTCCCCTAAATCTTGGTGCTACATTTTTTAACACTAACAAAAATGTGCACAAAAGAAGCAAATTATTATTAACACTCATCAGCAGTGAAACATTTGGTATTCTCTGTTAATTATGTTACTGTAACCTTGACGTGTTTTCTAGACAGAACGTTTCTTAGTTTCCACATGTTTAGGAAACACACATGCATTGTGATTTAGACAACTTTGAAAGATACCCGATAGTGATGGATACGCTGACATTTGCAAACACCTCAGAAAGGGAAACTCTCTGGGATATGCAAGAACCAAGTGTATCAAGGTTCAAAATAAATGATGCTAAAAAGGAAAAATGAGCACTCCGTTTTCTTGTTTGCTGAAATGAATGGACAATTAATTAATATAGAAAAGATGAATGTCAAAAAAAGATAAAGAACCGGGCATGCTCTTTTGAAGGGGATATATCTAAACCGGTATGGAATAATGGCGAAGTAAATGAGTGTTACAATAGAAGAGAATAATAATGATATTCAATCGGCGATATGACTTATGTTAAACTCTAAGGAGGAAAACGATAAAATAGGTAAATAGAGGGAGAGAATTGTGTTGTTATAAAGAAAGTTGAAGGTTATAGCTAGCAGGGTTGTGGCCAAGGAGAAAATGATTTTTTAAACGGCTGCTGAAGAGTAATTTACGACGAAAAAGCGTGGCTGCTTTGCGTCACGTAACCGCACATTATAGTTTAGGCACATACAAGATAATACTGTATGATTATACTTGGCCCGCAGTACAGGCTATATAATCAGATATTCTTTTCGTGTACCAATCGTCTCAGACAAAATCTGAAATATTCATCTGCAGTGAAAACGGAAGCACCATTGTGAACCACTTGAACACCGGAAAAAACTATTTTGGTTGATGAGTTATGCTTTCTGTTGATAAACGCCCATCGACAGATAACAATGACTCAACAGCACGAATCGACGGATCTAAGATCCTTGCATAACGATTACAAGCTCGTGAAGGCGGTGCGATTGTCTGGAGTCTATATGTATGACCGTACTGTTATCTTTATTTACTCTGAAATAGGGTTTCAATTTAGCGAGGTAACTTCATATCATTGCGGACCAAGAACCACAGAATATGTGTATGGAATTTCCTGAAAAACAGAACCCTTTCGTACAGAATAATGCGCAATGCCTTAAGAGGGTATTGTCAAGATGGATGGTAAAAGTCTCTAGATTGCGGCCACTGTAGCGCAGAGGTATAAGCTTTGGCTTCTGACCATTCGTCCGCGATGGATCCGGGTTCGAAACCCGTTGAGGTGTTGTATTTCTCGTATAGAATTGGCTGTTTTCCTTCGTTGGAGCCAGTGTCCCCAAATTTGGGACGGGCGACTGCTGATATCCCACTGAATTGCTCACGGTGGTCGTTAAACCTCCAAACAGAAAAACAATCTCCATATCTTAAACAATTTTGAACATTTGTGTGATAACATTTTGCAGCCATTCGTAATACAGATAGATCCTCCTTTTAACGAACATTTCGGAAATTCATGGGCGAAGTTAGATGCGGCAATATTATTTAAGCTTGAAATCTATCTATATTACCACCAGCATGTCCCAGCATCATTTCTGCTTAGACAAAATTTCCATGTAGACCTGTGAAAGCACATTCGTTACTTACCATGCCACATCGATTCAATGCTGATTTAAAAGCTGATGTCGGCACATAACGTTAACAGCTATGTGTCTTTAATAATCTGTTATTTTAGTGTATATCGTGATTAATGTAATTGTATAACTTTTTACAGAAGTGCAGGTGTCATTATACGGGTAAACTCAATAGGAGCATAAGAGGAAAATTAGGGCTCGGAATGTTCTTTGGAGTTCTTCTTCGGTCACTGTCCTTTTCATGGTCATTTGCGGTAATTTTGGAATACGTAAAATTTGATTTTGCTGTTCCAGGAGTAAGATAAAAAACCGTACGTACAACAGATTCGGTCGTTTCACTCTTTCCCTTCGGGGCATTACTGAATGTTATGATGAGAGGTTTGCTGCCTGTAACTTTTCTTGGGGCGCTGGTTCAGGATGACTGTGTAGAGTAGCCCTGCTGATGATGTTATGATAAGTCAGCGCCGGGGCGTCAATTGCTGAGCCTCTGTTAACGGTGCTACGGATTTCCATGCATATTCAATTTCATTTTGTGGACTCGGTCGAGCAAAATGGCCAAATTTTCCTGAAGTTGATTTGTATGCCTGCTGATGTGGTGACCAGACAGCGCAAAGGTGTTTAGGCCGGGACTCTAATGATGCCAACGGACCTCCACGCCGTATGTTCAACTTCATTCATGGGTTTGGTCGAGCTTTGGCTGGATGTCTCTGGTTAATTTTTATATCTGCAAATCAATGCCAGTACAACAGCGGGGTGCTTAGAGTTGAGTTCTAGATGATGATGCGGACCGTTTGATGTATGGTTTGTATTCATTGACTGTGCCTGTTGGCTTTTTTCCTTACGTTCCTTAAGTTCGTGCTGTGGAAAGACTTTTTATTCAAGGACTGGTATGTTGAATTATGATTAAGTTGGCGTTTGTGAGCGTTCTTCTGTTTGTCTGACCATTTCAAGGTAAATGCATTCTGACCATTAGAGCAAAGACATGTGGTATGATGCTAACTTGTAACTCAATTAAGGATTATATTAAGCAGTTGAACATCATTATTGTTGCCAAATTTTGTGCACTGCCGCTATTTACTTAATTTAATTCTAAGAATGTCAATAATATTAAGGCAGTCTTTCCTATAGGGGCCTTTTGAGGTAGTTTGCGCAAACATATAGTTGTAGGTTGGACCGTCGCACTATTCTATTTCTCCATTCGTTACATTGACTAAATAATCTAGAAGATGAAATTCATGTATAATTATTTCATAACTTTTTCATCATTATTATTAACATTATCTCATGTCAAACACTTTTCATTAGCTCCATGTGGAAGTTAAGTTCATCAGCTGTCTTCTACGTTTACAAAATTCTACGTTTTGTGATTTTTTTTTTAATCTTTTCAATTATTAAAGATCTAATTTATCGTGCTGTGCTTTAACGTTGTGCTACACACATGTTTGTCAGGGTGTGTGCAGTGAGAAAGATTATTTAGAGTTTCTCAATTTTCTTCACTGCTGTTCAGTTGAATAGGAAAATGATGCAAAAAATGTAACTACTTTTTTTTAAAAATGAGGCACCGTTTAAATCGAAAAAAAGCACATTGGAGTACTATAGACCTGCAGCCAAAAATTTGCTCGGGAAATGTGCGTAAACTGATTTTAGTTATTTAGAGCGTTTGAAATTTCATTGAAGGTGTACAGTACGTTTATGCTCTCTTCTTGCTAGTTTTAAGACATCGTGTTTAGCTTCGATAAGTAACAAATTCAACAAGAAAGATTGCACCGAATTTTTTGGGTGTAATAAGCACTTCTTTTGAATCCATTCTGGCGCAAATTTCAATTTATCAAAGCTATTCTAGTCAATGTAAATCCGGTATGGAAAACAATAATAGATCAGACTAAAGAAAGAAGATTTTTAATCGGCTTTAATCCCTCAGATATTGACAAACGGAATCGTGAGCTTACGAACTCTTAGAAACAGAGATATCAACAAAAATAAGATGTGACTCTACGACCCCTGGTGGAAAAACCATGCATTATTTTAGGAAGAAAGTATTCTCAAAATGTTTATTCATATAAGTTTTGGTATCGGTCGAAGAAAAAAAAATTAGTCGAGATTTCAGGAACCCTGATTTTGCAACAAATACTTCAGAAGCAGAAATTAACACTTATGACCCCTGGTGGCTAAACCATTCTTTACCAAACATTAGAAATTATGTGAAAAATATTTTCCATCAGGTTCCTTTGTATGCGATACAGGAAGCATTTTTTAAATCAGAGCTTTAGGTTCAGAAATAACGAAGAAAACGCAATTTACCTCTGTGTCCCCAAGCGGAAAGTCTATGATTTATTTGAAAATTCTGAACTCTATAGGGGAAATAAATTCGCATCGGAAACACTATCCAACAAAGAAGGATTTTTTTTTTCAAATCGTACTCTTAGAAGTAGCAGATATTGACAAAAATAAGTAATACATCTACGCCCCCTGACGTAGAAACCATGCATTTTTTCAAGAAGAAAATTTTCCTAACAGGTTTGTCGACATGAGTATTATCGGTAAATACGACTTTTTTTGCAATC